>FR990015.1:14224727-14824727 GCA_905404135.1 Hesperia comma | reverse complement strand
CATCTGTCAGTTACTAGTGTGCAATGATTGGTCAAATGAATGTCAAATGCGTCCAACAGCGCCTCTTTCGTTTCAGTCTTAAGTTGGGTTTACTATAATTTTGAAATGGAAAAAAAAGTTTATGTATTTTAATACAGTGGAATAAATAAAATGTTTCTGATGTTAGGAAATATAAATTTTGTAAAAGTGTTTGCTTGGCTATAGTAGTTTTGAATTTGATAAATATTTTTAAATTTACATCCTAAATCCTAATGAATTGTATATCTTTACAGTGATATGGACTTATGGATACTCGCATACAAGCAATATAATATTATATTTTGATCATCGTCGTTTAAGTAAATATTGAAACTGAAACATATTGGGACTAAAAACGCACCGAATTTAAATTAGCGTGTATGTTCATTATACATGGCTTCCTGAGTACTCGTGTTATTGTTTAAGTATTTTGATGTATTTTGACTTCTTAAGTTACAGTTCTTTGGCGTCCATTGCCAAAATAGACCTTGTTTCTGTTTCAATTTTAGGTCTACACTGTAAATGCTACCACCCCATTACCGCCATATTTCCCGCGTACAATTTGTATCTATACCTACTGAATACATGAGTATCTACAGTCTACACGCACGGTGAATAAAATACATAGGTACTTCGCAATTTTCCCCAGTGAAGAGTCTCACGCGTGAGTTATTCCTTTTCTTGCGCGAATGGCGCGATGGGTTCCACGGATACTCTCCGCTGTCTACGTTGCTAAATCATTAGACACAGATTTAAATTTGGGATCGGTGGATCGAAGATCGAAGTAGGATTAAAATAGCGCGGACTTTTTCCACAAATGCGTTCGAAATGCAAGGAAGACAGCTTATTATGTAAAGTAATTGTTTTAACTATAATAAAATATAAATAATTAAGGTACACTACGGTATAGGTATAAGATGTTTTTGGAGTTTACTCCATAAGAAACGATTTGAGTTATAAGGCCCGGTACGGGGATTTTATGAGGAGTAAAATCAAGTGTAACACGAAAGTTGAGGCGTTATGTAGAAAGAGACAAACATATAAATCTGTAGGATTGAACGTGTAAAAGAATGAGATGGAATACATTACACAGCGTATCTCATTCTCGGATTTTCCTCTTTGCGCGATACTTCGTAGTCTTACTGTATAGTTGTACTGTGCGTATGTTTGTACGTGTGTGTTGCGCGCCTGCGTATTACGAAGTTCTGCCACAACTTGTATACTACTGCCGAGTACAGGGTATGCATGCTGTTTAATAAATGCATATAGTAGCATTTATTATTATTATTTATTTGGTCGTTGGTTAATAGGTTGCACGGCAGTGTTCAAGCCAAGTTTATATGAAATACAATTGATAAAAAAAAATATACATATTTCAAATTCGAATATTAGCTTCATTAGAGACACGGTAGTGTCTAAGCCAAGTTCCACAAAAAATACCCCTTTTGTTTTGTTCATTAAAATTATTTGTTTCCTATTTCTTATACTACTTGGTGCACGGCAGTGCACCTCGCCAAGTTCGAAATTTTAAATAAAGTTTTATTTCGTTTATTATTCATTTGGTCGTTGGTTAATAGGGTGCACGGCAGTGTTCAAGCCAAGTTTATATGAAATACAATTGATAAAAAAATATATACATATTTCAAATTTGAATATTAGCTTCATTAGAGACACGGTAGTGTCTAAGCAAAGTTCCACAAAAAATACCCCTTTTGTTTTGTCCATTAAAATTATTTTTTCGTTTCCTATTTCTTATAATACTTGGTGCACGGCAGTGCACCTCGCCAAGTTCGAAATTTTAAATAAAGTTTTATTTATATTATTTTGTAACATACTTTATGTAATACGCTTTATTGAAGTAATATATATAATCCGAATAATTACAGATATAATGTTTGTTTCTCTTATCATTTTAGCAGATGCGTTCATTTACCCTTTTTTTCTATTCGATATATATCATAATTATCGTTCGTAAGGAGTAAACTCCAATCGTGCGTCGTAGCTGACACACACTTTTTTAATTAATTAGTGTTTTTATGGGATATCTAATTTTGACGAAGAATTTAATAGAATCTCAAACTGTAGTTTTAACATTTATGTGATTCTTGCCAAAGGTATTCAATTAAGGACTCGATCACATCTCCGTGTGTCCTTATTGTTTTTTTTTCATGAAAGTGTCGAGCCCATTTTATTAATTTATTTAATGATACACCATCAAAATAAGGCTGCACGCTTTTGGCGTTACGGTTGAAAATAGCGGCTGTAAGCCCTTACTGTTGTATATTGGGCAATAAAGGTCGACATTTTAGTATTAATGTTGTAAACATAGCGGAAATACTCGACAAGGCTCTGTGGTCGTGCTCCTATTGACTATATGCACAAATATGTAGGTACCTATCTATGTATAAATTAAATCTGATTTGTACAATATGTTATAGGTAAATTGTAAAATAATGATGTATGATTTAATAAATGGTTCTAGTCACCTTTTCATTGTCTGTTTTTTATATATTTGTATATCACAATAAGAGATCGGTTTCGAATTATTTAATGACTGCTTGAATAAGTCTGAGGCCGTATTTCATCCGCAGTGTTTTGCACATAGGGCGCCTAGTATCTCTTCACAGATATAGATAATATTTAGGAAAGGTTCAGCATCATTCAGGTCTTCATTACTGGTCAATTTTATTTATTTTATTCATCACTATTATGAACTGGTACCAAGTTAACTATGAAACCGTTTTTTTCTTTTCTATTGAGTTTAAGGTAATTCCTACATGTGTACCAACTTTGACCAGCTTCTATCAACAAGTTTTCTATAAAATACAACAATTTTTAGACTGGCTACTTTCTAGAGCGTACGTAATAATTTTAATTCGATCAGGAACACTGGCTTTAAATAGCAATAAGCTTCACCCAATTGCCATTATTCAAAATTGTAAATAAAAAAAGCAGTTTTCAACAAGAATTTATTAAAAATCTACAAATAAAATTGTACTAACCTGTTAACTCAATATTTCTCACCAATGAACACTTACTTCCTTATGAAACTAATTACAAATAAATTAATGTGCACATTTGATTAGTCTTTATAAATATATAAATAAAAATGTAAAATTGAACACTGCAGTGATCTTACAGATCTTACTCACTATACATTTTTATTGTAACATTATTTTAAAAGGCTTGAAAAATATGAAATAAATTTTAATTAATTTTTTTACATAGGTATATGATTCTGCAGTATGTATGATATCTATTATCTATGGCTTTATAATATAAAGTTTATACTAATGAGAATCCAAAATGCTTTACACTATCTACTTCTTTCTATCTTACTCTTTTCTTCTTCCAAGACCACTCGCCGTAGGGATTTGTTGAAGCGATGGCGTAGCTTGACGTTCGGAAAGTGTTTGTAAAAACCTACTTCGAAGAAATAAATAATTTGAATTTGAACTATGCACTAAGTGTGTAACAACTAAAGTCTGAGGAGTCTTATTAAATTCTTAGCTCACATCCCTCATTTCCCATATGGTTTTAGTTACATAAAATAATAAGATGATATAACATGACAATCGGGAATATCGGGATCGATAAAATATTATGAGTATTGAATTTCACTTCAATATGACTAACCACCATGAATTATGCTGGTTAAATTTGAAGAAACGCATTGTGGAATGAAATTCAGCAACTTTAAAATCTAGCAACTGCAGCTTTGTCCTTTGTAGCACATAAAAGAGTCATTTGTGAAAATAAACACTCTCTTTGTAGTAGATATTGTAAATGCCATAATTATTTTACAGTATTTTAAACATATACACCATGCATAAACAATTTAAGGCAGTATGCAATTTCTGAATTATAATTTATTTTTCAGTTCATGAAAAGTGAACAATGCTACAGTATCCATGAATAACATACCAATTTGCTTATTTATAAAAACGGAGGGTTTTGTCCTGTCACTAGATTACTTTTCAGATCATTAAATATTACAAGCTGGCAATAAAAAAACCACCATGACTAAATCCAACTTGGTCTACTTTGGTTTATTCAGGTCTACTCGGTCTTTTCGACTTTCTTCTTCGCCTTGGCAGCCGCAAGTTTTTCTTTGCACTCTTGGTAGATACCGTCAAGGTCAAAGGCAGCCTTAACATTGTCTTTGGAGAATAGAAATCTGTAAAGGTAAGAAGTAAGAGGAATAAAGGTAATGTGTAGGACGTTCCAGTCACTAGGCAACTGACGGATAGATTGAAAATGACAAACTAAAAATTCAAAGGTCATTACATAAAGTATTAATGGACTTAATATAACTAACTAATAATTCAAAGGTCATTTTACATAAAGTATTAATGGACTTAATGTTATATTAAGTCCATTAAAGTAGTAGTTATTCTGGTAACTTCATGCTGCTTCATTTGAAGATATTAGTGCTGGATACTGCTAAATCTGGCTATATTATTCAATAAAAAAAATTAAGGAACAATGAAAATTATCCACATTGCTTGCTAAAAAACACTGAACAGTGGTCCATAAGCATTCCAAATTATCAGAAAAAATTAGAACAATTCTTACTTTTGTAATTTCCCAGTGTGGTCTGGCTGTGGCTTCCGAATCTTCTCTACACCCTCGCTGAACAACAGAACTGTGGGCAGCTGCCTGCTCGTGGGCCCGTCCTGGATATGGTACTTTGCTGCTGCATCCGAATACCTAAGGAACAGTACAATTTGTTGCTATTATGCTAGTGTTATTAACAGGTAGATTGGATATTTGGCTTAACAATGCAGATTATTCGTCACTTTCGATAATGGAAGAGCCCGAATGTAAGAAGGTCAGATATTTAATATTAATGCATTGTAAATTGTAATCTAACAGTCCTCTGAAAATCAGTACAACCACATATGTTTGTAATTTTGCATATCAAGCACATTATGTGTTTAAGCAAGCTTACATGGAAAATTAGTCACAATCATAATCGTAACATAATGCATATTTAGTGGAATGATTGAGGCTGCCTATTTTCTTTCAGTTTAGCCATGCATTAGTGCTTCTTTTGATGTCACTGACATTAATGGGCTACAGAGACCATTAACCACTAGATGTTTTGACTGTTCTTTCATTTCAATCCATTACACTCTCTTCCTTTCTCTACCATAATTGATGGTGCCAAAATTGGTCAACTATTGTTTAATGTTACACAAATTACACTTCTGAAAGTACTATCTTTGTAACAATGTGTGCAGTGTTTATAACTGAAAGTCAATGAGATGAACAAATCGCTCACCGGCCAACATCCAACTTCCCAAAGCGCAAATTCTGGAGATTATAACTGTGGCTGAGCTCAGCAAATACAGGTGCAAAGTTGACGCAAGCAGGATGCCAAGCGGCATACAGGCACACAATCCAGGTGGTGTGTTTATGGTGTTTCAGCTCCTCCTCAAGGGACTGGGAGCCCCGGAAGTAAGTCACATCCTCAGGACCCATGTAGGTTGGTTCCGGTAGAAGCAGGGCGCAGAGGACAAGGATAGCACCATATGGGAGTCCATACCTGTATTAATAATAATTATTAATAGGTATATTACATATTACATAGTACACCATTACTAAGAACAAAATAAGTATCCATAACAGTTGCAGCCCCTCACACTTGCTATCAACCGACCAACAAATGTAACTAACACATCATATACTCCATTTGTGTTCCGTTCTGTTGGTCAGTTGTTTTGGGCTCTTCAAAACTATAAACTAACTTATTACCTTTTATAGTATATATTTTGTTATTTACCTATTTAAGTTAAAAAATGCTGGAGTAACTTTCAGAATAATGATAGAAAAAAGACTAAACCAACCTCACATCAGCGTACAGCCAGAGAATTAAATTCGCCACTTTTGTATACACAAAGGAAGACGACAGGTAGTTAACCATGGTCACACTACCCGCTTTTCTGGTCCTTAGCATCACGACGATGATTAAAAAGAACAAAATTTCCGTTTCCCGGCTATCTAATTCGCAATCCGACTCCGGAAATAAAAAATTACAAATGAATGCAGTACGCTTTGCAGTCACATATGAAATACTAAGCAAAATGTTGACCCAGTAATAGGGTTTCAGCAATTGCTTTAGATCCGCGTGAAAAGACATTGTTTTATTTATTTTTTCACATTTATTTAAGACGAACAAACTAAAATATTCACGCCCTAATCAAGTTGATATTTCGCTCGAACCGAACTCTATCAAAATCATTCGCAATTTCACAGTTGCCTTCTTTCAATCAATATGACATTGTCAATGTCAACTCAAGAGGTGTGGGGATTTGACAGTATCGATTAGCTTATCTGACATTCGTTTAGTGTTGCCATTAAGTTTATTTACCCAACCCATATCACAAATTAGTTTTGTGTCTTTAATTAACTATGTACTCGTATTATAATCTTTAATTAAATTTATTCTTCGTCTATTGAAGATTTTAATGAATCCATTTATTCATTTTACGTTTTATTGGAATATAAAACTAAGATATCCTTACTTCCTTACTAATATTATAAATGTGAAAGTGTGTTTGTTTGTGACTCTTTCACGTCGCAACATGGCTATTATATGACATGGTTTATGTGTGAGGGGATAGTTAGGAGGGTGGAGAGTGACGTAGGCTACTTTTTACCGCGTAAAAACATCTCATTCCCATGGGAAGATCGATGTTTTGTTAGTTGCTAGATATTTAGTTCCGGAGTTGTTAATAGATGGCGTTAGTAAAATTCATTTGCAAGTTCTGAATCACGCTATTAAATACTACATGTAATTTACTTTTTAGCTGAGATTCCTACGAGAGAAGGACCTATGCGGCTTTTACCTACGGGTCCCGAAGCGAAGCGCGGGCGGTTCTCTAGTTTACAAATTATAATTTAATCATGTTTGTAATTCAGCTGATATCAATGCTACCACCTGCAGGAAGCAAACAGTTTTATTATGGCAACTCGTGTTTACCAATGATTGGGTGACGTGACGGGCCACCACATACATTCGGAATTCCGAAACGGAATACCGAATCGAAATTTCGATTCGGAACTCCGTAAATGCAACACAAACATACGTGTTTTTTCCCTTCGGAACTCATTACTCTGAGCTTCGGAATGACAGACGAATGGCGCATTTAGACCACAGAGTAAGTACATTTTTATTACAGTAGACGTAGACCATAGATTTAGTATAAAACTATAGACTAGCTGACGCGGCAGACGTCGTTCTGCAACATATTCTAAAATATTCGCCCGCGCTGCTAATTACTTCTAACGACAATATCTCAAAAACTATCCATCTGATTGATATAGTAAAAACGGCAACTTTGATCTGCATTAAATGCCTAAGCTAACTAACATATTCATTTGGATAAGGGTTAATACTGAACTACAGAAAATAGCTTTGAAAATAACGTAATGTTTTTAATTAAATTTCTAACATAAAAGTGGTTATTGTAAGTCAACCGTAAGAGATAAAGACATGCTATCGCGGACTTTTTTGTAGCATTTTTATAGATCTTGAATTCGCTAGTACATCTGAACTATACTTGTGCTAGTTTACGGGGCGTTTGCGTGGTAAGCCTGCTCCCTGTTGGTGAAACTTCTTCTACATATATTGCCGAATTTCTACTAATATACATAAAAGTATAACAGATTATATACCCTAAACCTTCCCAAAGAATCACTCTCTCTATTGTTGAAAACCGTATAAAAATCTGTTTCGTAGTTTTCAAGTTTATCGCGGTCAGACAGACAGACAAACAGAAAGACAGAAAACAGGACTTATTTTTATAATATGTATAGATAGATTAGCAACTGAGTCACTTGAACCACAAAATAAGGATAGTACAGAACTTAAGCTCATGTATGTACCTCGATTTAGGTTACGCGTGTGTGCGTTAGCCTTAGGGTTAACGACTCCGCAATGGTTTTGGATTGGATCTTGTTATTTAAAAACCATACCTGTGAAACGACAACCCCGGGTCTTCCTCGGATTTCTTCGAAATATGACTTTTACACCCATAAACCACACATGCCACGACTTCTTGATAGTATATCGTGTTAGTTAATCCGTAAATTTCTGCAAAAACTAGCAAGATTTACTCAAAACTTGTCTCAAAAGTTTACACCAGTTAGTCATAAACGGGGGCGATTGCAATGTATAGACAGTCGTATGACTTTAGTACATATAATCTGGCCGCGCTAAGAATGCCTTCCTGACAGATGTCAATTCGTCATGACTAGTGATGTACAATAAATAACATTATGCGTTGTAACAATTATCAATTACAACATGCATTCATTATTCATAATATTTATTCAATTTATGTTGTTATTTTTTACAGGAATTATGTTTTAATATATTCAAAAAATATTCGTTATGTAAATACAATTTTAATGAATCAATTAACTGAATTGAATCATAATTTCTGAATGTAATCAAAAGAAAAAAATAAAAATGTTTTATTTATTTATTTTATTTTCATTTGATTCACCTGAGTGATATTATTACACAAAATTTCCTAAGCTATGTTTGGGCATACCTTTATTACAATAATATTATTAACTTTATTGAATACTTAGCACATTATTATATAATATATTATAAAATTATAACGTTTTATATTATATTTTACCGACATTGTATTAAGATAACAAAAATATTCGATTACAATTGCCTTGTTATTTTGTCACATCACTACAAAAACAAAAAGTTGATATGACATGGATATAACCTTGAAAGAGCGCCGTTTGACGTGGTTTTCTTTTAAAAGGTATTGTTTTTATATTTGTTATTTAAGTAATTGTAATAATTTTAGCCCAAGATGAATACATTTATTGTAAGTTGGCGTAATTATTCGATTTAATGTTTGACTTTAATGTTATCACTGACACTTAAAAGATATTAAAAAATTGACAATTAATTGTACGCCAGTTCAAAGTTACATCGCCCAGTCGATCACGATAATTATGTCAGGAACGCATTCTCAGAGCGGCCATATTATAATAGGCTTATTACACCTTCCTAAAAGTCATCTAAATCAGGAGGCTACTATGAACAACGTAAGAAGTTCGATTTCGAAACCTCCCACGTCAGTCCTTTCGGAACATTTTCTACTATGAAAATTGTATTGTATGAAGCTGACGTGTGAGGTTTCGAAATTGAACTTCGTACGTTGTTCGGTTGTTCGGATTTCGTAGTAGCCCTCCAGATTTAGGTGACTAGGATGGTGTAATAAGCCTATAAGACTTAAAAATTATGATGACATCTCAGACCAATAAACTATAGACGGAGCGCCGTGAACAAAAGCGTGAAGCTGGCAAAAGTCAGCCGAAAGCACACATTGAAACCAATAGAATGCCCTATGTTGACAGTTTGAACTAGAACTAAACATTAAGTATTTTTTGGAACACAAAACTTCATACATTTTTTATTATTTACAACACAAAAGTCGTATTGGCGTGAGTTCCGCCGTGTGTATTACAAGGCTAGGCTGACTTTTTGCTGGCTTCACTCTTTTGTTCCCGGCGTGCCGTCTATAGTTTATTGGTCTGAGGATGACATTATGAGTAATTTTAATTTGAAGTTAGTATGTACATTTTATTGAAATTATTTGTTTATTTTCCTTTTAAAATTTTAATATAGGATAATGTTAATAATGTCAATAAGTAATATAATAATAAATTAATGAAATATTATATTTGCCTTTTACTATTCCTTTGTAAAAAAGACCCTACTTAAATAGGTAACAATAAAGAGAAATCGCACCTGATATAGTTCATGACCTTATTATCAATAACAATAATACATTGTTTTTCAGATTAAATGTTTGTGTGTCGAAAGAAATTTCACATTTAGTAAATTTTTCCTACATCCAAACATATTCTCAAGTATCCATATTATTTTATTAATTTTTATTTTGATAAATCAAACTATGATACCTACTTAATTCCCCTCAAATAAAGTATAATTATACCCAGTGAGTGGGTGTATCTGACTTTTATTTGTGAGTATCAAACATAAGAAACATCACTTCTGACTAATGTTTTAACGAATTTCTTAAAAACGGCCAGGCAAGTCTGCTGAGGAGCTTCAGGAAGAGGAGGAATTATTAATTGGCACTCGCACTGAGCCAGTCTGAAGCAGAGCAGAAAGAGAAAGAGTGGAGATCTCGTTCGTACATCGTACCAGACTCGTCCCTACATCCTACAGTTAAAAAATGTCGTTATATAATTTATACTGAGGTAAAATTAATAACTAAAGCCATGCACTCTTATCCGGACGCGGTTTCAGTCCATTTGACCTACTAACTCCGTGCTTTGGAGGCCAATCTCAGATCTCAGGTTAGTCATACTCTTCCACCAATACACAATAGCATAGCGTGGTGGGTGGAGTACCTAAGCTCTAGTCTAGTCTCCTATAAGTGTACAATGCCTACAATGAAAACAAAAAAAAACAAGGCAACAATATCAAGCATGTGTGCGTGCAGGCGATGTTCAGAGATTTTCAAACTATTTTCGTTTACCGCCCACTTTCAAAGTCAATAATTTTTCAGCGCCCCCCATTTTTTTCTTACCTATCCAAAATTTTAAATTTTACAGTTGGGCTGTAAAAAGTCTGGAACCCGAAAAACATTGAGGAGTCTGAACTTTTCCGTTATTACATACATAACGGTTGAGAGCCCGTAAATTGAAAATTGGGCGGGCAGAGCCGTCGCTTTTGCGAACTAAAAACATTGACGACAGGAAACTTGGAGATTGTTGTACTCGTTCCAAAACCCCCTGTGATTTCAATTTGTTGATTACAGCCTCCATTTTGGTTGTACGGGGTATCTCCGAAGATTTTTTTGCATGTACCTGGATACAACAGGAGGGGGGGGGGGCTTGCTTCTGAAAGGTATGCGATAACCGGTTATTATTTTGAGAATAACTTTTGGTGCTTTTAGTTGTTTCCATCGATCGATAAATTGCGCCAGGCGGCCCGCTTTGAAATCCCTCGTCTCAGAATTTACGACGTTTAGAGTCTGTGCCATTCCGAGTTTGTGGGAAAGTCCGTTTTTGTCCCGACTTGTATTGGTTTCGGGACTTTGGATTGGTTTGGGAAGCGGTTTGCCCCCGAAAGGAATCGCGATCATTCGGTGCGGCCAAATGATAGTTACCATATCTCTGGTGATGTGTATTGGAACCACCCTGCGGAAGTAGATTGTTTTGACAACATCTATGCGAATTCACATAATTACCATGCGAATATTTGTTGTGAGTTATGTTTTCCTGCGAGGTAACACCAGGTTTATGGGTCACAACTCATTAGAGCCACCCGGCACCCACTCCGCACCGCCTCGCCTCGCGACAGTGGCGATTTCTCTAAGTTGGCGCGTATGGCGCCGCCATACCATAATTTTTAAGCATTAAATAAAATGTAAAAAATCATATATTTACAACCTAATTATTTAGACCTAAGTACAATAATTACATTTTACGAGCGCTGCGGTCTTCTATCACGAACGCGACTCGCGGCGATTGTCTTCGCGTTCGGTCGGCGCCGAGCGCGGCCGAGGCATGCGCTTCTGCTAGCGCATGCATAGTCCATACAAAGTCGTTGGCCCGCGGCCGCCCGCGCCTCTTCGATCGCTTGGTATCACCATAGTAAAATTATACTGTGGTATCAGCGTATCACTGAGTTTGAAACGCGGGTCTGGCGCTGGGAATGGCGCATTACCTAACGAGTTTTCGCATGTTTTTCGTGATAGTGTAGATTTGTGATTACGGTTTCTATCTTTCTATTGATTTAATTTACTTTTTATTTAGTAGGTAATTAGTTTATAATGAAATGACATGAAATTATGAGTGATTCAATAAAATCTGTGATACAAGAACTTTTAGAAAGACCTTTCACGACGAGATCGTTTGCCGTTTGATAGTGGAAAATGGACTTTCACTATGGGACCAACCCTAAAATCGCGAAAAAACATCAGCTATTTCATACAAAAATAAAAATGTCAAATTGTATGAAATTTCTTTTTAACCGAATTCAAAAAAGAAGGAGGTTCTCAATTCGACCGTATATGCTTTTTTTATGTACGTTCAGCGATTATTTCGTCGTTTATAGACCGATTTTGATAATTCTTTTTTTATTCTAAAGTAGATATCCGCAGTGGGGTCCGGTGATAAGGACACCAGGATCTGATGATGGCATCTCAGGGAAATCGAGGGGAACTTTTGAAAATTGTATGGACAACTAGTGTGTTTGTTCATGTTACCATAAGTACATTAAAGCGCTACTATTTCATGAAGATCTGGAGTCGATCTGATGAAGCCGAAAGACAGTCGAGGGAACTCCTCAACGATTTACTGCAGTTATCTAGTGTTTGGGCTTGATTAATTTGTAGCGACGAGAACTTTACACTTACATGTTGAATTGAGCGCCATCTGGCGAGTAGTTTTTGAGTTATCTCTACTTATCAAGATTGAAGTCGGTTATTTTTTTTGTAAAAAGCAATTATTTGCGATTTCAAAGTAGGTTCCTTAATGAAAGACTGCAAGTTTGTTAGATTGTCTGTCTGAAGAAATGGTTTTCCGGTTATGCGCACTTAACACTACACCCTATATAACAAAAGCTGGAGCCACCCCAATTATAAACACCAGGAATCGCCACTGTGGTTAGTATTCTTTATATGAATTTGTATGGACATGCGTTCATTACATCAACACCGTAAGGTCACCGGATCGCCTCACTCGCAAGCTGGCCACGCGCAGCCCGCCGGTGGACCACTCGTTGACAACTCGATGTTTGCACGCTTACCTCGCGTCGACCACGCGTGGGTCCCGAGTGGACCGCGCGCCGCCCGCGATTGATACACGCAATAAGATTTCTTTTTTTTGTTGCGTCTTTCATTTTCTTCTTCATCAACCGCGACAGCTATGATTGCCAATTCACGGTTTGTAAAATTTGACATAACGAAACACACGTTTAATATCATTTTAATATGCCAATTATTAACAGACTACTCCAAAATTCGTGGACCAAGCGGCGTCCACTCGTTGACCGCGCGGGGTCCACTGGTTGACCACGAGGGGTCCACTGGTTGACCGCGTGACGTTTATTGGTGATAACGCGACGTCCACCCGTGGACGACCTGTCGACAACGGGTGGACGCCGTGCGACGAGGCGGTGCGGAGTGGGTGCCGGGTGGCTCTAATGAGGTGTGATGTGACCTTTATAGTCCCTACCTGCGAGGTAGAGGTTTGTGCCTTTTTACAGGCCAAAAACACTTACGCACTCCTCCTGCTGTCTCGATTACCGATGTGAATTTCTCCGCATTATACAAATTTGTACACATCGGAGGTATTTTTTGTAACGTAGCTTTAAGCAGTGGATCCTTCGATTGTTTAATAACGCAATCTCGACGTGTTTGTAATATCTCTGCACGATGACCACAAACTATCTGCAACATACCTGACGAGATTTTTTGATACTCACCGTCAGAGATGAGTTCTGATCATTTTGAATTAAGGGAGTTGAAGTTTGGGTTTGATGCCCATTGCACAAATTCTCTTAACAGATTGTTCAGAGCATCCCTTTGTTTTATAATACAAAGTGATAAGGCTGCAAAGGCTCTGTCCGCGTGTATGAGGTGACGAGGGGATTGAAACATCCCCACCTCCTCGTTTATTTCTATATCCGTAAAACCTGGGGAGTGATCTTCTGAGTTTCGGAATAAGGTAAGTGTCCCATATTTCGGTATGTTAAGCCTCCGCCGACTTTAAGATTTTTTTTAAATTTTACTACATAAGATATCAGTCTGAAAGTTTTTGTGTAATGAATATGGTCTTTTGTTAGTAATTTAAGGTATGAATTATGCAGTTTTAGTTAGAATTAAATTTTTTATTAATTTATTTGTGGACCCCTTGTTTGAACCCTATTTCGTGACAAAATTTGGCTCTGTTCCTAAGTTCGTGAATTCGTGTCCCCTATTTCGTGACAAAGTTTGTTAAAGTTTTTTTGGTAATATCTAAAAATATATATATTTAAATACTATATTTTGATAATTAATGTCTATACTATATCTATCGGCGCGTTACATTAAATCAGGAAAATGAAGACACAAAAATATTACCTGCCGTCAGCTCACTACCTGCGACCCTTGACCGACGACCGGCGACCCAAGACCCTACCCTTACCGCTACCTGCACCCCCAACCTTGCCACCTGTTTCCTACCTGGAGTTTATTTATAACCACGTGCAAGCCGCTCACGGATTCAGAAGCGAGTCAGACGTTGGACGTAACGCTGCTCCTGTGTTGAGTGAACACTCTGAATCTTTGTTCAAAGAACAACCGAATCTCTGTTTGTGGAGATTCGGAACTTGGAAAGTATTTATTTTAATTTATTATTATTATTTTAATTTATTATTTAAATTGATGTTAATTGAATAATGTTAATTGTCTATTTAAAATAAAATAAATTCGGTAATCATTTTAGTGTTTCAAATCTTTTAAATTTTGCTTATTTTGCATTTTAATTTACTTTTGATTAAATTATGAATTGTTTTAAATTTAAATATTTATTTCATGGTTTTTTTTATTTTAACGTTTTGATCAATAAAAAGAAATTAGATTAATGTGATTTTTGTTACTATTATTGTTATTTAATTTATTTAATTGTTTAATTACGTAATTTAATGCTTTGTATTCTAGTTTAGTGAAATAAAGTGTTTTACGATCAAAAATGAGTTTCTTTGAAATATATTGATAAACTGACACTAACATATACATTTTTCTCTTTTATCAGAAGCAGGGACGACGTCATACCACGCCATGAATGGGAATAGTCAAAACAGGGAAGGAGCCTCTTCTTCCCAACCAAGTATTAACATGTTTATAAATACTTTAAGAGACACAATGACTGAAATGTTGTCTCAAATGGCCAGTGAGAACCGAACAACTATAAATGACATTTTCAAAATAATGAGACCTTCAGAAACCGCAGTACGTATTTCAGATGTTTACTTTTCCTCTTACGATCCGGATAATGGTATGGATGTTAGGGAATGGGTAGAACTAATCTCCAAAACTCAAAGTGAATACAAGCTAAAAGATCATGAAGTAAGGTTAAAGGTTGCTGGTGTTCTAAATGGAAGAGCTAAATTATGGGCTGACGAATGTTTATTACGAACTACCACTTGGGATGAGATGAAGAATGATATGTTGCAAACTTTTGAGCCAGAATCTAGATATTTTTCAGAAATCTTGAAATTCCGGAATTATTCTGTTGATGCCGCTGCCACTATTCCAGAATATATTTCAAATGTGTGGAGAATGTTTAAACGAATTGTTAAGCTTAACCCCACAGAGCAAGATGCAGTCGAATTTGTAATAGGGAGTATAACTGATGAGAGACTGCGAACAGAATTACTAAACAGTAAGTCACAAACAGTTCCTGAATTGATTGCTGTTGCTAAAACTATGAGAAAACGAAAACCTTTACCGCCAGTACGAGATTTAGCACCATCTAAGAAACCTCGAACTGATTCCACTAGTCAAAGGTCCGATCAGGGTATGACATGTTTTGTTTGTGGGAAAACCGGACATAGAGCCCGCTGGTGCAGCCAAAATGCTATCATGAAAGCGAGGGAATCTGAAAAGAATAAAAAGACGGAATGTTCGTTTTGCTCAATACCAGGGCACACATATGAAACATGTTTTAAACGGATAGCGTCGGAGAAGTCAGTCAATCTATGTGAAAAAGGTAAGAGTCATATTTGTAATCATTTGACAGTGGTTATTGGTTCAAAATCCATACAAGGTATATTCGACAGTGGTGCCGACTGCTCTTTGATAAAGCAATCCATTGGAGAAACAGTGCCTGGAGTCCGCACAAATGCAGTGACACATTTGAAGGGTATTGGATCTGTGCCAATCATATCGGTAATGAAAATTTTAACTACATGCTGCATTAACAGCACAAATATTGAAATACTTTTTCACGTCGTGTTGGATCACGAAATACCAACCGATATAATTGTTGGAAAAGATTTATTAAGTGTTCCAGGAATCGAAGTACACATGACAGACAATAAAACAACGATAACCCATAGCGCCTCAACCCCAAGTCCGAAGTTAATAAATCATGTGATTATAGAAGCTATTAATACAGACATTACCGAAGTTCCGCACATTGAGAAACTCCACTCGTTACTCAGTAAGTACCAACATTCATTTGTTGAAGGCGTTTCTGGCAGAAGAATTACAACCGGTGAGTTATCGATAAAACTCAAGAATCCAGACAAGATCGTAGAGCGACGGCCTTATCGGTTGGCCCCGGTGGAACGAGAAAAGGTGCAAACAATAATTAATGACTTGTTACAGAAGAACATTATTAGAGAGAGTAACTCACCATTTGCAAGTCCTATAATTTTAGTGAAGAAAAAGAATGGAGAAGATAGACTTTGCGTTGACTACAGAGAACTGAATGCAAACACTGTCAGAGACCACTATCCGCTGCCTTTAATTGGAGACCAATTAGACAAATTGGCAGACGCTAAATACTTCACGTGCTTGGATATGGCGGCAGGATTCCATCAGATTCCAATTTCTCACGATTCGATTGAAAAAACGGCTTTCATAACACCTGATGGCCAATATGAGTATCTCACAATGCCTTTTGGTTTGACTAACGCACCTTCTGTTTATCAAAGAGCAATAAACAAGGCTTTAGGCAACCTTCGTGGCGATGCTGCCTTAGTCTATATGGATGACGTCCTCATCCCGAGCAAAAGCTTTGAAGAAGGCTTGAATAATCTCGAAAAGGTTCTTAATGCTTTAATGAACGCAGGATTTTCGATTAACATTAAGAAATGCTCATTTATGAAAACTTCCATAGAGTACCTAGGTTATGTAGTAAGTGAAGGCAAAATAAGACCAAGCTCCACGAAAATAGATGCACTAGCCAAAACTGTCCCACCTCGGAATGTGAAACAACTAAGACAATTCAACGGGTTGGCCGGTTATTTCCGACGTTTTATACCAAACTTTTCAACAGAAATGGCACCTCTTTATGAACTGACAAAAAATGGCGTAAAATGGGAATGGTTGGAGAAACATGAGGCAGTAAGAAACAAAATTATAAATTATTTAATATCTTTCCCTTTGTTAACCATATTTCAGGAAGGGTTACCTATTGAACTGCACACCGATGCTAGCGCAGTTGGTCTTGGCGCAGTATTAATTCAGATCAAAGATGGACGGCAACATGTAATTGGTTACTTTAGCATGAGAACGACAAAAGCAGAGTCAAACTATCATTCCTACGAATTGGAAACTTTGGCGATTGTAAGAGCTGTAAAATATTTCCGGCATTACCTCTACGGACGAAAATTTACTATTGTCACAGACTGCAATGCTGTTAAAGCCTCTCGTTATAAGCAGGAATTGTTGCCAAGAATTCATAGGTGGTGGGCGTTTCTACAAAACTTTGACTTTGAAGTTGAATATCGCCGTGGAGAGAGATTAAAGCACGCTGACTTTTTTAGCAGGAACCCTACAGGATTGGTAATGAATATTACTGAAAATCAAGACTGGCTAATAATGGAACAACTTCGTGACCCGGAAGTGAGTAAGATCATTAGAAATTTACATGATGACCAAGAGCTGAATAAACAGTATACTTTGAAAGATAATGTTCTATGCTATAAGATGGAGGGCGATGGTAAGATACAGTTACTTAAAGTAGTTCCACGTTCATATCAATGGAGCATCATTAACAGGTATCACGAATCCTTAAAGCATATGGGATGGGAAAAAACTCTCGCGAAAGTAAAGGAACATTTCTGGTTTCCTAGGATGAGTACAGTTATTAGGTACTTTGTGGAACACTGTGTTGTTTGTAAAACTCTAAAAAGTGCGTCAGGGGCGGTACAAAGTCAACTACATCCAATCGATAAAGTCCCCGAGCCATTCCATACAGTACATATTGACATATCAGGAAAATTAAGTGGATCAGCATCACAAAAAGAGTACGTATTTGTTGCTATTGACGCTTACACGAAGTTTGTCATATTAAAGCATGCCAAAAATAAAACACAGGAAAGTGCTTTGAAACATTTGCAAGACATTGTATGTTTGTTTGGCGCTCCTAAAAGGATAATAGTAGATGGGGACGGTGCTTTCGTATCTCACTATAAATCCTATTGTGAAAGGTATGGCATCGAATTGCATCAGTGTGCTGGTTACATAGGTAGAGCAAATGGACAAGTAGAAAGAGTGATGAGGATACTGAAGAGTGGCTTAACTGTTATTAATAACTTAGAGAAAACTCACTGGGCAAAATCTTTACATAACCTTCAATTGGCAATTAATTGTACATTTTCTAAAACTACAGGAAAGACTCCCATCGAACTGCTTACAGGCAAGAAAGGCTCTGTTCCACCAGAACTAATTTCAATAATTGATGACGTTAACGAAAGAGTAGATCCAGTGTTACTGCGAGAATCTGTGAAGAACAGGATGGTCGATGCCGCTAGTAAAGACAAGATACGGTTTGACAAAGGTAAGGCTAAAGTCAAACGCTTTGAAAAAGGTGAATATGTGCTAATAAAGGAACCACCACGCCTTGGTACAAAACTAAGTCAGAAGTACGATGGACCTTATGAAATCAAGAAAATCTTGCCCCATGATAGATATGAAATTCGAAGAATAAATGGTCGAGGAAGATCACGGAAAGTGTGTCATGAAAACCTGAGAAGCGCACCTAAATTTGGAGTACAGAGTGAAATCGCCGTATCGGCAATGGATAATGATGTCAGTACAAATGAAGAACTAACGACGCCAAATAATACTGTGAGTGTTGAATTAGACAATCAGCAAAACAATCAACAATGTGATCGGATGTGATGGTGTTGGAAGCTGAAAATGACTGGTAACTTGAATACTTGACTTCAATACTGTTCAAATGTGTCACGTGTGTTTCCTTCATGCATGCATGTTTTTGTGAAAATTGTTTCGTAATGAGTTATTTTGTCTAACGTGTTTATTAACGAGTTGGCTAATATGGACGTCGAGGTCCTGAAGCCTACGCCAATATTAGCGCTGAGGCTATGAGGCAATCATTCCATTCTTTCTTTGTGTTTTACGTGTCATTTGGCTAATATGGACGCTGAGGTCTTGAAGCCTATACCAAAACTAGCGTTGAGGCTATGAGGTATCTTACAACATTATTATATGTTTTTGAGCATTGTTTTTAAATGAGTGATTTTTCTGTTTTGGACAGATAAACGCGAGTAGGCGCAGGGACGCGCCACTCGTCAGAATGGCCGTATCGGCGCGTTACATTAAATCAGGAAAATGAAGACACAAAAATATTACCTGCCGTCAGCTCACTACCTGCGACCCTTGACCGACGACCGGCGACCCAAGACCCTACCCTTATCGCTACCTGCACCCCCAACCTTGCCACCTGTTTCCTACCTGGAGTTTATTTATAACCACGTGCAAGCCGCTCACGGATTCAGAAGCGAGTCAGACGTTGGACGTAACGCTGCTCCTGTGTTGAGTGAACACTCTGAATCTTTGTTCAAAGAACAACCGAATCTCTGTTTGTGGAGATTCGGAACTTGGAAAGTATTTATTTTAATTTATTATTATTATTTTAATTTATTATTTAAATTGATGTTAATTGAATAATGTTAATTGTCTATTTAAAATAAAATAAATTCGGTAATCATTTTAGTGTTTCAAATCTTTTAAATTTTGCTTATTTTGCATTTTAATTTACTTTTGATTAAATTATGAATTGTTTTAAATTTAAATATTTATTTCATGGTTTTTTTTATTTTAACGTTTTGATCAATAAAAAGAAATTAGATTAATGTGATTTTTGTTACTATTATTGTTATTTAATTTATTTAATTGTTTAATTACGTAATTTAATGCTTTGTATTCTAGTTTAGTGAAATAAAGTGTTTTACGATCAAAAATGAGTTTCTTTGAAATATATTGATAAACTGACACTAACATATACATTTTTCTCTTTTATATCTATACTAATAATATAAAGCGTAAGAGTTTGTTTGTTCGTTCGTTTGAACACGCTAATTTCAGGAACTACAGACTGGTCCGATGTGAAATATTATTTTTGTTTTGAGGAAGGTTATTACTTACATAACATTACGCTAAGACCAAAAGGAGCGGAGAAACAAGTCTCCGAAAGCGAAACGAGGGCGTCTACTTAATAATATAATATATTATGTATGTTGCAGGACGACATCCGCTTGTGATAATATAAAGGGGAAGGGTTGTTTTAATGCGCTAATGTCAAGAAGTACTTGGTTCGAATTCAAAAAATATTTTTGTGTTGAATAGTGTATTGATTGAGGAAGGCTATAATAACATCACGCTTAGACAATATTATTAAGTAGACTCCCTCGCTTCGGGAAACTTGTTGCTCCGCTCCTTTCGGTAGTGGCGTGATGTTATATATCCTATAGCCTTCCTCAATAATTGGACTATTCAAAACAATAAGAATTTTTTAAATCGGACTAGTTGTTCCTGAGATTAGCGCGTTCAAACAAACAAACTCTTCCGCTTTATATTATTAGTATAGAAGTATAGGTAGGTGGTGCTGCCTGCTCGATTGCTACCTTATTTCTACAAAAAAGAAACCAATATAATCGCAAAAGCAGACTTTTTCACATTTGATGTTGAGTTACTATTAGGTCCTGTGCGTCTTTTATAAGACTTCCGAGATCTAACATGACTGCCAAAATTTATACCTATACAAAAACACCTATACGAAAAATCAGCATTTTAGGTATTTTTCATCCGGGGTTGTTTAATGATAGCATCTCATATAAATTAATGATATGAGATCATATATAAACCTCTGTGGTTTCCTATTGCTAATCAATACCAAATTGTTTATAAATTGTTAAAGTGATGATTAAATAAAAAAAAAACTTTTTATTATGCTAAAGTGACTACTTTAAAATTATTTGTAACGAACTAACGGACAAGGAACAAAAGATAAGTCCTTTGTTTCGTGTTATTGATTTTTCGAAATTACCACACTCAAGTAATGAGATTCTTTCTAGATTATATAAATTGACTATTCAGTACACTATTTATATAATAAAATATACGAATATTGACAAAACAAATCGAATAACAAACGCAATTATGCTGCTAGTACCTATGCGAATTTAGTTTAAAATTGTAGAATTGGGTCATCTTTAAGCTCGTATTATGGATTTCCTAGTAAACAAAACATATACCGAATTTAGCTCACAAGTACTGAAATTAAATACCTTATTCGTTTTTTCATTTATATTTCAATTTTTTCATTTATAATATATGAACACGAACAACGAAAATGTATCTATAAAACCCCTAATTCGTGAATGTCACGAAATAGGAGACACCCGAAATATAAAATGACCGCTATTTCGTCAGTCGGTTTATTGCTATTTTGAAAGCATTTCAAGCTGCATGGAACTTTTTCATGAGTCAAATCAATTGTAAGGGACATATAAAAGCACTGTTTAAGTTTTTATTTGAATGGACTTACCGTTTCTTCTCTATGAGCTTAAGAACTTTGAGCGCCTGCCTTACGGTATAGGGAAGCATATTCACCTCTCACCGACGTTTGCGGCCGATGGGACTTCCAAGCGTTTTATTTCATTGAGTTTAGTTGGTAGAATGTTGGAACTTGGTTTTTTAGACAGGTTAGGAGATAGATAATTATTTTATTCTGATGTATAATTTTAATGTATATTATGTACGTAGCTTATTTCTTGCGCCTGAAGCAAAACTAACGAAGTAATGTACTAGCACGAAGTTGTGGCCCTTTACCTTATCTAATCTCATTCCAGGTGCTGCTATCTACATGTTGCAGATCACACAAAAGTTTCAAATGAGCCTCGGAACTCTTGGGCACTGAAGATTCTTTTAATTTGGTTTGCATTTTGAGAGTGATTTGGTTATCATTAGGTACTTCAGCGCTAGGCAAATGTCTCACTTAGTTCGTAAAGGTTACGGCTAATGTTTGAAGCAATCGATATAGAATCATCTTCAATCAAATTATAATTATTGGTAGGTACTCACTTGACCTCCATTATCGCGGGTAGACAAACATTTTCGGAGTTCTCGTACGTCTCTTGATAAATAAATCTTGATAAATCTTTAAATATTTATGATATTTGTGATATTTGCGTTTGCCCCCCCCCCCCTCCCCTTTTCTTTTTGCGTAGGCTACGACGACGTCTTCCAGACCCCGAAGAAGTTGAAGAAGAACTGTCATCGCTGCTACTACTGCTTGAGCTCCTGTTCCGAGATGTTGATGGTCCCGCTATTGGCTCGTCGTTTTTTGTAACTTCACTTTCATCCATGCTAGGCAGCCAAAAAAAGAAAACTTCTAAAAAGTAAAATAACACGAAATCAAATAAAATAAATCGAAAATACGAAAATAAAAGTAGATAATCAATTAGCTTGAGGGTATAACAACATTCTTTTAAAATTCAAAACAAGCTAAAAATAACTCCCTCGAAGAAAATAAGATAAAACAAAATAAAATTAAGTACCGAATTAGTTTGAGGGTATATCCTCAGACCAATAAACTATAGACGGCGTGCCGTGAACAAAAGCGTGAAGCCGGCAAAAAGTACGCCTCGCCTTGTAATACACACACCAAAACGACTTTTGTGTTCTAATTAATAAAAAATAAATGAAGCTTTGTGTTCCAAAAAATAAAGTTTAAATTTGTTCTAGTTCAAACTGTCAACATAGGGCATTCTATTGGTTTCGATGTGTGTTTTATGCTGCCTCTACACATAGGCCAACACGTTGGCAAGTGCGTTGGCTCAGCCACTGGTCCAATGTGTAGAACGGGCGTTGGCGCATTGGTGGTAGGCATTGGAACGTTGGCCGGCGCGCTTGCGAGCTTGCCGCGCGGTGTCGGTATCATCAAAGAACACTTGTCGCAAGCTTGGCGCACCATCCACACATTGGCCGCGCGATCAGGTTGCCCGGAGCAGCGATCAAGAGTGCATATTTTCGTCTTGCGGCGTATTAACACCTAACCTAACAAAAGGGCGTATAATATGAGTAATGAGGAAACTTTTAAATTTATTGAGCTCTATCAGAGTGAAAATTGCCTATGGAATCCAAAAAATAAGTACCATAAAAATAAAAATGTTGTAAGTATTAAAAATGCTAAATAAATAATGTGCTTGGACATTCCGTTTTCCTTACGATATTTTTCTTCAAAGTAAGAGCATTGTACTTTATTATTATTTTAATATTTTTTCTTTTCCCTTTCTTGTACACATTTACGTAGTAATTATAAGCTGTGAATAAATATACAGCTGCAGCTGTTACCAACTCAACATCCATTTTTTGAATCCGTCCGCACATTGGCCCGAACCAAAGCATACTGAACGACCTTCCAATTTGTGGATTAACTCACAAGCACGTTGGCAAGCGCACCGCCAGCGCGTTGGCGAATGCGCTGGCCTGTGTGTAGAGGCGGCATTAGGCACACTTTTGCCGGCTTCACGCTTTTGTTCACGGCACGCCATCTATAGTTTATTGGTCTGAGGGTATATCACTAATTATTGAAAATTAAAGCCTTCTAAAAATAGCTCACTTGTGTAATGTAGGTATTAGGTATAGGGAGACTCATGTTAAATATCACTAAGGTATTTAGGTCACACGTGTCTTTGAATATAAAAAATATCATATTTAATTCTTCTAAATGTTATTGGGATATCATATTGTTTCTCTTTATTTAATTAGTAACCAGACACTAGTAATACGACGCTTGTAATCGGACGCGTAGTTTAACCTATTTAGATTTTAATATAAAAGATGTATTTTCCCCTAATAAAGTTCAGTGTAAGTATATCCACCCTTCCATTGATGTATAAATACCTAGATTGAGCGTCGCCCTACAATGAAGACAAAAAAAACAAGGCAACAATATCAAGCATGTGTGCGTGCAGGCGATGTTTTACACGTTCGTCTATTGTCTATATTGCGTGATCAATGATACCAGTTACTAAAATTTTCCCATAAATCACACATTAAACTTAATTTATGGAGTGGTTATTTTCATGAATAAATAAAAAACCCTACTTAATTTAATTACAGTTGTTTATGTTAATGTTGTAATAAACCAGCTAAGTTAATTAAATTAATATTTTTTTACGCAGTTTGTAGTTGGAAAGGAGACGGTCCAAAATTGTATGGAGTCTGGGCCTGGTTTTGTACCAGTGATAAAATAAAATAAAAAAGAAAAATAAACCATTTTTGACTAATCAAATCCACGAACTCATCTATATTTCAGTGCAAAAATTATTTATTAACTCCACGTGACGCAATTATTCTACATAATGGCGGGCAGCAGACCAGAGGATTCATAATTTTTGACGTATGACGTTAGCTGTCAATATGCCTTCTCTATGCTTGAACAATGGCTCGAACTCAGAGTGAAGGACGCCATCTTGCAAGTGTTGCAAGTAGTACCTACCGAATAACTCGAAATTAATTTTATTTTAGCAAGTCATTTATTGCGATTTGTGAATTTATTATATTTTTAATGAACTTTCTGTATTTTTTGGTTTTTCATGGTTTAGTGTACAAGATCAGGCCCAAAATGGACCATCTCCTTTATTTATTGAAGTTTTTTTTAATGATATGCATGTAATTAACTTTCCAAGTAATTTTTTTTTATTAAATTAGCTAGGTAACGTAAATAATTGGCTCTTCTTTAATTAAGTTACCACCTCAAATTAAGCTAAAAATTTGAGGGGGGAGGGGGCTGACGCTCACATCTTCCCCCCACCATTTTTGAATCTAGGAAATGCATACTTTTTTATTATAAAAAAATCAAGTTTCCAAAAATTATAAAGTGACTACCTCAAATTAAGCTGAAATTTTTTGGAGGAGAGGTTGGTGACTCCCCCAACTTTCCCCCCAAATATGGCTGTAAAGAAGTGCATACTTTTTTTTGAATTATTCTTTTAAGTTTCAAAATTTTTAAGGTTATGACGGAACTAAAATACTGTACAAGGTTCTTTTATCTTATCTTCTCTTATCTTATCTTATATAAATTATTTAGATAATTGCTACCTTTTAAGGCAGGAAGTGTTGTAAATAAATGTCGAAGGGACCCCCTTCGGTCGTCCCTTTTTCCGCTTGGTTATTATACAATCCAAACTAACCTATACCTACCAATCCATAGTGCGTCGACTTGTTTTATTCTTTGAGGTGTTTTTTAAACACGCGATTTGTGGATGGATTACTGACTCTTGGCTTAGTTTGACAGTGCTGCCAATATAATAAGGTTAGTTCGAAACTACTTTTTCGCTATTGTTAGTCCTGTTTGCCTGTTTGGCTGCATCTTCCGCAGCGCCGGAGATGTCACGATTCAAAATTAGGCCCAAAAATCAAATTAGATCTACTTAAGTTATTTATTTTTTATAATGTAGTTTAAAACACACACACACACACACACACAAACACACACACACACGTCCACACACACATATACATACACTTAAGACTTCGAGCGCTTACACATTAACCAATGAGACCACATAACCTTAAAATTTTTAGAGATTTAGAAAAATAATTTTAAAAAAGTAAGTACTTTATGAGAGCAATATTTAATTTGGGGGGACGAATGAGAGTGTAGAACCCGTCCTCCCTTCAAATTTTCACCTTAATCTGAGACGGTAACTTTACAATTTTAGAAAAGGAGATGGTCCATTTTGGGCCTGATCTTGTACACTAAACCATGAAAAACCAAAAAATACAGAAAGTTCATTAAAAATATAATAAATTCACAAATCGCAATAAATGAATTGCTAAAATAAAATAATTAATTTCGAGTTATTCGGTAGGTACTACTTGCAACACTTGCAAGATGGCGTCCTTCACTCTGAGTTCGAGCCATTGTTCAAGCATCATTCAAGCATAGAGAAGGCATATTGACAGCTAACGTCATACGTCAAAAATTATGAATCCTCTGGTCTGCTGCCCGCCATTATGTAGAATAATTTCGTCACGTGGAGTTAATAAATATTTTTTGCAATGAAATAAAGATGAGTTCGTGGATTTGATTAGTCAAAAATGGTTTATTTTTCTTTTTTATCTTATTTTATCACTGGTACAAAACCAGGCCCAGACTACATACAATTTTGGATCGTCTCCTTTTCACATTACTCTTGTACCTTTAAAAGTGGTTTATTCGACCCAATGCAAAAATAATCATTAAAATGGGCTCATAAACATACGAATATTAATGTTATATTATTATAAATAAACACAAACGTATTGGTAAACACCACCTTTTTTTAATCGATTTATAAAAGTACATGAACTAAATAATATACACGTAACCATAAACCAATTTATATACCCACAAAAATGATGTTAAGTCGGGAGCATAAAAACAGAAACTAGCAACACTGACAAAAAAATGACGTAATTTGGTTACAATAAAAATCAAAATTGAAATTTAATTAAAAATATGTTTATTGGTTACTTGCCTATGATATGTGATGTTCTTTGAGCTTTTTACCCTTCCTTTATAATTCCGGCACAGTTCGTCATGTTATCAATCTTATTTGTTTATTTAAATTGCGCGCGTAATACGTAGTGACACGAAAGCGGCGCGATCGGCACTAATTGGCGGGAAAGTACTTGTGCGCCAATAGTTGGCGCAGCTTTTTTGACACGTCTTCGCGGATTCGATTATCCATCTAGATACTTATACATCAATGCCACCCTTCATTCGTTTCATTTGTCCTCACTCCATCCGCACATCGCACTTGTATATACGTTGTATATTAAATGCACTAGCAATTTCAAACCCTTGCTCATTGATGTATAAATACCTAGATTGAGCGTCGCCCTACAATGAAGACAAAAAAAACAAGGCAACAATATCAAGCATGTGTGCGTGCAGGCGATGTTTTACACGTTCGTCTATTGTCTATATTGCGTGATCAATGATACCAGTTACTAAAATTTTCCCATAAATCACACATTAAACTTAATTTATGGAGTGGTTATTTTCATGAATAAATAAAAAACCCTACTTAATTTAATTACAGTTGTTTATGTTAATGTTGTAATAAACCAGCTAAGTTAATTAAATTAATATTTTTTTACGCAGTTTGTAGTTCTCTGGAAAGGAGACGGTCCAAAATTGTATGGAGTCTGGGCCTGGTTTTGTACCAGTGATAAAATAAAATAAAAAAGAAAAATAAACCATTTTTGACTAATCAAATCCACGAACTCATCTATATTTCAGTGCAAAAATTATTTATTAACTCCATGTGACGCAATTATTCTACATAATGGCGGGCAGCAGACCAGAGGATTCATAATTTTTGACGTATGACGTTAGCTGTCAATATGCCTTCTCTATGCTTGAACAATGGCTCGAACTCAGAGTGAAGGACGCCATCTTGCAAGTGTTGCAAGTAGTACCTACCGAATAACTCGAAATTAATTTTATTTTAGCAAGTCATTTATTGCGATTTGTGAATTTATTATATTTTTAATGAACTTTCTGTATTTTTTGGTTTTTCATGGTTTAGTGTACAAGATCAGGCCCAAAATGGACCATCTCCTTTATTTATTGAAGTTTTTTTAATGATATGCATGTAATTAACTTTCCAAGTAATTTTTTTTATTAAATTAGCTAGGTAACGTAAATAATTGGCTCTTCTTTAATTAAGTTACCACCTCAAATTAAGCTAAAAATTTGAGGGGGGAGGGGGTTGACGCTCACATCTTCCCCCCACCATTTTTGAATCTAGGAAATGCATACTTTTTTTATTATAAAAAAATTGGTTGCCTGTAAAGTCGGTATACGGGCGAAAGTTTTACGTGACAACGACTTTGAGTGGTAAAATAATTTTAATGTGAATATTCATTCGTATAGTAGGAAGAAGGATGAAATAATAGTAACAATTTAAAACATTTATTTATACAAAGAATTATATTTAAAACATTGTAACACCATCCGCCATCTAGCGCTGCTAACCGTTAGACCATTAACCATTAGTCACAACTAAGTGAGGTAACAAACGAGATTACTCTACTTCTCCAGAGATGGCGCTGTACCATTTTCTGAAACACGCCAACGTGTGTACGCCGTAGCTACCATAAGTAATGTTAAGGAGGAAGGGACGCGTGCCTTTCACTTTTTATGTCTGTCTCTCTCGCTCTTAGGCGGGCTAACCATGCCCGAGTGGAAGGGACGCGTGCCTCTCACTCGCTCTCATTGTAAGCGCATAACGTGAGCGGAGCTACTAACGCAGTTTCTTGAAGTGCCACCCGGCAAACCAATTTATAAGACGTTGTCACGTCAAAAATCAAGTTTCCAAAAATTATAAAGTGACTACCTCAAATTAAGCTGAAATTTTTTGGAGGAGAGGTTGGTGACTCCCCCAACTTTCCCCCCAAATATGGCTGTAAAGAAGTGCATACTTTTTTTTGAATTATTCTTTTAAGTTTCAAAATTTTTAAGGTTATGACGGAACTAAAATACTGTACAAGGTTCTTTTATCTTATCTAAATTATTTAGATAATTGCTACCTTTTAAGGCAGGAAGTGTTGTAAATAAATGTCGAAGGGACCCCCTTCGGGCGTCCCTTTTTCCGCTTGGTTATTATACAATCCAAACTAACCTATACCTACCAATCCATAGAGCGTCGACTTGTTTTATTCTTTGAGGTGTTTTTTAAACACGCGATTTGCGGATGGATTACTGACTCTTGGCTTAGTTTGACAGTGCTACCAATATAATAAGGTTAGTTCGAAACTACTTTTTCGCTATTGTTAGTCCTGTTTGCCTGTTTGGCTGCATCTTCCGCAGTGCCGGAGATGTCACGATTCAAAATTAGGCCCAAAAATCAAATTAGATCTACTTGTTTATGTTATTTATTTTTTATAATGTAGTTTAAACACACACACACACACACACACACACACACACACACACACACACACACACACGTCCACACACACATATACATACACTTAAGACTTCGAGCGCTTACACATTAACCAATGAGACCACATAACCTTAAAATTTTTAGAGATTTAGAAAAATAATTTTAAAAAAGTAAGTACTTTATGAGAGCAATATTTAATTTGGGGGGACGAATGAGAGTGTAGAACCCGTCCTCCCTTCAAATTTTCACCTTAATCTGAGACGGTAACTTTACAATTTTAGAAAAGGAGATGGTCCATTTTGGGCCTGATCTTGTACACTAAACCATGAAAAACCAAAAAATACAGAAAGTTCATTAAAAATATAATAAATTCACAAATCGCAATAAATGAATTGCTAAAATAAAATTAATTTCGAGTTATTCGGTAGGTACTACTTGCAACACTTGCAAGATGGCGTCCTTCACTCTGAGTTCGAGCCATTGTTCAAGCATCATTCAAGCATAGAGAAGGCATATTGACAGCTAACGTCATACGTCAAAAATTATGAATCCTCTGGTCTGCTGCCCGCCATTATGTAGAATAATTTCGTCACGTGGAGTTAATAAATATTTTTTGCAATGTTATAAAGATGAGTTCGTGGATTTGATTAGTCAAAAATGGTTTATTTTTCTTTTTTATCTTATTTTATCACTGGTACAAAACCAGGCCCAGACTACATACAATTTTGGATCGTCTCCTTTTCACATTACTCTTGTACCTTTAAAAGTGGTTTATTCGACCCAATGCAAAATAATCATTAAAATGGGCTCATAAACATACGAATATTAATGTTACATTATTATAAATAAACACAAACGTATTGGTAAACACTACCTTTTTTTAATCGATTTATAAAAGTACATGAACTAAATAATATACACGTAACCATAAACCAATTTATATACCCACAAAAATGATGTTAAGTCGGGAGCATAAAAATAGAAACTAGCAACACTGACAAAAAATGACGTAATTTGGTTACAATAAAAATCAAAATTGAAATTTAATTAAAAATATGTTTATTGGTTACTTGCCTATGATATGTGATGTTTTTTGAGCTTTTTACCCTTCCTTTATAATTCCGGCACAGTTTAATAGCACATTTCGTCATGTTATCCCTCTTATTTGTTTATTTAAATTGCGCGCGTAATACGTAGTGACACGAAAGCGGCGCGATCGGCACTAATTGGCGGGAAAGTACTTCTGCGCCAATAGTTGGCGCAGCTTTTTTGACACGTCTTCGCGGATTCGATTATCCATCTAGATACTTATACATCAATGCCCTTGCTATTGCTACAACGTAAAAAGGGCATTAAAATTATAAAATTGTTATAAATTCAACGATAAAAACCAGATATAAAGACAACTTACGTGTATTTGCTTGAATTAATAGACACTTGTAGGAAACCTACACAGTAACAGCACAATAGTTTCAGCAAGAATTTTTACTTTGTGGCAGCGTTTTAGCTAGCACAACCGTCTTCGGCGGGAAACTATAGACGTAGAGTCGTAGACGCCAATGAAGAACGAAGTTGGAAGAGAGAGCATTGCGCGATCTCCCCCACTCCGCTACCTGGTGGTGGTCGTTAGAAAGAGAGGGGTCTATATGGTAGAAAGGCACAGAAATATTAAGGCGGGAAACGTAGTGCCTATCTCAAATTAATAAGCTTCGAATTAGCCCTCAAGTCAAATTTATAATATTTTATAGTCCTACAAGGTATATTCCTATCTCTATGCCTACAACGATCTTTTGGCGCTGGCTGATGCCAGGGTGACAGTAGGGTTGCAACGATATATCGGAAAATCGATAATATCGATAATATCGAAGGGGACACATCGATATTTTTATCGATATTTGCGCTATAACGATACGATAATATCGATATCATATCCGAAGAAAAAAATCGATAATTCACGACCTTAGATAAGGCTGTTTGGGCTTCGAACATTAGCCTTTTCTTACAATATAAACAAATAAAAAACATCCTCTACTTGTTTTATTTCTCTATTGTCTCTGGCTGTATGGGCTTAGCCCCTTTGCCTGTCCGTAAGGACTAATGAAACAAAAAAATCTCTATGAACTTCATATTTTTTATTTAAATTTAAATAAATTTGATATTATCGATCGAAATATCGATATTATCAACTATCGATAATTTCATTGCCTCGATATCATTATCGATATTACAACAAACTTGCATCCCTAGGTGACAGAAACAGCGCTTGCCTTCCCTATAAGGTGCTGTCTCTGTCACACACACGTCATCCACGCGCCAAAAGATCGTTGTAGCATAGTTGTAGGTTGTAGGACTGTACAGTCCGCCCAACTTAACTCTGAAATGGCAAAAATTGGAACTAACGAAAAGTCATTCATAAGTACGTTGTGTGCATTCATCTGTCAGTTACATAGAGATAGGAATACACTTAGATACTAGTGTGCAATGATTGGTCAAATGAATGTCAAATGCGTCCGACAGCGCCTCTTTCGTTTCAGTCTTAAGTTGGGTTTACTATACAAGGATCTTTTGGCGCGTGGCTGACGTGAGAGTGACAGAGACAGCGCCTTACAGTTTGTTGGGATCTCACTCTTATAGTATGTAGTGTAAGGGCGCTTTTAGTGTCATGTGGATTTGCTCACGCACGCGGGATTGGCCCGCATGCGTGAAATTTCACGCTGCGGATCATACGCAGTTTAAGTTTCAGTCTTCTGCGGGTTGCGTAGAAGATTAGTACAATACTTACGGTGCGTGCGCCCCGTCCGAATGGGCAGAGTTGTAGGGACGCTCACGCATGCGGATGCCCCGCTGCGGGATGACGCCCCGCACAGTGCCCCGCGTGCGTTTATCACGCTTTACAGTAAATTCATATATGAAAATGTTCTTTGCGGGTGCTACGCATGCGGGCCAATCCCGCGTGCGTGAGCAAATCCGCATGACACTAAAAGCGCCCTAATGAGGGTAAAGGCGTGTGAATTCGCCGCTAGAGGCGCTAGTGCAGAGTGAGCTCTGGCTGTCAGTGCCACAAACTTATCTGACCCGGTATAGTAAACCCAACTTAAGATTGAAACGAAAGAGGCGCTGTCGGACGCATTTGACATTCATTTGACCAATCATTGCACACTAGTAACTGACAGATGAATGACCACAACGTACTTATGAATGACTTTTCGTTAGTTCCAATTTTTGCCATTTCAGAGATAAGTTGGGCGCACTGTAAGAAGGGCGCTACTGTCTTTGTCTGACAACAGTATAACATTTGCATTAGTTCCGATTTTGGCCACCGGGTTAGATAAGTTTGTGGCACTGTCGCTTCTCACTGTTTATGTATGGGTGGGCTTTGACAGCAGGACCTCACTCACCGGTGACGCCAACTGGTGAGTACAAAAACGGCGACCCTCATTGTGTAATTAATAAGAATAATAATCAGTGAGTCAGTTACCAAATCGGCATATTTTAGATATCCATAAAATCTTAAGTATGAGAGCTATGTAATTGAAACTTTGTGCGTTTAATAAGTCTATCACTGTCATCATATCCTGAGAATTTGAACGATCAGGTATATGTATATCGTAAACCAAAGTTATCCGGTGATTCTCGGTGGTCATACTGGGTTGTCCTACTGGTATGGCCAGTGAGAATGTGTGTGTTGAGATTTTCTCACTGGTCATACTACCTATTAACACCAGAAATGTAGCATTTTCTTTCATCCTATATATAGCTGTGGCGGTACCGTCAAGCTAAAAGTCAAATGTGAATATTTCATTTTGTGATAAATAAATAATCATGTTCTTAAAACATTTTTTGAAAATGGGTTTTATATAATTAAATGTGAAGGAAAATATGTGTGTGTGTATGTGTGGAGCAGTGCGCGATTCACCAATCACATTGCTTGAAATCCCAGCTCATTGCGCCTCGTGCGGATTTCAAGCAATGTGATTGGTGAATCGCGCACTGCTCCGCTCCGCTCCGCCTCAGTGGAACCGCACCCTAATCCTTCCTTCCTACTAATATTATAAATGCGAAATTTTGTAAGGATGTATGTGTGTGTGTTTGTTGCTCTTTCACGCAAAAACTATTCAGTGTTTTAGTGTTTGTTGTTGTAGCGGCACCAGAAATACATCATCTGTGAAAATTTCAACTGTGTAACTATTACGGTTCATGAGATACAGCCTGGTGACAGACGGACGGACGGACGGACGGACAGCGAAGTCTCAGTAATAGGGTCCCGTTTTACCCTTTGGGTACGGAACCCTAAAAATCAACTGTTATTCATATGGAGCCATAGATTTATTATATATATAACTAAATATATATAACTAAAGATCGGCAATTGTATCACTTGGACGAAAGCACTTCGAGAAAAGGTAGGTAGTGCCCTAGCGCTTCGCTCAGCTCGTCTTGGCACGGGGGCACTACCGTGCCCCCAGATAGTGATTAATATGATTTTCAAATAAACGATAATAAGTACAATGAAATTTGTGTGGTATTTATTTATTAAATCATAAGATGAGTGGAAAATTATATAATACTTACCTAATTCATGTTTCAATTAAGTTTGAATTTCTTCGATTCATTTTGCCTTTAATTTGGCACGCACGAGTCACGACATTTTTCTTATTTAGCTATTGCTTTAATAAATTATAATTCAATAGACGAGTATTAAGTATTAAGGATTTGGCACACTGGATGCGTTCTGCGGTCTGAGGTCAGGTCAAAGTGAACGCTGTCCGCATTAAGTATGAACAACATTGTCGGTCTCTTTAAATTTTGTATAGATATGCGATCCGACCGTGCGAGCATGACCAAAGAACGCGGGGATGTTGTTCATACATAATGCGGGCAGCGCAGCGTTCACTTTGACCTGACCGTAGACCGCATCCAGTGTGCCAAATCCCTTACTGTAATATACGTATATTAATAAGATATAAGTAATCATATTACTACTCTTTAGAACATGGATAATTGCAATAAATCATTTATAAACTTAAACTTGAAATAGGCCAATCGCTAATATAACATTTGAATATTTTATTTCCGTTATTACACTAGTTATTCGGTACAGATTCATCAATGGAAAGCAGATTGTGAAATTCATTATCTTACGCTTAAGGCCCATAAAAGCACCATGAAATCATTCATAAAGGCAAGTTACGATAATACCGTTAGGTAATTATACCATTTGAGTACGAAACATAACAATGTTGATTAGGCACGTCTCACTGAAGTACCAGGGGTACCTACAAAGATGATAATCATTCAATACGTATGATAAGAAATAAATAATTCAGTTTATTAACTATACTGTCTAAAAGGAACTAACTATGCGCTTTCTCTACATGCCTTCGTAGTTCGTGCCTTCTTACGAAAGTAGCATGACAATAAATACATTGCACACGCAAACCCTTCCCATGCCTACGTTTCGCATGTTCAGATCTTCGAGAGGAAGATATAAACTTTTCCCCACAGTCTTCACACTCATATGGTCTCTCCCCGGTATGTCTACGTCTATGGTACACTGCAGCCATTTTGGAAACTAACTTCGCCCCACAAATGTCACATTCGAAGTTCCTTTCTCGTGTATGAACCACTGTATGTTCCGCTAGACGAGCCGGCGTGAAATATCTCTTTCCGCACCATTGACACTGGTGCGGACGGACGTCCATGTGAATCCATACAATGTGATTCTTCAGCTGAGGTCGCGAACGATATGTCTTTGAGCAGTAATCGCAAGTATATGTTGACGGGTCTCGGACATTAGATCGTTTGCTCGCCGGCATCTTTTTGACGTCTGGCTTTGCGTCTGGTTCGCATAACTTCCTATGCTCTCTGTAACATCCGCGGCTGGTGAATTGAGTGCCACAAGCGCGGCAAGTTCTCACCGCGTGCATTTGTGAATGCGCCTCAAACGATGCGTGCCTTGGAAATGATCTTCCGCAATCGCCACAAGTCAAAGACCCCGGTTTATGACAGTTTCTAATGTGTAGTTGTAGTTCTAATTCCTGAGTGAAAAGCTTTGGGCAATCAGGACAAGAGAGGGCTTCTAAGAAGTGCTTTTTCAAAAGGTGATCTTTCATTTCTTTTCCTCTCGTATGCACAACACCACAAAACCAACAGGCCTCCTTTTGACTACTGTTTTTCAAGTGCAAATTCAGATAGTACGGACTGGGATAGGATTTCCCACAATCTGTGCACTTGCAGGGCGGACCCGAGCGCCCTTTATTTTTCGTCTTGGCTTCAGTTTTTTGCCTTTTCTTGAATTTGTTTAGTAGCAGACCAAGCAAAACTTTGGCATCTCCAGTAAACTCAGCCACAGTTTGCAGCGACAAGTCTTCCCCGACAATAGCGTATAAGGACTTAGAGTTTTGAGCTCCAGGCAGTGCTGTTAGGGTGTCGAGACAAGTAGTCCAGAGTACGTGAGATTTCTGAACGAAAAATTTGAATTCGAAGGCGGAGACTGCATTAGACGTGCAATTGGTGCACAGTCCTCGAGGAAATGATGTCTCTTCTTTAACCTGAAATATGTAAAATATTAGGTTAACATGACCCTTAGGTAATCTTCCGCTGATTTGCGTCAAATGTCGATTTCGCCATCATTAAGAAAAACTAGTTTGAGGCTAGATGGAATTCTGGGTATTATTTAAGAATTACCATTACTTTCTAAGTAAGAAGATGGAAATTAGGAGTTTTAAGATTTTATCGAAACATGAATAAATTCAATATTATTAATTAGCAATTTGATTCCTTAATTTGTAACGGGTTTTAAGGATTATATCCCCTCAATCCTGTCCTTTCGGTCAAATTAAAGTGTGCTTCAAGCAGTATTATTATCAGCACATAGTGATTAAATTCAATTTCACGCATAAATGCTGTACAAAACGATATTCATATCGACCGAACAACGATAATTATAAAATAATATTTAAATTTTAGATTCATTTGGATATTTAAAAAATCCTAACCGCTATGAGTATATTCAGAGTGAACATTCGATAGATGCTTTTTCAGTTCAGAGGGTCTCAAGAATCTTGCGCTACAGAATTCGCAAGCATGTTTCATATCTTTAGTACTTCTGTGTCTTCTCATAACATGATCTAGCCTTCTCGAAGCAGATATAAATCTGTCCCCACAATCGCTGCACTGATAAGGTTTCTCCCCAGTATGAATCCTCTGATGCATGTTATAACCTATTTGAGTTCGCATTTTCGCGCCACAATAACACTGATATATCTTCCTTTCGGTCATATGTATCGCGGCATGTTCCTTAGCATGACTCGAGTTGGAGCTTCGCTTTCCACATACTTGGCAAATAAATGGAAGAACATTTAAATGCTTTTGGATAACATGGGTCCTCAGGGACGGTTTCTTTGTGTAGGTACTTCCACAGTCGTGACATTCGTATACTTTAGGTGGTTGTTTTGTGCCGTCCGTATTCTTTTTATTGCACTGAGTTTTGTGATACTTGTAGCATTTACGATTTTCAAAGCTTGCATTACAAAAGGAGCAACTAAATAGCGTGTGAGTATAATCGTGAGCTCGAAGTGCTCTTGCACTAAGAAACCCAGTTCCACAAACTATACATTGATGTGATTTAGGGCCGTGAAACAACTCCACGTGTCGCTTTGAAACCTTCGAATCGTCAAAAAGCTGGTGACACAGACTGCACGGGAAAACCTTTTTATTGTGCGCCTTGAGCAAATGATTCGCTAGTTTCTCTTTTCGCATTATCACAGAACACTCCGTGCAAACACGGAGCATTGAACTTTTGAAATGTTTGTTCAAGTGGTATGATGTTGGGAACTTCATATGACAATCGCGACATTTTAACATAGTCGAGCTGTTGAACTTTCTTCGAAGTTTTCGTAGTTTCTGGCTACCTCCACAATTAAGTCTCCTGACCGCTTGGGAGACGTCGGAGATTCTCTTTTCCGGGTCCTGTATCATGGTGGTAGTTTCTCCGTAATAAATGTAGTATGCTCCATCGTTATTAGAATTTGGAATGTTTATGAGCGTGGTTACAGCTGAGGACCACTGTCGCGTTGACTCCCAGACCAGTTTCCTGAAGGTGATGGCTGCGACAGCTGCCTGATAACATTCGCGGCATGTTCCTCGCGGCAATCCAGTCTCCTCCCACACCTGAAACCACGTTTTCAATCAGCCCGTTCCTCTTGTTGTTAATTTCAATAAATTCATCGATTATTTGATTTTAAAGCATGGCAACATTTTATTACTAGTTCTTAAGTTAATGTTCTTCAATTTTTTATACAAACTATACCTATACCAAACTATTATCGCACCTCCCTTTATTAAACTATAATTGTAAAGCAATGTTAAGCTGCTTTAACAACAGTATATAACCACTCTTATCTACTTAATTTTCATAAATCTTACGATACTGTTAATGGTATGTGAACTATGTAACTTATTAGTAACTTTATGGCGCCGACTTTTTGAGGAAAGTATTACACTGTTTTGGTAGCGTCTAAGGCAATCTAGACTTTGTTTACGCATTACTGATCACCGGATTAATGTATTGCTATACACTTTACGCGATCAACTAGACGCTAACTCAACTCAGATTCAACTCTTGAGGGAGCATAGAAATAAAAGCTTTTTATTGTATTCCATAAAAATGAAATTTCAACTTTAGTTAAAACCACGCGCTATGAACACATCGTATAATCGTGGCACCCCAGAACAGCACTGCTGGAAAAGCGTCTCCTCTCACAATGTGAGCAAACAGGCCATACTTAAACACGCTGGCCGAGTACTGCTTACAAGTTTGCGTCTAGTTGATCTTGTAATTAATATCATTAGAAGAATTGGAAGAGAATAGAGAATTGTAAGAGCATTTGATCTAGCTTAATATATTCCCCGTGTTTTAATTTACGAGCGAATTATATCTTGAAATAAATATTATTCTTTATAATTATACATATACATAAACATAAAACATGAAATGTAGTTCGCGAAATTTGTCCTTCAACCGTAACAATAACACAATTCAATTTCAGTTTAAGGTTTAACAATTAATATATAACAAAGAATTAATTCAATGCGTACGGACTATAACCGCCATCTTCTATTAAAATGACAGTTCCTACAAATCATTTCCTTGTGTTTTCTTGCTTTCACCCTGTTTTTCAGAATCGACGATACAGACTTGAAATTTGGCGTCTCTTTTGATTCTTCGATTCACCTTAAATTGACCCTGATGTTTTCGACCATGGTGCAACAGGCCTCTGTACGAAGTAAATTTTTCGGTACAATCTTCACATTCGAACAGTAATTTCGGCTTATCCTCTGGCTCTGAATTATGGATAGCAGCAACATGCCTTTTTAATCTGTAAGGAAGACGAAATCGAGCAGGACACAATTCGCAAGCGTGTTTCAATTCAATTTCCGAAGTCTTGTGGTTCTTCCTGATGTGTTCTGATTTCCGAGATGATGCAGAGAATGTTTCTCCACAATACTGACATTTATATGGTTTCTCTCCCGTGTGCAAACGTAGATGCTGAATGTATCCAAGTTTCGTCCTCAAAACGATGCCACAATGTTCACACGTGAAGATTCTGACCATTTCATGCGTTTTTACGTGCTCAGTCATGTGAGCAGCGGCTAGGAGTTTCCCACAGTATACGCAAGGTTTATGAGTGTTTTTCATATGAACGATTTGAATATGGGCTCCGACGAACTTCTTCCCGGCGAATTTTTTTCCGCAATAGTCACAAATACATTGCTTGTCCGCGCTACCGCGGAGTCCAACTTTTATTTTTTTATCGCTAGTTCGGTTTTCAACTTCCACAAAGACTTTATGCTTTGTACGGTACGTATCCTGTCTGCTACTGTCGAGATTACAACAACTTTTAACATGATATAAGTAACAGGTTTGATTGCGAAAGAGTTTATCACATCTTGGACAAGTCTTGAGCCTGTGAACCGACTGATGGGCATGAAATGCTTGTGGAGATTTAAAGCTTCTGCCACAGTCTCCACAGAAACAGGAACCTTTAGAATGCGCTTTGACTACATGTCGTTTGAATTGACTATAAGAATGTAGCAACGCTGGGCATTTCTTGCAGTCATAAGGCTTCCTACCATGCTCTTCTTTCATATGGAATATTAAGTCATCCCTGGTCATAATTTTGGCGCAAATATGGCATGCACGTTTGAAATCCGTGGACTCTTTTAAATGCTGGTGCAAGTGTTGTGGATATTTAAATTTCTTCCCACAATCAGAGCATTGGCACCCTTTAACTATTCTCTTTTCCCTTTTAAGTAACTTTGACCGGACTTTCGATTCCGCTTTTTCTGAATCTGACGTTTGTTCTCGACCTGGATATCTATCGACTATTGTTATTTTATTCTGACCTAGTATAATGAGTAAAGCTTTTTTTGCATTCACAGGTACGGAGCGTAAGTTTGCCAAGAGTAGCAGCGTCGTCTCCCATTGCTCCAAAGCCTGTCTGCAAAACATTCGAAAGTGGGCAGCGTTCAAGGCTGACGTGGAGCAGGTAGTGCACAGGCCAGCTGGGATGCCGTCCTCCAGCTGCACCTGCAACCACCGCACCAGTCAAACCGCCGGGATACTATGAGCCGAGATACATGTTATATCTTTTTGTGACAGATAAATTAAGGTTAGGTTAGGTTCCAAATGCTTATGGTATCTAGACTGAGATACCATAAGCATTGGAGTTCAGAAATTGTATTGGAAAATATACAATGCCATTTTTTTGTGATGTTAAGAACTTATTTCTTATCACAAAAAGTCATATTATGTTATGTTATAGCTCAAAAAATTATTAATTTAACAACATTTTTTATTTTATTCAAGGCCAAAAGTATGTAATACAAATTTATGAAAATAGGGGTTTCATAAAAAGTCATTATGAAAAGAACATTTTATTGATACTGATGAAATAGATCCTATGAATCATTTTATTGTTAAATAAACCTTTATAATTAATTACAGTGCAACCTCAATATAATGGAGCTTTAATAAATCAGAAAATATTTGTTCTACCATGTGATATTCATTATACAGAGTGTGAGATTCATTATACAGAGGTATGGATAGTGAACAGTTTGTATGGTATGGTAAAATAAATGTTGATTATTCTCATCTAAATATAGTTTAATTTTAATCTGCAAACAAATTGTAATGAAAATATTGTTTTTATTTTTGAAATTAAGTTTGAATAACTGCTAGGATTTATTCTAATGTAATAACAGAATTCAGTAAATAACATAGACATACATAATATAGACCGGCCTTGCACGTTCGAATGTGTGTCAAGTTGTAACAATCCAATTTTGAATTGAATCGTTTTGTGCGTGAAGTTGGCGCAATGGAATTTTGTTACTATATTTGAAAACGAACAGATTACATAGTGATATCTCGCTTCCGCATTTGGAAGTTTTAGTCGTGCTGTCTCTGTCACTCTTACATATGTCACGCGCCATTTTACTAAAGTTATTATTTTAGAAATAGTGAAAATAATTTACAATTCAATGTTTACATAATGAAATGTGATTCCTTTGGACTTTATTTGTGTTTCTTGAATTGTTAGAATATTTTTGAAGGCACAGGAAGCCATATTTTCTACATTTGCGGACGTAATTACTGAAATCAATTTTGCGTAAGTGACGTACACAACTCGCTGCTGCTTACAATAGACTGACTTGATCAATCACTCAATCACACAACCTGATGTTGACCACGCGTCGTAAGCCTTATGTATGTTACGGGCGCATCTTTACTTTCTACATCCATGGTAAATAAAGCCAAAAACTTTCTATTTAAATTTTGCAATGTTTGAACATTCGTTTATAAAAGAGTTTTGTTATATATGTATAATTGTAATGAAAAGTTATATTTTGGGTAGTTCTAGTTTTATAAACAATTTGTTAAATCGAGGAACTCATCTCAACATAATTGAGGGTCATTGTATTAACATTGCACTTTACTTGTCGATAGAATACGAATTATGGCAGAATTTGTACACAAAATGTTTTATGTTAGTAAACATGTACTGTCTAACTATTTCCAGAAACATGAAATCTGGAAACAAACTGATGTTCATAAGATGTAGAAATTTTGACAATTTGATCTTAATGTACCTATGTTTAAATATTATTTTTAAAGTCAAAATGTCTTACTAATAAACACTGTATAAAGTTATTCCATATTTAAAATTATTTGTCCCTGTCATGATTCTCTGAAGTCAAAGGTAAGAAAGAGACAAAAAAATTTAAACACTGAATAACTTTAAAATACGGCGTTTATTAGTAAGACAAAAAGTATTTTAGTATTTAACAAAGACCTACAATGGCCATAGACAGTGAGGTTTTTTACTTTTTTTTGGAATTCATTTCAACTCAAGTTTTATACGGGTAATTCATTGCCCTGAACACATCAAGTAAAAAAATCTTCTGCTCTACCTAGCCCATTGCTGCCCCAGATAAGGCTTCGGAACCTACTAGTATTCTAATGCTATTACTACAATAAAAAGAATCTTGACCTGGATGACTCTATGCATACAATTGTCATAGCTTTGATATTTTTATAATATTTAACATCATGACTTGTAACAATGATTAATTCTAATACGTAAGATTTTTCCTAATACTTAAGTATTGCTAATAATATAATAAATACATAGATATTGAGGTTAAAGCTGCAATATAAAAAAAATGCATATAGTAGATAAATAACCCAGAAAATATAATGTGAAAGTGCGAAAGAAGTACAGCAGCTAAAATTGTAGAGGCTAATATTGAATATCATTTTTTATAAATAAAATCCGCAGGTTGATTTTAGTCAACGCCGCCATTTTGGCCCGTCAAACCGGAGAAGATGCCGTTCCGTTTTACACAAAAATCTAAAATATAAACAAACATGGAAACGTACCTCAACTCCCGTTATGACTTCAAGCAATTCCGATAGAGTTATTGGTTTATCACCATCCATCATTACTGTATCACCCAAATAGACTTGTCCTTCAGAGGTATCACCCATACAAATTCTGCATTTGTTAATTCCATCTCCTTTTACGACGTGCGAAACTAGGGCTTTAATATTAACAACTTGGCGTGTCATTATAATTTTACAATGCTAAATTAATTCAAATTAATCGTATGAATAAAATTTTAGCGGCTGCAATATTAACTTTTTATCTTCCTCAGTTTTGTTGAAGAGAGCAAAGAGCCACAGAGCTTGGAGAGCCGTAGATAACATAAAATTGGAATTTGGAATGGAATGACAAAGTCAAATAGCCATTTTAATAGGCCATAGACTATAGAAGTGACTGCGTCAAAACATATCTCTATGGTCAAAACAATGTCAAAGTAACAGATTGTCAATGAAGTCAAGCAACGAGGTATAGATAAGACTTTTCCTTGTCTTTGTTTTTGCTATCGGTAAATCGAAATCTGCCCATCGAACGATCGGTGGTTCTCAAACTTTTGATAGGCATGGTGGAATGCATGATATGTAGTATGTAGTAAATAAATATTTATAATAAGGATTCCGAGTGCCTGTTTCACCACTTTCTGTAGAGTCCCTAATAACTTATCAGGAACTAATTTGCTATTTAAACTACAATTTTTGGTTTTACAGGTGTAGGGTAGAACTATCTGGTAGATATATCTGGCGTTTTGTTTCTCTGATTGGATCAATATTCAAAAATGTAGCAAAGGTTACAAATTAATCTTACAATTTTCGTATAACATAGTTAAAACAAAATATACTTGCAAATATATAAAAAAATTAACTTGAATTGTTCTGAACCAAAAGTATTTGATTAGTTAATGTTTTATAATTCTTCTCAAGTGACGATAGTTTACGTAGTAGTAACGAAACGCAACTAAGCGACGTCGCGTCGCCGCTCCGTCAACTCATTATCAGGGAGTTTGGTGGTGAAACAGAAAAAAGTTATCAGTGGCCTGTATCTGGTGGATAGTGGTAACTGTCATATAGCTATCTCACTCTTTATCAGGAAGTGGTAAAACACGCCCTATATAATATAATGTACTCTGGATAATGTATATTATAACGTTTTGGGTGGTTATTGTCACAGACTTATAAAAAAAAAACTAAAAAACACGCTTTTTATAGAATACTGAACTAAAAAAATAGAAAATAAGTTTCAATAAATTTAAATTAAGAATAGTGTTAAAAATTTCAACAAACATGAATTAATAATAGTGTAAATAAAGAAAATATTTTATTTAAAAAAAGCGTGGGGTGCTTTTTAAGATATTATCAAAATGACACCATGCACCCCACGCTTTTTTTTAAATAAAATATTTTCTTTATTTACACTATTATTAATTCATGTTTGTTGAAATTTTTAACACTATTCTTAATTTAAATTTATTGAAACTTATTTTCTATTTTTTTAGTTCAGTATTCTATAAAAAGCGTGTTTTTTAGTTTTTTTAAACTATAATTTATTTTCTCCTTTTTAGTTTTGTTTATTTATAATAGCTTGTTTTTATAATTTTAAACTATTATTTGGTCTCTATCGATCTATCTACTGTGATAACTTAGAATTCAAATAAACAGAAGAACAACGCCATCTAGTAAAACGTAATGTACGCAGTCAAACTGAATACGCAGTTACAGCTAGTTGCCCGTAAATATGGGTAGATGGCAGTAGCAAATGGATAGATGGCAGTAGTGTGAGAGTAAAAAAATTAAAATCTTATTTTGCATATTGAAAATTGGAATAATTTTATCAAAATAGTGTAATGTCATCGGAACTCGATAAATCTACAAAGTTTGAACGAAATCTGGCCATTTAAAGTGGGTCAAAATCGCGTCCAAAGAAGTCGGTTACAAACAAATATACAAACATACAAACATACAAGTGAAGCTAATATAAAGCGTGTAATAATATCATTATGGTAGTCTCTTTATGCGAAGGAGAGTTACATACAAACATACATACAAACATACAGGTGAAGTTATAGGCTAGGGAAGGTGGAAATTAAAGAAGTTAGGAAAAACGCCTATTTTTAGGAAAATCCGCGATAGATTTGCGTGGAAAGGGTCTAGAAAATTAGGGATCAACTGTTTATAGGTGCGTTATGAATTTGAAGCAAAACGCCTGAGGGGCACGGAAGATATTAACAGAAATGTAGGTTTAAAATGAACGAATTTAGTATAAATCAAGGAAAAACAGTTGTAACTCGGAAAATTCGCGATGGATTTTCGTGGAAAAGGTATAGGAAGTTAGGGATCAGTTAGCTTTAAGTTAGTTATGAGTTTGAAGCACAACGGTTGAGGGGCACGGAAGATATTAAAGGAAGTATAGGTATAAAATTAAGAAAAAAATGAGGTAAAACAGCTATTTCTCGGAAAATTGTGGTCGGATTTTCGTGAAAATGGTATAGAAAGTTAGGGAATAATTAGTTGCAGATGCTATATAAGTTTGAAGCAAGAAGACCTTTGGGCACCGGAGATATTAAAGAAAATGGAGTAAAGTTACATACAAACATACAAACATACAGGTGAAGTTAATAAAAGCGTGTTAAAAATCAGTGGCGATTCCTGGTGTTTATAATTGGGGTGGCTCCAGCTTTTGTTATATAGGGTGTAGTGTTAAGTGCGCATAACCGGAAAACCATTTCTTCAGACAGACAATCTAACAAACTTGCAGTCTTTCATTAAGGAACCTACTTTGAAATCGCAAATAATTGCTTTTTACAAAAAAAATAACCGACTTCAATCTTGATAAGTAGAGATAACTCAAAAACTACTCGCCAGATGGCGCTCAATTCAACATGTAAGTGTAAAGTTCTCGTCGCTACAAATTAATCAAGCCCAAACACTAGATAACTGCAGTAAATCGTTGAGGAGTTCCCTCGACTGTCTTTCGGCTTCATCAGATCGACTCCAGATCTTCATGAAATAGTAGCGCTTTAATGTACTTATGGTAACATGAACAAACACACTAGTTGTCCATACAATTTTCAAAAGTTCCCCTCGATTTCCCTGAGATGCCATCATCAGATCCTGGTGTCCTTATCACCGGACCCCACTGCGGATATCTACTTTAGAATAAAAAAAGAATTATCAAAATCGGTCTATAAACGACGAAATAATCGCTGAACGTACATAAAAAAAGCATATACGGTCGAATTGAGAACCTCCTTCTTTTTTGAATTCGGTTAAAAAGAAATTTCATACAATTTGACATTTTTATTTTTGTATGAAATAGCTGATGTTTTTTCGCGATTTTAGGGTTGGTCCCATAGTGAAAGTCCATTTTCCACTATCAAACGGCAAACGATCTCGTCGTGAAAGGTCTTTCTAAAAGTTCTTGTATCACAGATTTTATTGAATCACTCATAATTTCATGTCATTTCATTATAAACTAATTACCTACTAAATAAAAAGTAAATTAAATCAATAGAAAGATAGAAACCGTAATCACAAATCTACACTATCACGAAAAACATGCGAAAACTCGTTAGGTAATGCGCCATTCCCAGCGCCAGACCCGCGTTTCAAACTCAGTGATACGCTGATACCACAGTATAATTTTACTATGGTGATACCAAGCGATCGAAGAGGCGCGGGCGGCCGCGGGCCAACGACTTTGTATGGACTATGCATGCGCTAGCAGAAGCGCATGCCTCGGCCGCGCTCGGCGCCGACCGAACGCGAAGACAATCGCCGCGAGTCGCGTTCGTGATAGAAGACCGCAGCGCTCGTAAAATGTAATTATTGTACTTAGGTCTAAATAATTAGGTTGTAAATATATGATTTTTTACATTTTATTTAATGCTTAAAAATTATGGTATGGCGGCGCCATACGCGCCAACTTAGAGAAATCGCCACTGTTAAAAATAAGCAGACCAAACATAATTTTAACCACTGCAAACTGCAAAGCAAAGACGTATGTAGGCAATAGTTTCATCTCTTTCGCTTCCATGATACGTAAAAAGTATATCTCGTTTTATTTTTGTTGTTGCCACACTCAAGCACGCATAGATAAAATGGGGTTGGAGCACTCCCTCGCGTCATTTTCTTAAGCTGTAAGAAGCTTAGTATGAGGAATTGAGGACCATAGAAAACATTTTAGACCAAGAATGTTTTGTTTGGTGATTGTCAATGAGTGCAGTATTACTATATACCTACCTATGTAGTTGTAAACGAGTTGTAACCATAGAGATATTACACTAGAGTGGGTGAGCCATACGGCTGCCCATACATTGCAATCGCCCCCGGTTAGAAAGAGAAACAACGATAACGGTAATAACCTATCTCTCTCTGATCACGACGAGCCAGAAAGAGAAAGGTGATTACTAAAGATTTCGTCTCTTTTTATCCTAGGTACGCTCTGAAGCCTCGCCAGAAAGAGAAAGGTGATTACTAAAGATTTCGTCTCTTTTTATCCGAGGTACGCTCTGAAGCCTGGCTTCTGCCCTCTAGTGTAATATCTCTATGGTTGTAACTCTCTATGGTTGTAACTGGCACGCTTTTGTCCCCTTTATTTATTTTGCGGTTTTTGTACTTACCTACTTTTTGTACACATGTTCATTTCTACGTTGTCCATTGTCCATGGTTTAGTTTAGGTGTTTATCTGTGGTCTGGTATCTGTGGTACAATGTGTGACACAGTGACACAGGTGAAACTATGACTGTGACAGTGACTTGAACATAGGGCTTGAACGACTTGACTTGAATGATTGAATCTTGAAAAACAAAATAAAAAAGTCAAATTTATTGGAAAGCAAACTGAACTCAAGATGGTAATTCAATTTAATTTAACAACATCAATCTTTATATAAAGTTATTATCTAAAGTGATAAAATAGTAGCTAGTTTAACGAAGTCACTTGTTAATAATATATTTCTGCCGGTGATATTGTATTTACTTCACGATTGTGTTAAAAGTGCTGAAGTTAAATCCGTGAATTATTTTTAAAATTTTCAATTCATTTTATAACATTGGATATCTCGGATGATGCAATTGCGTTTATTGCGATAATTTCTATGGGTAACTTCAAAGCTTTTGGTTATTTACATAGTCTTTCAATGGCTGTCGCATCAGGAATTATGTTTCACTATTTAACCATTATTTTATTAAATAAGCATTAAATAACACAATATACATTTTTTTATTGCAAACCAATATCATGGTTATTTATTATAATGATTAAACACGTCCCTTTTATAGTTATTGTTAAAAGTTTTAACAGGTGTCTCGATGTCGGACGTTAAGATTCGGGGTGTCAGAGACTCCATAACCCTAAAGATTGACGATTTATCTAAATATACATCATGGCATTAGGTTATTTTTATAAATTTATAAATAACATACCTATATTGTCGTATTTTCTTAAACTTGCTATCATAATCCGCAACAAAATCTTATAATAATCTAGTTATAGAAAAGTTATAGAAAAATGACGATGACGAATCTTACCGGCATACACAACGGTGACACATTGGTTGGTTAAGTCTAAGTAACGCTGGAAATTTAATAATTGAAGTTAATAATAATGATTAACCCTTCATGAAGAAACAAAGTTCCAGTTTGGAAGTAGCAATGTCCAAGATTTTGTATGGTAGGTATGTTAGCACACATATGGACTCAATAATACAAATTGGTAGAACAGATATTTACCCATATCAGTAACTTATAAAAGACTGGAGACCGACAACTATCCCCCATCCGTATGTATACATACATACATATTCATAGCTGTAGATTGTTTAAGACGAGACATATTTCAGGAGAATCTGATATAAACAGGAACAGTCAAAGTAATGTGTTTTGTTGCTGGCATAGTAACTGTTTTATATTGTTCACAGCAACCTCAGATCCTAGTGCTGAAGGAGGGGACTGACCAGTCCCAGGGGAAGCCGCAGCTCATCTCCAACATAAATGCCTGCCAGCTGGTGGTAGATGCGGTATGTGTTTCATTGATTCTTGCATTTCATTCATTATTGCTTGACCAGAAATATAAAAAAGCTTGCCATATTGCGGTAAACTCATGGAACTAATTTGTTTTACTGGCAGCATTTACTTTCCAAACATCAATCATAAATTGCTTGTCAACAATTTTTTAATGTCACAATTTATCTTATTACTTTGAGTGTTTATATTGTGATAAAATGCTAAAAACTATTCATAGTTGTGAAAGAAAAGTGGTTTTCTATGTGTTAAAATTTCCTTTTTAAAAGAATATTAATTCCCCTAAATAACATTTTCCGACTTAGTTGTTTAATTGACAATAACAACATGATTGTTACCATAGTTACTGTTGCCTGCGATGTTGCCATAAAAAAGGAAACCTTTGCACCCTCATGACAGGTTTTCTATTTTTCTGGTTAAAGTAAACTACACAGTTGAGGTTGTAAGCAAAACTAACTTTTAATTTTATCTACCCACATTGACATTTATATCAATCTGACAATCAACTTAATTGAAATACATAACATATCTCTCCACCATACTGTTCAATGTTAGAATGTTACACTTAATAATCACAACAATTTATTCAAAATTCACTCATGCATTATTATTGGGTATTCCTATGATGTCTGGCCACAATGATGGGTCAGGTATGTCAATATCCAAGTCAGTGGAAGTTGATTCTTCAGAGTTGTTAGGATCATCCCTCGAGCCCCGTGATATAGGGACAGTTCTAGCCACTATTTGATCCACATGCCGTCGATGTAATTGTCCATCTTCTGTTTTTACTCTATATGTACTTGGTCCTTCAATGCTCTCCACTACCGCTCTACACCATTTCTCTCCTTGCCCATACATTCTTATAAACACTGGCTGCTCTACCACAAACGATCGTGTCGGTCGCCGCTCAGCTAACTGCTCCAACTGTCGTTCAGCTCTGCTGGGCTCTGAGTCAGGGTGCAAATAAGAAATCGCCGTACGATACCTACGACCATTCAGCATTTCAGCAGGTGTCTTACTAGTTGAAGTGTTTGGTGTGGTGCGGAGCCAGTAAAGAATTTTTGGTAGTTTTTCACACCAAGGCATGTTCGAATCAGCATGTTTCTTAAGTTTATTCTTAATTATTTTAACAGTGACTTCCGCTTGTCCATTAGTTGCGGGGTGGTATGGGGGCGCGTAAACATGTTTAATATGGTTCTTCTTCAAGAAATCATTAAACTCCTCTGAAGTGAAAGCGCGACCATTATCTGAAACCAGCACCTCTGGCAAGCCTTGGGAAGCAAAAATTTTTCTTAATATTGTGATAGCACATTTACTGTTCGGTGATTGAACTATTTCGGCTTCTGGCCATTTACTGTAGCTGTCAATTAATATCAAGAAGGTCTTTCCTTCATATGGACCAGCAAAATCTACATGGACACGGCTCCATGGTTTCTCTGGGAGGATCCAAGTTTGTGGATTCCTTGGTGGATTGTTCCTCACTGCTTGACACATCTCGCATTCCCTCACAATTCGCTCTATGTCGTTATCCATCCCACTCCACCATACATAGCCTCTAGCATATGCTTTTGTGAGAACTATCCCTGCATGAGGCTGATGCAATAATTTAAGGACATGATTTTGGAGCGACGCCGGCACTATGACTCTGTTACCCCACAGTAAACACCCTTTACTGTGTGAAAGAGCCTCTCTGCGAACCCAAAAACGTTGCAATAATGGATCTGGGTTTGAATTTGGCCATCCATGCAGAACGAAGAACATTACTCTCTGTAGCAACGGATCCTTTTTGGTCTCATCAGCAATAGTAAGAGAATTCAAATTCCAGCCCGCAGGCTGCTCCTCCAATAATAACACATCTTTCAGACACTCAACTTCATGTGTGGAGGTTGTAGGAGCTGTCCATCTGCTCAAGGCATCCGCATTCCCCAATAATTTTCCAGCTCGATATCTGATCCTATAATCATAACAACTCAGTTTTAGCGACCATCTTAGCATACGAGGAGAAATTATATCTGGGATCGGCTTATTTGGGTTAAATAATCCCACCAGTGGCTTATGGTCGGTCAATATACAAAAAGGGCGTCCCGCTAAGAATTGATGGAACTTAGTAATGCCAAACACAATGGCCAACGCTTCTTTATCTATTTGCCCATAGCGCCTCTCATGTGCCTGAAGCGTGCGCGAAGCCATCATGACAGGTCGTTCCGATCCATCGTCCATAACGTGTGCAATTATTGCACCCACTCCATAATCCGATGAGTCACAAATAAGTAAGAGCTCTCGATCAAGTTCATATCCAACAAGAGTCGCATCTGATCCTAGAATCCTCTTGGCGTGATCAAATGCTGTCTGTTCTTTTTCTCCCCAAAACCACGGCTTTTTCGTCTCCAGTAGCCGGTACAACGGTTCTAAAACTGTCGCTTTATCGGGTAAAAATTTCTCGTAAAAATTGTACAAACCCAAAAATGCCCGCAATGTCTCCTTATTTGTCGGAGCGGGCTTATCCAAAATTTCTTTTACTTTCGTTGGTGACGGGTGCAGACCGTCGGCATCAATCATATGGCCCAGGAAGTTTATAGAGTTTGATGCGAAAATACATTTTTTTAAATTTAAACGAAATCCAAGTTCCTGTAACTTGCACAACACTAAACGTAATCTTTGATTATGTTCTTCTTCATTTTTGCCAGAAATTGCAATATCATCCAATAGACATGCTATGCCCTCTTGTCCAGCAAACGCCGTTGACATTAAACGTTGAAAAATCGCTGGCGCGGCGTTAACACCAAAAGCAAGGCGATTCATTTTCATCAGTCCAACATGAGTATTGAGCGTTAGTAACTCCGCAGTGTTATTATCTACCTTAACTTGGGTATATGCTTGTTTCAAGTCCAATTTACTAAATAAACGACCACCACTAAGTTTAACAAACGCCTCCATAGATGTTGGCAGTGGGTACTTGTCTACTTCTATCGCAGGATTGACTGTTGACCGGTAATCCCCACAGATACGGAGAGATCCGTCATCTTTTCTTACTATTCTAAGTGGTGTTGCCCATTTAGAATATTTAACAGGTGTCAAGATTCCTTGTTTAATCATAGAAGCTAATTCTTCTTCAACCTGTTTTTTTAATGGAAAGGGTACTGGCCGTGCTTTCAAAAACCGAGGTGCCATATTAGGTTTAAGATGTAAGGTTACTTCTGGACCAGTATATTCACCCAATTCTTGTGTGAACACCTCAGGAAAATCCTTTCTTAATGCCTCTATCGCTCCTTCTGACCAGCATAATCCGCTAACTTCAATCCCTAAGTCATGGAACCAATTTCTACCCAAGAGACTGGGTCCTTCTCCAGATACCACAATAAGATCACACTGAGCTTCTTTATTTCCTAAAACTGCATTTACATGAATCAGCCCAAGAACATGCAATGACTCTCTTGTCCATGTTACTAATTTAATGTTAGTCGGACTCAGTGGGGGCGGTGTTACCCATAATGACTTGTAGATTTGTTCAGATATTATAGATCGGGAGGCTCCTGTATCAATTTCCATTGACAATCTAGCATTATTGAGGGTAATGTTAACCTTAATTGGAGTGCGATAACCATCTGAGCAGGCATATATACCCATCATGTCTTCATCTAATGGACCAGGTGATGCTTCTAATTTATTTTGTATATTTTGTACTTTGTTACTTCTTTTATTACAAGCAGCCACAATGTGCCCAAATTTCTTGCAATAGAAGCATCTGGATTTCATAAACTGACAATGTTCACCTTGCTTGTGAACCCTTGCACAGTGTCTACATTCCACAGATTTTATTCTGTCTATTTCCATAGACTCAGTGGCATCATAATGAGTTTGCTTCAATTGTTTCGTCTCAGGGTATAAGTCAGAGAATGTCGCTTGATAATTAAGACATATTTGCACAGCTGTCTCATAAGATAGTTGTTTAGTTTTTAATAATTCTCGCCGCAAACGATCATCCCGTACCCCCATGACCAACCGATCCCTCAACTGCCTCTTCAGGTCACTAAAATTACATCTGGACCCCAGTTCATTTATCGCAGCTATGAAGTCTTGCACGCTCTCCCCTTGTAATTGTAAGCGTTTATGAAATTTATTTGCTTCCAGAATTTCATTAATTTCGGGTTCATAAAAAGTGTCCAAAACTTTGACGATATCATGAAAAGATATATTTGTTGGTCTCAGTGGCACCACTAATGATGCAATCAAACTGAACATCTCCTTTCCACAATACGACAGGAATAACGAACGCGATTTTTCGTCGTTATCACGGACACCCGCGACATCGAGTGCACACAACAAACGTTCCTTGTAGTCACACCATTTATCCGATTTTGGATCAAAATGTCCCGGGAACATTAAACTTCCGAAATTTAACGCCATATTTCCGACAATTACAATAATTTTCCGAAGTCGCCAATAAAGTAAACTACACAGTTGAGGTTGTAAGCAAAACTAACTTTTAATTTTATCTACCCACATTGACATTTATATCAATCTGACAATCAACTTAATTGAAATACATAACACTGGTCAAACAATACATACAGATTCCAAAGTGTACCTGTATCTCCTTGCACAAACTGAATGACACTGACCATAGCAACAGCATGGTTAAGGGTAGACTACATTATCGTTGGTGTCAGTGCAGGACCTTGTAAATGCAAAAAAGCAAATTATTGTCTCTTACAATAAAAACTTTAAATGCGATATGAACAACACTTAGAAGGGGCTATATTTAACTATTTTACTGACCATGCTAGCTTAGAATTTAGCGAGTTATTTTATCAGTAGAATCTACTGATTATTCAAAAATTTGCAGTTACAAGGTCCTGCTTTGACGCCGACGATATGCTTTGAATTTTTGGGATGACTTAATTTTGTCCTACTACGTTTTACTTCAGCCACAGCAAGTTGTATTATGCTGCTTGAATGCATGACTGGCCAAATTAATGGTGTTCGGCCTGTCTTTGTTTGTCAGGATTTCCACATAACTCACTTCCTAAATTACTCCGATACCAGCGTTGTACTATATGAATTGCATTGTACAATGAAATTTCTTTTTCACTGATAACTTAATAGTATTTTCAACCTCTCCCCCAGTTATCAGCTATCTATATTAGTGATGTAACGAATGTCACTTTTTCAACAAAAGTTAAAACCCCCGTAGTGCTTACATAATACCCCAATAGACTAGTGCCGAAGCCTTTGAAATTGGTCAAAAATAAAAAAATAGTAACAAGAAGTGAAAGAAGTGTTGATACAAAAGTATAGATTATTTATTACTTAAGTATAACTTTGTTATTAATTTTTTTTAATAGGACTTGTAGTTTTTCTGGAAATTGCGATAAACAGTTTTTTACCCTTAAAAGCCCCCCTTAACGCCTTCCTGACCTCAGATCGCCCGTAAATTGTTTTTTTTCGTTTATTTTTGTCACTTTTCTTCCTTTCCCAATGGGTTTCATCCTGTTCCTATTTTTTTGTTTCAAAAGTTATCGGCAATGGGCTACTAATGCGGTCTGCATGTAGCAATGAACATGTGAATTTCGAAATATAGTTGAAAGTGAATTTATTTTTTCTAGATAAAAAAGAAATGAATGGTTTTTTTTATTGTTCAATTTAATTTTTTATTTTTTCTGGTGTAAATATTCGCAAAACATTCGCATAAAATTTGCGAATGCGAATGCGAATATGGAAAAAACATGCGAATATTCGCGAATACGAATGCGAATATTCGTTACATCACTAATCTATATCTATCTACAGTAAGGTCATTTTGACTAGGCTGATGTGAACTTCGTTTTCCGAGATGTTTGCGCAGGTACGGTAACTGATCAATCAAAACACGGCGGCCATGACAGTGTTTTTTGATGCGCTACTTCGTATTTACTATTGGCCATGGACGTATTTACGTCCATGATAATGGCTTACTATCCTACCGCCGGCACTCCCCGCCTCCTGCCACCATTTTGGCCTTAAAATCGACATTTGCGCAGCCACTCGATGCCAAATTCATATCAGCCGAGTTAAAATGACCTTACTGTACTCTAGGGATTTGATCGGTAAGAGATAAATTTAAATTCATCAAATCATTATTTTCTAATGCTGATGATTAAGTAAATTCGTTCCAATATCTGATAGTTGATGATTAGAGGAATGAATATGAGGCAGGTATATGAAACATTTTATTTTTGTGTATCAAAGGAGATGTTTCAAATCCGGCCCACAATATGTACAGTACCTCGAAAAATCAAGAAAAATCCATGGAATTCGAGAAATATAAAGATAAACTGCTTAAATGCATACTTTTCTGGTACAAAAATTGTATTTATCATTCACTTTTATCACGTTTCAACATGGCTTCTTGCCAATTTGTCATTGATCATAGATCACGAACTGTCTACTGTCACCTCAACATGACAGAAATGTAGGTAATAAGTCAAACTTCAATCAAATCAACCAACTTGACATGTGATGACAGCTTACCGCCATGATGGATTTTAGTTTTTGTGTTGCAATTTTACGTGTAAATTTTTGTGTTGTACCACCAAACTAAAGCAATTTAAAGGAATTGGATGATTGAAAACTGTTTTAATTGTGTTTCTCCATTTTTAACTATGGTGTACAAAGTCGTGGCCGGGGCTCCATACATTTTGAAACATCTTCTTTGTGACAGTCCTTCATATTATGATAATGAACCACACTTTATCAGACACTGTGACACTGGCTATATCAATCGCAAGACTTGTATGTTTGAATCAGTGTGACATCTGAAATCCTTGTGGAAGACCTTTACGATTGTTGTAAGTCGTAGTCCATAGATAAGTTTATATGATTTTTGGCATTTTGTTCAGGTCAGAACGACCTTGGGTCCTCGTGGGATGGATAAGCTGATTGTGGACAGCAATGGCAAGGCTGTAATCTCCAATGATGGTGCCACTATCATGAAGGTATATAATATACATAGTTTGATGACAGTGATGTTTCAAGGTAATAATAATATTATATTTTGTTAGAGATTTTCTTAATAAATTTTTTTTTTCAGCTTTTGGATATTGTCCACCCAGCTGCAAAGACGTTGGTGGATATAGCTAAATCACAGGATGCTGAGGTAAGAGCTTCGCTTAGATTCCTCTGTAAATGAGTAAGAATGTAAACTAAATTCCTGTGTAGAATAGGTGTAGGTTTTGCCAATTGTTTTTGTTATATAGAAAAATTTTAATGGAATTACCTATTCCGACTTTATAGCCTATTTACTTATACATGTCTTGACATTATCTTTGGTATTCTAGAATTTTTAAAATGATTATAAACACGGATCCAATTTCCTAATTTTATTGAGGACAACATTTAATAATGATTATACATATGTTGATTTTTACCATATAATTAATTTGCAAGTCATCTGTAACACATATTTATGACTATTACAGGTGGGTGACGGTACCACATCTGTTGTGATTCTCGCTGGAGAACTATTGAAGAGGTTGAGGCCTTTTGTAGAAGAGGGTAAGTGTTATATATGCATAATTTACATAATATACGATAACAACAAAAAATTAAATGTTATTTGATTTTTTAAGGACTGGTACGAATTTGTTGCACATATGTTTTGCAATCAGAACTTAAATATGTTTGCCAATGATTAAAACAAACGGATTACTGAAATACTGTGTGGGCAATAGATAGTAGAAATGAGGTTACATAATCATGTCTCTCTATAACATTTAACACTACAATCTCTATTACATCATAGTCATCTCTTTCAGGTGTTCATCCTCGTATTATAATCAAGGCAGTTCGTACTGCAGCCAAGCTTGCTGTGGACAGAGTGAAGGAATTGGCTGTGAAGATTGAGAAGCAGTCTCCTGAGGAGCAAAGGTGTGTGGAAAATCTATGCTATGATCAAGAATGCCATTTTCATACATAATTACATTTTGCCAATGATTATAACAACGGATCCAATTACTGAAATTTTCTATGTGGATCATTTTAGTTATGAGGCAATGATTTACCATGACTAACAATTTAACATAACTATGTTGTCAACTGAGCATTTTCTAAGTTAACATGTAAATGTAAGTGACATTAGAATTCGAACATAAAGATATTATATTATCTGACAATGAATAATCCTTAGAGAGCTCCTACGGAAGTGCGCAGCCACCGCGATGTCGTCCAAGCTGATTCATCAACAGAAAGGCCTCTTCTCCAAGATGGTGGTAGACGCCGTGCTCTCGTTGGATGCTCCTCTCCTGCCTTTGGATATGATCGGTGAGTTGTGGTACTTTGTGAGAGAGCAGACATCTGATTTTTTTAACTGACTTCAAAAAATGGGAAGTTTATAACGCCTTATAACTTCTTATCTATCGAGTTTTAAATAACGAAAGTTGTTCTTTTCCTCACTGTTTAGTTTTTCATCAGGTATCAAGAAAGTGTCGGGTGGCGCTCTGGAAGATTCGTTCCTGGTTGCGGGCGTAGCGTTCAAGAAGACGTTCTCGTACGCCGGCTTCGAGATGCAGCCGAAGAGTTACGACAACTGCAAGATCGCTCTACTCAACATTGAGCTGGAGCTGCGCGCGGAGCGGGACAATGCTGAGGTGAGGGATGGACAATTGGGGATTAGGGTGACTTAAGCTGTGAGGGACACAAGCTACTAGACTTAGCTAATTAGGTTTAGGCAAGGATTTAAAGAACTTGTATTTAAGCTTTAAGCATTTATTAGCAGCATATTATCTAATATTTAGGATTTAACTTAAATAACAAAGGCTTTAGGTATGTAGTATGTAGGTATGTTAGATATTCTTGCAATATCAATGTATTGATTTTGTAACTTACTATCCCAAGGTGCGAGTGGACAATGTCAAAGAGTACCAGAAAGTAGTGGATGCAGAGTGGCAGATCCTGTATGAGAAGTTGGCAGCGCTGCACGCCAGCGGTGCCAATGTGGTGCTCAGCAAGTTGCCCATTGGGGACGTAGCTACACAGTACTTTGCTGATCGGTGAGTGCATATTAAGTTACATTACATTTAATATTACAGATAATTTATCTAACAGTTATGAATAATGCACATGTGTTGCCTAGTGATGACCGTAACACGACACTACAATAATCACTACTTTATCAAAGTCATTAGGACAATGTGCTTTGTACACGCCTATTAGTAGCCTTTAACAATATGAAACCCGTGCAAATGCACAGTGCCAAACTGTATAGAACTCTGATGTAGCGGTGAAGTTACACATTAGGCGTGTTCTAATAAGCGACCGAAACGCTTAAACCGACACTTTTTCTCTAGAAAGTTTCACGTTTCGAGTGTTTCGTCGCTTAGTGGAACGCACGGATCGTAACAAATCTTTGTCATTCATCAAATAAAGCACGTATTATCCATCAGCGACATGTTCTGCGCCGGGCGCGTGCCCGAGGAGGACATGCGGCGCACGCAGCGCGCGTGCGGCGGCGCGGTGCTGACGTCGGTGCGCGACCTGGCCGCCGCGTCGCTGGGCTCGTGCGCGCACTTCACCGAGCGCCAGGTCGGCGGCGACCGATACAACATATTCACCGGTCAGTTCGCGCATGTCATTGTGGGCGATGTTGGGAGAGTGGGGTGTTTGATGAGGAGTAGGTGTTGTTGTCCTGACTTGTTTAGAAGGTCCATCTGAAATATAATGTACTGATATTAAAGACTGCGTGGGTGTACTATTACAATTATCGTTTTATGTCACATTCCTGTGCATGTATACAGTCTTGGCCGATTAGTTATAGATAGAGATAGCAGTGCAGTAATACATATCTGCATGCATTTACAGACATTATTACAATATAATATGTTATATATGACTAGTTTATTATTTGAATGTCTCTATCCTGTATTAAACAACATAGCAGATTAGTAAGCCTATGCCTCATCAAACACCTAACCTATTTTTATATTTTTTTAGTATATGCTTAAAATGTGCACAATACCCGCAAGAGCTGCGCTACGCTGAGAGGTACGAGTACACTAGTGTTCTCGCCTGCTGCTAGTGCGCTTTGTAGGGCACATAGTATATAGTATTGCCAATGATTACTTAACGCAACAATTTCCGATCTTGCTGTGATGATAGCTAGTAGAATGAGGCAATACATCCTTATAATAGTTGCAATAAAGCCGCATGATATACTTACTTATATAATATTTTTATTTCAGAAGCTTGAAATAGTACACGATATTTATTTGCACTAGTAGCTTTTTATTGGCTTGTTATCAGCCAATGACACATTAACTGCTCATTATCACATAAAAGCTTCCGAGTTTTATTGATATATCAAGCGATGTCGTCGCACTACGAATGAGTCGACCTGCGTGATTTGCAGAAATATATTTTACTCAATAGGTCTATAAATCTATTAAACTCTTGCGTTACTGAGTGACTGACAGACAACGCACAGCCGAAACTACTGAACGGAAGAAGCTGAAAGGAGATGTTTCAAATCCGGCCCACAATATGTACAGTACCTCGAAAAATCGAGAAAAATCCATGGAATTCGGGAAAAATAAAGATAAATTACCTAAATGCATACTTTTCTGGTACAAAAATTGTATCTATCATTTAATTTTATCAAGTTTCAACATGGCGTCTTACCAATTTGTCATTGATCACAGATCACGAACTGTCTACTGTCACTTAAATATGACAGAAATGTAGGTATTGTACATATGTCAAACTTCAATCAAATCAACGTGACATGTGATGACAGCTTACCGCCATGACGGATTTTAGTTTTTGTGTTGCAATTTTAAGTGTACATTTTTGTGTTATACCACCAAACTAAAGCAATTTAAAGGAATTGGATGATTGAAATCCGTTTTAATTGTATTTCTCCATATTTTAGTATGGTGTACAAAGTGGTGGCCGGGGCTCCATACATTTTGAAACAACTCCTTTGGCTTGTATGTTCCTTGGGGAGTGTAGGGGAGCACTAAGAGATTTTTCAAAATTCATCCCCTAAGTGGGTAAAATAGAGGGGTGAAATTTAATCGAATTTCACGCGGGCGAAGCCGCTGTCGCAAGCTAGTTTTTTTATATCTCCCCGCCAAAGCCAGTAAAATTAATTTTAATGGCATCTATGACAGTAGACAATAATCATGGGTTTTCAGGTATAGGTATAATATAGTTAACTATAACTAATATGATTGGCTAGTTCTTTGCTGTTTTGCCTTGGCCTTAAATTTAAAGGCTAGTAAGGAAGTTACGAATAATCTATTTAATGGTATTGTTTTTTGGCTAGAACCCTTTTGTCATATTCTATAATACATCTCCTAATTCCCCAACCTTTTGTTTCCTAGGGTATGAAAAGGAAACTGCACCTGACGGTAAATGAAAGAATATGCAGAAATATATCGATATAGAAATACCATAGCATTACATTAATCTAAGCAGAAATATTAATTTTTAGTGGTATGTAGTTATAGCGTACAATATGTAGTATTGTAGTAACATAATGCTAGTCATAACCTGGTGAAATGTTTCCTTATAAGCAGTCAACAGTGAATAGCTTCTCGTTCTTTATTGATAAAAATGTAATCTTTGCATATATGTGTGCCAACACATTTTGATAAATTTTAAATCGTAATGAAATTGAAATATTAGATGGTGCCTTTTCACATAGGTTGGTATGGAATACAGTGTTATGTTTAAAAAAAATCTAAAGATTTTTGATGGTTGACTGACTGTTAATGGACTATTTTAAACAAAACAATCAAACTTTCGTGAGTAGAAAGAACAAAACAATTAAAATTTCTTTCACGCTTGTATGCTTGACCTTGAGCGAGAGAAATCTGTTTTACATCATGTGTATACAGTGCGACTCATCCTTCAGACACTACACATGCGCAATATGTGAAAGTGTTTACGTACTATCGCTAACCAAACTATAGACTAGTCCTCACCTAGAGTAGACATAGACTTTGTATAAACATTGTCCAGACCAAAATAGGCCAGACCAAACTCTTAACTGTCCGTGTTGCAGGGTGTCCGGCGGCCAAGACGTGCACGCTGGTCCTCCGCGGGGGCGCCGAGCAGTTCCTAGAGGAGACGGAGCGCTCGCTGCACGACGCCATCATGATCGTACGCCGGACCATCAAGAACGATGCTGTTGTAGCCGGTTAGTGGAAGTAGTATATGCCTTACTGTATAACCTGCTGACTATCTCTATATAGAGACTGCCATGTAATGGTTGTATATCCTGTGTAATATTGTTTTAAGCATAATATGTTGTGGTATACAATCAACAAAGTGTATAAATAAATAAAATAATAATTAAATAAAAATAAGCTTGATTATAAATGACAAATTCATCTGGTACATTCTGTGCATTTTGTGTATCTTTGCCTTCGTTTTGTTTCAGTTGACGATCAATGACGTTTGATTCAGGCTAGGCAGTGTTAAGAGCCAGTACTTTTATTCTTTCGTTTGTTCTATCTTGCCCAGCTATAGAGTGACACTTGCAGTGTTACTAATGTCCAAGGTCGTCACTGTTGTCTCACCATCTGGTACCTTATTTGCTCATTTAAAAACCGTTAACTTGGCAGGCGGCGGCGCAATAGACATGGAGATATCGGCGCACCTACGCGCGTACTCGAAGGGCGTGGCGGGCAAGGAGCAGCTGCTGGTGGCGGCGGTGGCGCGCGCCTTCGAGGCCATCCCGCGCCAGCTGTGCGACAACGCCGGCTTCGACGCCACCAACCTGCTCAACAAGCTGCGCCAGAAACATCATCAGGGTGAGTGCATGATCTCTGTAATGTAGTGTTTTGAATGAAGTACAGAGATTGTTTTCTCAGTGTTCATGCTTTTTACTTACTTGATTGTTCTGAAATATTTAAAAACAATGCTAAGGTACTGTTCATCCAAGAAGTTCAAAAAATTTTACATGACATCTTTGTGTTCTTCAACTTTACCGCGTCGCGGTTATAAAGTAGTTGATTTATTATATTAAACAAAGGGACTGGCTTTATTATGTTTTATTTGCTGCATTCTCTAATGTGATCTAAAGTCTACCAGTGAAAACGAATTTTCAATTTTATCAATAGAAAACTTATTAATTTCTAAGCAATTTCAACGTAAATAAATGGTTTGATTATTAGGTGAGGTTTGGTATGGCGTGGACATTCAGAAGGAGGACATTGGAGACAACTTCGCTAGCTGCGTGTGGGAGCCCGCTGTAGTCAAGATCAATGCCATCACGGCCGCGTGCGAGGCTGCCGCCCAGGTACTACTCGCCACTGCTATGTCTATCATTTAAAAAGTTTTTTTATATGTTATAATTTATCCAGCATTTGGCCCTATGGAGGTAGCCTATTTTGATATTAAATTGTTTTGTTACAGATTCTGTCTATCGACGAGAGCATAAAGAATGTGAAGGGTGACGCACCGCAAATGCCACAAGGTCGTGGGATGGGCCGCCCACGCATGGGCTAGTGGACCGTTTGAACGGCATAGCGTATATCACGCCCGATGCTTGGCGGGACTTGAAGAACAATAACATAAAGATAGACGCTAACTCCTAAAAGGATCATTTGTATTGCGCTGCTGATAATTTCTTCGTGCTCAGGAAGGGTATAGTCCGAGTCCCTTGAATAACTATCAAAATAGACCTTCAGAATTACCATATTGATGGTTAGTTTATATGAATACTACAGCACTATTATTATTCAAGACATGGACTATACCGGCTTTTTAAAGTGTAAACCAAGGTGTTGATATGATGAATATGTTGAAAGCTAGTTAATGCACAATCATATTATGTGTGGAGTACATCTGAAACTCAGTATTGTTTGTATTATGAAATACCAGTGGACACTTGTTTAGTGAATTTTGTTAAAATTGTATTGGTTTATAATTTCAACCATTTTTTGGCAATAACAAAAAGTTGGCGAGCACTTTAGTGATACCGCACTCACTCACATCCACCCGAACCTTTGTATAGACATTGCTAGAATTGTCACAGTTTTGACAGTTTCAAATACCATTAAATTATTGTCAAGAATTTCGTTTATCATTTGGGAAGGTCCGTCTTTCACTTTTGGGTTCACGTATTCGCGCGAATGTGGGTGAGGGTTAAGAGGATTCAAACAAGTTCTACTAAAGTTTTGAGTTTATTATCACAGACATGTTTAATTATACATAAGGCATGTAACAGTTTTATAGCCTTTTGCTTCGCTCGTTGAAGACAATAAAAGTGCCTCGGTCATAAATTAACACACATTATTTAAGATTTGCATTAAACATCCAATTTGTAGTTACAAGCTAGTATCTTAAGCATTTTACTTATAATTATATTATTAATATTTTATCTTAATCACCAAATCTAGAAGATTCTGGATTGTACCAAAATTTTCTAGACTGATTTCATGGTTTTGAGAGCTTTCACAAATGTTGAGTAAGTTATTTTTAGATTAATAAATTAAATTAAAATTACTGTGTTGCTTATTCATTTACTTACGTTACTACTAAGACGAAACGGCTAACCAATTTTGTTCAAGGTTTATGCTTCATAATTATGTTCAGACATCTTGCGTGTCTAGACGATGCACAGACAATATTTAAAATAGGACCAATAAATACTCTTGCTACATCTTTCAAACCATTTTTAACAAGGACCAACTGACAACTTAAAACTCGCTCTACTCAAGGTGGCCTGCTCACTGCACTGGTGAGGAACATTGGTAGAACACCTGAAATCTAAAACCTCCCTTATCTTATCACAACTTCCTCTCCTCGCCACTAAATCGTCTCCTCTTTATAGCACCTCTCCACTTCACACTACGCCTCACCAGCTCATCAAACCTCACTCTTCTCAGAACCTGCTTACTCTACGGCCCCTTAGTGAAGTATAAAATTCCTAATATATTCCTATCTCGGCTATCAGCAATATAATTGCAATGTATGTTACGTGGGGTTATAGATAGCCGCAAATGACGGGCCCTGGTATTAGAGAATATTTTTTCATCGTGCGTGACGATTGCTTGAATGAATGAAGCATAAGGCACTTTTCACACAACGCTATTTATGAGCTACGCGACTGCAACGCAACCCGAAATTCGCTGTATCTGCTGTATCGCGTAGCTCATAAATAGCGCTTTGTGAGAAGAGCCTAACTCGTTTCTCAACCATTTTCAAATGCAGGTGTCCGAACGAGCGAGGGACTTAAATATGATTATATGACTTAAACTTCGCCCAAGAAAGGGACAACTTATCTGACTTTGGTAAGGGAGGCGCTATTGTCTTTGTCTGACAACAGTATAACATTTGCATTAGTTCCAATCTTGGCCACCGGGTCAGATATTCCCATAGATTTATTATACAATGTGTTTCTTTTACACTTGATCAAACGAAGTGTGCGGATACTAGACAAAAAATCACCGACAAAAACATTTTTTTTTTATTTTTTTTATACTTACACTCGAAAATAAGAGCAATTTAATTTTTTATTATTAAAAACCGTTCTTTTTGATTACTTTTTTGATTTCTTTGTCTGGGAACGGTGTATTTTCGTCAAAGTAGTCTCTTTTGAAAGCTAAGAAGTGTACCTACCTAAGCAAATAAAGTGAATAACAATATCGAACATAAGCTTCGAAAAAAAAACAAACTAAGTATTTGAAATAATAAAAATAAAACTTGATTTTTATTGATGTTTGACCTCTAACTTTAAAATGGGGTCGTTAACATAGTCGTTTTTGCACGTTTTATTAAAGTTCATGATCTAATGAACAAATTCTCTAAAGTAACTATTGCTCTATCTATTTTCGTTGTTATGATATTCACCGTCAAACTGACCCTAGTTTGACGGTGAATATCATAACTTCTATCTACCTTTGGCTATCTGTGGCATCATAGCTCCTGAACGGATGAAGCAATTTCAATTTAGTTTTCTTTGTATTAAAGGGGACTTACGGGCGCGTATTTTTAGATATGTTTGATGAAAATCGGTAGAGCCGTTTAAAAGTTGTTGGGGTTGAAAGTAGGGAAGAATTTTCATTCTGTCTCTTTGTGGCATCATACCTCCCGAACGGATGAAGCGATTTCAATTTAGTTTCTTTTTGTATTAAAGGGAACTTACGGGCGCATGTTTTAAAATATGTTTGATGAAAATCGGTTGAGCCGTTTAATAGTTGTGGGTGGTGAAAGCGGGGAAGAATAGCCGTATGTATGCAAATATACTCGTGTGGGGTCTCAAATGAAAGCGTACAGTAAGAGAATATTTATAACTGAACCCAGAATGTTCTTACCTATAAAAAGTATAAAATAAAAAATTAAATTAAAAATTTAAAAAACCCCCGACACAAACATTTAAAAAGTAAAAAATAATATCTTTTAAAATAATACGTCGCGTTGGGGAACAACTTTTAAACGGCTCAACCGATTTTCATCAAACATATCTAAAAATACGCGCCCGTAAGTCCCCTTTAATACAAAGAAAACTAAATTGAAATCGCTTCATCCGTTCGGGAGCTATGATGCCACAGATAGCCAAAGGTAGATAGAAGTTATGATATTCACCGTCAAACTAGGGTCAGTTTGACGGTGAATATCATAACAACGAAAATAGATAGAGCAATAGTTACTTTAGAGAATTTGTTCATTAGATCATGAACTTTAATAAAACGTGCAAAAACGACTATGTTAACGACCCCATTTTAAAGTTAGAGGTCAAACATCAATAAAAATCAAGTTTTATTTTTATTATTTCAAATAGTTTATGTTTTTTTTTCGAAGCTTATGTTCGATATTGTTATTCACTTTATTTGCTTAGGTAGGTACACTTCTTAGCTTTCAAAAGAGACTACTTTGACGAAAATACACCGTTCCCAGACAAAGAAATCAAAAAAGTAATCAAAAACAAGGTTTTTAATAAAAAAAAATTAAATTGCTCTTATTTTCGAGAAACTGTATAAAAAAAATAAAAAAAAATGTTTTTGTCGGTGATTTTTTGTCTAGTATCCGCACACTTCGTTTGATCAAGTGTAAAAAAAAACACATTGTATAACTAAAGATCGGCAATTGTATCACTTGGACGAAACCAAAAATGAATCGCCCGTTGTCAATGTCACCGCCGAGCGCGACGCCTTCCTGGTGGTTTTTATATCTAGAGGAGTCACATCCAGGTACCGCACAAGTAACCATCACTAATTAAGACTACAAAGGACGTTATTCCACACAGAAATGTAAAAACTAAATTAAGTATTTTGTGAAAATTGAGGAACAATTTTTGAGCTAAGCCCGCTATGCCGTCTAAAAATTGGTTTCGTCTATCTATCTCGCTCTGCCAGCCATACGTGTATCATATGTTTTGCTCTTTCGCATTTCCAATCTATCTAAACGTCAGTGTATGCTACATCTATGGATATTCCAATCCAATGGACTTAATAAGTCCATTGATCCCTCAGATAACCCGCGCAGCGGTATGAACAGTCAGCGAGTACTCGTTGACATAATATATGACAGCGTCTCTTTTGTTTACACGGAATGTCATATCTTTTGTTCGTGTCTTATAGCCGGGATCTCGGTCGGGATGAACTCGCAGACTCGCCGCCAGTGAGACACCTGCCACTCATTAAACTCTAATAAAAGATTCGGACGATTCACACATATCAGTGAAGTCACCGTTCCGTCACAGTACCGGCAAATTTTTCAACCGAGAATGTATGAAATTGCCGAGAATGTATGAAAAATTTGCCGGTACTGTGTCGGAACTGAGACTTCATTGATATGTCTGAATCGACCCTAATGGTTCGAATAAATATAATGGTACCCTCCAAGTCCGATGCACGCATTTCTTCTTGCTCGTCAGTCTATCGTATAAGGTACGTTGGGGTAATACCGGACGGATTTACGACAAGTTCGAAGGATGTTGTAAAAACTTAAATTTTGTGAGTTCAGTAAGTGCTATGTCAATGAAATATAGTGCAAACGGATGATGAATAAACATAGCATAATTTAAAATAGCATTTCTCTTCGTACACTCAATATTTTATTATTTATACGCTTAGAAAAACTCGATATACTTTTTTATGAGTATAATCACAATTTGGTCATTAAGGGGGAAGTTCGGACAGTAATTTAAAACTGTTTCTATTGCAAAGAACACAAGGTGTATGACAAGGATATATCCGATCTTTTATGTGCTTTAATATGATATCAATGAAATCTATATAAGGCTACGAACATAGATGTTCCAGATGATTACTTTTTTTTCGCTCTTTTTTTCGTTCGGGCTGTCCGATCTTACCCCTTATTTTAAACTTAGGCGATTTAATGGTTCCCAAAGTTTAGGTTCTCTCGACATTTGTCTCTAATAGAATTGTCGTTAAATTGCTACAAGTGAATGACCTTTACTTACTACTTACTTCTTTATGTACGTATAGGTACAAGTAGTAATTTCAAGCAAATTTATGTGTTTAAATATAAGTAAAACTATGGATATGAGAGAGTGATAAAGGGAAGCCAAGGAGACTAGAGCCAAATTATGAATTGGTAGAATAGTTTTTAAAATAATAAGCGTGTACATTAGTAGAAAATTAGATTAATTAAGCTTTAAGAATTATTTTTATTATTATTAATAAGCACAGACATTTAATAATTATAGCTGTTAATTTTTTCTTAACGTTCTAAATTATATATTTTGTTAGCGATGTATGAATTTAATCTATTAGGATACTTCAAGTTACGTTGCTTATTCTATAATCAGATTTTTGTTATTATAATCTATCTTGGTTTTTAATCATATATTATAAAAGTTTGACAACCACTACAAAGGAGATGTTTCAAAATGTATGGAGCCCCGGCCACCACTTTGTACACCATACTCAAAAATGGAGAAACACAATTAAAACAGTTTTCAATCATCCAATTCTTTTAAATTGCTTTAGTTTTGTGGTACAACACAAAAATGTACACTTAAAATTGCAACACAAAAACAAAAGTCTGTCATGGCGGTAAGCTGTCATCACACGTCATGTTGGTTAATTTGATAGAAGTTTGACATATGTACCTACAATCCTGTCATTTAAAGTGACAGTAGACAGTTCGCGATCTATGATCAATGACAACTTGGCAAGACGCCATGTTGAAAATTGATAAAAATGAATTATAAATACAAAATTTGTACCAGAAAAGTATGCATTTAAGCAATTTATCTTTATTTTTCCCAAATTCCATGAATTTTTCTCGATTTTTCGAGGTACTGTACATATTGTGGGCCGGATTTGAAACATCTCCTTTCATCACTTGGCGCTCATCGGATATTTTTATCCGATCTTCATCTGAGGAGGATAACACCGGATTTCAGCCTGCAGAGATACTAGACGGATATCAATTAGTTCTATCTAATTACCACTGCTTAAATTTTAGTATTTAGGCAAAATAATAATGAAATACATTATAAGGTACGTTGGGGTAAGATCGGTGGTGGGGTAAGACCGTTGGAATCAAATAACTCACTATTTTGGCTTTATTTTTCAATGTTAGCCACACTGCGTGAAAGATAATTTTGTTACGCCCCACCCAGCAGTGGTCGCCAGTCGCTCCTGCAAGACGCACGTATGCTACATGCTTTTAAAGTTAACAAGGTAAATTTTCCAAAAATTTTGTCCATCCGGTCTTCCCCCTCAATTTTTGATTGAGTATTGTAGCGAAAGTATAATGTATTTTATTATTATTTTGCCTAAATACTAAAATTTAAGCAGTGGTAATTAGATAGAACTAATTGATATCCGTCTAGTATCTCTGCAGGCTGAAATCCGGTGTTATCCTCCTCAGGTGAAGATCGGATAAAAATATCCGATCAGCGCCAAGTGATGAAATTTGTAGTGGTTGTCAAACTTTTATAATATATGATTAAAAACCAAGATAGATTATAATAACAAAAATCTGATTATAGAATAAGCAACGTAACTTGAAGTACTTATCCTAATAGATTAAATGCATCGTTAACAAAATATATAATTTAGAACATTAAGAAAAAAATAACAGCTATAATTATTAAATGTATGTGCTTATTAATAATAATATAAATAATTCTTAAAGCTTAATAAATCTAATTTTCTACTAATGTACACGCTTATTATTTTAAAAACTATTCTACCAATTCATAATTTGGCTCTAGTCTCCTTGGCTTCCCTTTATCACTCTCTCATATCCATAGTTTTACTTATATTTAAACACATAAATTTGCTTGAAATTACTACTTGTACCTATACGTACATAAAGAAGTAAGTAGTAAGTAAAGGTCATTCACTTGTAGCAATTTAACGACAATTCTATTAGAGACAAATGTCGAGAGAACCTAAACTTTGGGAACCATTAAATCGTCTAATTTTAAAATAAGGGGTATGATCGGACAGCCCGAACGAAAAAAAGAGCGAAAAAAAAGTAATCATCTGGAACATCTATGTTCGTAGCCTTATATAGATTTCATTGATATCATATTAAAGCACATAAAAGATCGGATATATCCTTGTCATACACCTTATGTTCTTTGCAATAGAAACAGCTTTAAATTACTGTCCGAACTTCCCCCTTAATGACCAAATTGTGATTATACTCATAAAAAAGTATATCGAGTTTTTCTAAGCGTATAAATAATAAAATATTGAGTGTACGAAGAGAAATGCTATTTTGAATTATGCTATGTTTATTCATCATCCGTTTGCACTATATTTCATTGACATAGCACTTACTGAACTCACAAAATTTAAGTTTTTACAACATCCTTCGAACTTGTCGTAAATCCGTCCGGTATTACCCCAACGTACCTTACTTTCGCTACAATATTCAATAAAAAATTGAGGGGGAAGACCGGATGAACAAAAATTTTGGAAAATTTACCTTGTTAACTTTAAAAGCATGTAGCATACGTGCGTCTTGCAGGAGCGACTGGCGACCACTGCTGGGTGGGGCGTAACAAAATTATCTTTCGCGCAGTGTGGCTAACATTGAATAATAAAGCCAAAATAGTGAGTTATTTGATTCCAACGGTCTTACCCCACCACCGATCTTACCCCAACGTACCTTACTTACTATAAGTCGATCGATGAGCTATCCCTAGTCCCTACTAATATTATAAATGCGAAAGAGTGTCTCTCTGACTGTTAGGCTTTCACAACCATTGAATCGATATCGATGAAATTTGGTACAGATATACTGATGACCTTGGGAAAGAACAGGGTATATATTTTCTTAACGGAGTGAAAAGTGGAGGGGAATGTTGGTAGTGGCGGTATCCTCAATATTTTGATTTTCAATTAGAGGTAGGTGGCCGCCTCTGTCGTTCGACGTTGTTTCTCTCACGCGTACGAAGCTGCGGGCAAAACTAGTGAAACAACTAATGGAACTAGGTATACTACGCTACGATCATCAGGCGGAGACCGAAGGCGTCGGCTTATAAAGGTTCTGATGAAAATGATGCTAGATTGCTTGTTAAGGCTATAAAAAAGTCTGAGGCGTAGGGGTTGACATGCAAATGACCCGAGTGAAGTACCATATTATTTGACTTGCCATATTATTATGGCACATTGATTAACACGCCGGAACGCCGTTTGAAGGGTCCTAGGTTCAATTCACAGCGAGACCGAACCAAACTTATGATGAGTTCAAAGGAGACCAGCAACTTTCTTAGAACCTTGGGCCAGCCAGCCAGTTACCACATTGTGCATATTCCGTTTTTGCGGAAAATGATGGAAATAATGAAATATAGTCGTCTTACGCACCGCGCACACATAGTATCTTGAAATTATAACTTTTTAAATGATTATCATGTAACTAGATTTTTAAATATGAAATGGATGTATTAAAAATATTAAAATATGCAAGATTATTTGAGGGTACCTATTGAACAAGCTGTTCGCTCCAGGCTCAAATCTGATGTTCTCCTTTCTGTTCTTTATCTAAATTTCTTGTGTTTTATTATGGTTTACTTAATTTTCAATAAAAATGTGGTAACCTATTAAAACAAAAATATTTATAATCAATATCATAACCGGTAAATTAATAATCGCGATCGGAAACGGATACTTACTTACTTGGCCAATTTTGTTCTTGAACAATGACCCGCGCGGGAAACTTGCACAAAAACGCATCCGTTGGTTTGTGTTAATAATCGTCAGTTGTCTTAAGAATTATTGCGTTTTGCACGTTTGTTTACCTGACTTTACCCAATTTCAATGTTCGGCATTAAAATTGCGAAATAAACTTTGCATCAAGTTAAAGAACAACATTTTGTTCGAGAATAAGAAAATGTTAAACGTCCGAAGTGTTATTGGAACGTGTATTTTCGCGCTACTGTTAACGGAAGTGACGCCATGGACCATCGATTTGCCCATCGCGAGAGAATTTTTTTTCGCAAGAAGTCAACATAAGTTTGGGGATTCAAACAAAATAAACTTTGATCGTCGACCTGGATCATATTCCTTTGATAACATACATGGAGACAGTCCACACAACACGCCGCATCATGATTATGGGGGGCACTATGCGAAAGAATATGGATACTTGTCTTATAAGGAAAAACAAGTGAGTGTCTATTGTAGGCCAAGACCGTGTGACCATTCATCCAGTGGCATTATCTATCCCTTTCTCTTTGTTTGAGGTAAAAAAATGTCCTTTAGGTATTATTCCATAATTTACAATACGACCATTCCAGGTACTCCATATCTTCGACAAGGGCAACCTATACTTGGAAGGGCTACGGCGGGCCATGGAGCGATACTCCGAGCAGCTGGAGAACTGCAACCGGCTTGAGAGGGTTAATTTTGAATTTTAAAATATTAAAACACCACCACATTGACAAATTTTCCAATTTGCATGTTATTCTAACTAATTAGGATTTAAAGATGGCTTCAACACATCCTATGTAGGCTGCAGAGCAGACAATGGTCTTAATTGTGAAGATTAATGTACTGTAATTTACATAGGTACATTACACTTAGTGCCTACACAGTTTCTCCGCGCTGCAGATTACTGCAAGAATTACTGGCTAATTAATGGACTAGGTATCCTTTATCTTTGGTTAAGTTAGAAGGTGAAATGATTATAACTAATTACCTATATAATTAGGCTTGTAAGGGGCTTCGTCCATTTTTCGTACATCCTTTTCCTCGTGGTGAATCGAAGCAAATTGCCAGAGGATCATGAACATTATCATTTCAATCCATCTTGGCCTACTACTGTGCACGAGAGATCGCTTGCCGGCACGATTATTGATAGTTGACATAGGCACATAGCACAACGTAAAAATCACGGATACCCTCGTTTTTACTTTTAAACGTTACGTTTTTATTTTTAAACTTTGAAGGTAGATCTGTAAACTGCTCAATATTTGTGTTATGTTTTGAAAATAACAACCAAAAAATTAAATTAAAATAAAACGACGCATTTCCGCACAAAATGCGATTAGATTATGATTGGAGCCATCAATATCTATCAATTAAAGCCAAAATCACCCAAATACGCTCAATATTTGTCTTCAAATTTTATAAATATCTAACCTTAAAAACTTAAAATTAAGATAAAAAAAACTATGCATTTCCGCACAAAATGCAATTAGATTATGATTCGGGGCATCAATACCTATTGATTAAAGCCAAATTTATCCAAGAAATCGTGCAGCAGGATACTAAAGAAATACCGGCTGGCCAAGTGCGGGTTAGCAGACTGCACATACACATTTGAGCTTTAGCAAACTATCCAGCTTGCAGGTTTCCTCAGAATGTTTTTCTTGTTATAGAATGTTATAGCAAGTGAAATTAAAATCTGTAAAACACATAATGTGCAAGTTCGAAAAACCAAGAGGTATGTATATGTACGTGCCTTGGGATTTGAACTCAGACCCTCCGGATAGGAGGCCGATAATTCTTAACCACTATTATACGCTATCACTGCTTTTTTTGCTAAAGGAAAGTCATACGAAATCCAGAATTATCACAGAACAGCCCTCGTGTCGTGTAGCGAGCGACAAGACCTCACTTGTGAGGATGTCGAAAGTTCAACTGTCTGAACATTCCTGCAGAGCCGTCCCCCTACCAACGGCACCTGGGCTCCCGAGCCCAGGGACCCACAAGAGCTGTCCCCGGAGGAGGCGAGCGTGACCGCCTGCAACAAGGTGACGCACGACAGCGAGCACGTGCGCCGCCTGGCCTCGCTCGTCGTCTGGGTCATCAATGAGCTGCAAGATATCGCCTACGCTCAAGACTACGATAAGGTATGGAATCGATGGGGTAATTGGTTGCGATCTTGCAAATAAACTTTGCCGTTGCAACTTTCTTTCCCTTGATTTAACTGAACTTGTGAGAGTTGTTTCAGAAAACGAAGGAATCTGAAGAGTACGTGCTGCTGGCGCAGCTGGCCTGGGCGCTAGACGAGCTGGCGCGGCTCACCGGCTTCGAGCCGGACGTCCACGAGATGACCATTGAGCCCACGCCGGGTAAGTTTGCTCTCTAAGTAATCTCTCCTAATTAAATGTCTCTCCAACTGTGGGCAACGAATGGGTTGGAAGTTTTTTTTACCCTCGAAGGCCTCCGACAGGGCTCAACAACTGTTATCTAAGGATAAAACGAGGACCGACAAGTACTTAGGTACGTAGCCATTCGAAGTGCGGAGACGTCAAAGAGTTTCTGTCAGCAGAATCACCCATCTGACCATCGATTGCGCCAGCTATTTCCTTACTTGGTCGATCTTTTACGTGTGTAAAAGGATTTGTAAAAAATTATGATGTCCCCAGCGCCCGCGCCCACCACGACCCCGATGACGTACTTCAACCTGCCGATCCCGAACGACGGGCCCACCAACTCGAACTGCGTGAAGCAGGAGTCTCCGGTGCCCGCCACGGTGCGCTGCGCCGTGCCCGTGCCGTCCGTCGTGCTGCAGTTCCTCAACATCAGCCAGACCAGTTAGAGCTCCCTTCCTTACTTACACTGTGGCAGGCAGTAGGCACATGGACACATCGTAACTCACTTGCTATTGCTGTGTACTGTTGCATTTGTTTGATTGATTGATTTGGAGTTGCAGATTGTCTCGTAATGTTTGCTTACATTAAAAAGTATCAATAAAATCCGTCACATTCAAAAGTAGGTAGGTAGGAGTTAGGACTAGGTATGTCTCCAGAGGATGCAAAGGACCGAGTGTTAGCTTATTTATCTATCAACTAAACGTCATCTTTCGTTATTGTTATTTTGTCTACTACTCGGCAAGGGTCGAAGCTGGAACCCTTCGCTGGACGAAGAAGATTATTGGTAATCAGGGGTTTTTATTCCTTATGCGTTACAACATAGGTGCTTATTGTTCTTTGTGTATAAATAACCAATTTGTTTTAAGTTCGACTCCAGACTGTATTTTATTGTTGCTGTTGTTAATTAATGAGCGAATCATAGTCAGTTCACAACTTCCCGTGTCCATAAAAAGTGTTGTAATTTTTTTACGCTCTACAAAATACCTAATTCATGTACCTAGAGTAAAAAATTCATGTCATTCCAAAAATTAATTGGCGAAATACACAAAATTTAGATACCTCTTAATTAACGTGCAAAAACCATTGAGGTACTATTTACTAAAGTACGCAAAAACTGTGCGGAACATTAAACCGATCGTAATATGAACACAACATTTCGTGCATACAAATATTATATAGGTACTTATGTTGAAATTAATATGGATGTGAATACGAGGTAATGAACCAATTTTATTGATCCGTGACCTCATACAGTTTACATAATAAATAAGGGTCTATTAACTCTGCGCCTAGTACCACGGCGCTCATAGCCCGGCGGCTTGCGTCGATCCTAAACGATCGACAAAGTTAAGCAACAGCGGGCGCGGTCGGTAGTCGGATGGGTGACCGCTAGTGGCAAAATTTCTTGAGCGCTTCCGTGCTTCGGAGGGCACGTAAAGCCGTCGGTCCCGGTTGTTATCGATTGATAGCAGTCGTTAAGCCATGTCGGAGGCCTTCGGGCGGCTTGAAAACTTTCGACACTGGGTTGGCCACTAACCCCTCCACCAATCCGCATTGGAGCAGCGTGGTGGAGTATGCTCTAGGCCTCCTCAGTAATGAGGAGAGACCCGTGCTCAGTAGTGGGCCATTAGTGGGTTGTAGCTAGTACCACACCTCAGCAATAAATGTCTCAAGATAAAACAATAATGGCTTTTATTGCTAATACTTTTTGGGAGTTTATTGTTAATATATGATTGCAAATAGCATGATAAGAATATTAATTGCAAGCATCAGATATTGCGACGAAGCTGTGCATAAATACCTAATATTTTTTTAAAGCAAACATATTTTTTCCAGGTTCAATGTCAAATAGTTCACAGATCCAAGAAACTATGAGGAGGATGATTACAATGTTCAATAACTCACGTAAGTATTAAGTATATAGATACAGGCTTAAAAATATTGTCGTATTTACGTCTTAGTTACTGAGCAAAATATTCGTGCTCGACAACAACCACACGGGTAAACTGAGGAGTAATTAGCCACCATTTTCAAATTGGCCGCTCATGCTCGTATTCATGCGTCCCCGAATTTTTCGACGAGTATTTAATCCGGGTAAATGAAGAAAACCGCACACTTTCTCCTCGCTGTGCAAAAAGTGCGGTAGCGGATGCTATGAGCGGATGGGACACTGTGGCCAGTATGTTGTCTAACAAATGGCTTTGCTTGTAGCGAAACATTAACCGTTCGGTTTCCGTTCGCGAAATATTTATTAAAAAAAAGATTCTTGTTGCAATTCCCTTGCGTTTTATTTTAGTATTCCTAAACTTATGAATTTAATATTTTTTCAGGAAATGGTCAGCAACCTTTCGGCAACATGTCCCTGGCCGAGATCCGGCAGCAGATGCTGGGCTGCCTGGCGGGCGCCGCGGTGAACCCCAGCGGCTGCGGGGGCTTCGCCAGCTTCGTGCAGTTCTTGAATAACAACGGTAATAACACTCGCGTGAACAATGTGCGAGATTAACTAGTTATGTATCCAGGTCATTGCTATTATAACATTCCGTAATCCGTTTTACTAGGGCTCCGGAACCAAAAGGTGATAAACGCAATTTTATCAATATGCCTCAGCGGTCTGTTTATCTATTTGTCGCCTCACAGAATACGAATCTAATATCTTTAAACGAGCAATTCTTGTATATTTATTTATTTATTTATATATAATCACGATCTCGGAAACGGCTGCAAAGATTTTCATGAAAGTTACAGATTAGGGGGTTTTCGGCTCAAGGAATCGATTTATCAAGGTCCCAGGTTCGAGAAAAGCTCGGTTCCCGAGATAAAGAGATTTTAAAAACATCATACTGACGTCATCTATGAAACATTAGGATAACTTCTATGAGGTACTGTTTGTAACGTGTTGAACTGACGCCATCTATGAAACATTAGGATAACTTCTATGAGATACGGTTTGTTTGTTTCAGTAGTATGAAACTAGATGGTTGCTCGTTTAAAGATATTAGAATATCTTTAAACGAGCAATTCTTGTATATTTATTTATTTATTTATATATAATCACGATCTCGGAAACGGCTGCAAAGATTTTCATGAAAGTTACAGATTAGGGGGTTTTCGGCTCAAGGAATCGATTTATCAAGGTCCCAGGTTCGAGAAAAGCTCGGTTCCCGAGATAAAGAGATTTTAAAAACATCATACTGACGTCATCTATGAAACATTAGGATAACTTCTATGAGGTACTGTTTGTAACGTGTTGAACTGACGCCATCTATGAAACATTAGGATAACTTCTATGAGATACGGTTTGTTTGTTTCAGTAGTATGAAACTAGATGGCGCTCGAATATATTTTTGTTCGGCTAATACTAATATTAATATTCATTCTTACGTTGAAGCGCTATTTTTGCGTTATACCTACCTATTTTCTGTTTGAATAAAATTAAAAATCAGTGCGATTATCTCGCTTGACCTCGCAGGACGCGTAGTGATAGTTTAACGTGCGTTTGTGATATTTACGAGAATATTTGTAAATAAATGTTAGTTTTGTTATTATCGATTTAATAATATATTTTAATAAAGTTTTAAATAAATAATGGTCAGATCGATGAAATTACTATTGTTGTAAATAGAATCAATAAAATTTTAAGTACGCCTAACAACTTGCTCATTAAACTAAAAGTATATTTATTTATGTTGTTTAATTATCATAAACATTCAATACATTTTATCGCAAATAAAAATTTCAGTCGGGGACTGCCTAAGCCTGCGAAAAGTACGAAGGAAAGTTCAATGAATTTATCTAATTAAGTATGTACCTATTTAAAATGCAATTAATTCGCTCACACAGTTAACTTCTATGAGGTACTGTTTGTAACGTGTTGAAATTTCAGTAGTATGAAACTAGATGGCGCTGTACAACTTTGTGAAACACGCTGTTGAGATCCTTTGGCCGTAACATAAGTAAAATGAATTTTGTGCTCAGTGAACAGTTGTATGATTTGACTCCTGAATAGATGGCGGAATTCCTCGTATTTCTTGCGATTCATACTAAATATAATTTTCAACCGAGCAAAGCTCGGTCAACCAGGTACTTACTCCTAATGCTAGGTATCACAATCTATCTATTCTAATATTATGAAGCAGAAGAGTTTTACTGTTTATTTGAACGGGCAACGCTCAGGAACTACCAGTTTTGGATAATTAAAGAAAGGGTGAAAGGAATACCTGGTACGATCCATTCCCGCGTATAGATGCTGGGTTCGCGTGCGCTCCCCGTTCTTCCAGTATCCAGCATTTGATGCTTTTCTTGATGATTTATTACCGAGGTCGAATTAATTTACTCGATAGAACATTTAATGAATTCGCAAAGAAATCGAACGGAATTACGGAACACAATGAAGCTCGACCTGATCACTCGCGGTTGTCGTAACTGTCGTTTTTCTTCTACTCTCCAGGTATGGGAATATTGGATGGCGGATGTGTTGTGGGGATAAGGAGCGTTCAGAAATAAACCTATCAAAAGACTCGAATTTAATTAATCTTTTTGTGATAGTTTGTCCATTTATTGAGGAAGGCTTTTAGGCTTAAAAAATAAATGCTAGTTTCTCCAGTTTCGTTTCTATATTCTTATTCAGAAATAAACCTATCAAAAGACTCGAATTTAATTAATCTTTTTGTGATAGTTTGTCCATTTATTGAGGAAGGCTTTTAGGCTTAAAAAATAAATGCTAGTTTCTCCAGTTTCGTTTATATATTCTTATTTCTATATTCTATATTCTATATTCAGAATAAAGATAAATCTACTTTGCAACAATCCGCCAACAGACGCGAATGATGGTATATAATATTATCATGCAAATTCTATCTTTTCATTGACCATATAAAATTTGAGTTAACATTATTGTGCAGTGGAAACTACTAACTAAATTACGTGTACAAGATTTTTTAACAATAATTGTTTACTTTTTTCACGCAGGACAATTTCAAAATTCCGAAGCGCGCCCAAGCCGTGAAGCAGACGCCTCTCAGTTAGAAATATTAGAGGAAGCCGAACAAAATCGAGTACTACCTCTCCAGAATTCAAGAAGCAAGAGATCTCCAGACGATCCATTGAAAGAATTCGCTGTCTATTTTGGAAAATATAAAGCCTGGACAAACTCCATCCCGGCCGCTGTTGGCGGGAAATCTGACAGCTACGACGTCAACAACGACTTGACAGCTATCAAGACCGTTCGGAAACGATCAATCGGTAAACCCGGAATTAAAATTCGGGTGCCCGAAGACCCGATGCAGGACTTGAGTTCGTACGCGAAGCATCAGCCCAACGTGCATTATGTCAAAGATATGGCTCAAGCAAACGAAATTAAATCTTACTTAGAGAAAATTTACCACAAAGACATCGAGACAGCCAAAGACCACATTCGGAAATTGGATCCGTTGATTAAAAAGGTTCATAAGAGATCGGTTTACTACCACAAGTTGCACAGACCTCGCGTGCCGGAGGACCCTATGCAGGACATCAGTTACTACGTGAAGAACAGGCGCGACACCAACATTAGGCCTAATTTGGCGCATGCCGCCATGGTTAGACTCGGTTTACAGCAGATTTTCGAGACAGGCAACATCGAGGTTATTCACCGGTATGGTTCCAACTATATTCCTGGTGTACAGCCTCTAATGAAGGGAGCTATAGAGAGCTTCAGCGATATTTGAACACTGGACTATCACATTACCGTGTATACTAGTTGTCATTAAACTTTTATTTATTTATAATGTTGTGTGTAATCTATATCTATATAATCCATAATTATATTAAAAATGTAACCGATTGTTGTGTACATATAAAAAATATGAGAAATACTATTATTAGGGGCCGTTTTTATTAGATGAGATGCATACGAAATGATCCTTTTAATTACCTTTCTGCTTATGAACTTAAAGAGAGAATGTTAACTGTTTTTTTTAATAGAATTAGAGTCGGCTTAGATGTACTTAGATGTTTTTACGGGCAAGAAAAATTGTCTGTGGTTCGCCTAGTTGAGCAAGAAAAAGTGCCCGAGGTCCACCAAGATGAGCTAAACAGGTGGACCAAGACCTAAGCCTGAATAGAATCGTTCATGTATGTGAATAACGAGACCAAGGTTTGAATACATACGAAGTCCTTTACAAATGAACGGTACTGTACATTCAAATAATAATATAGAATCTAAGAGAAAAGGGCATTATGCATTTGGACCAAATCAAACACGAAAAGTATATAAAGTGATGTTTTATTGAAAAAGGCGCACGATCTAGCGACATTATGCAAGAGTTAACACATCTGTAATAATCAAAAGATTAAATATAAATGTAATATTTCTTAAAACTAGACAATGTTTGTATAAATATATCTCGTTATTGTCGTCCGGTCGTCCTCCTTAAAACGGTCCACAATAAATATTTTGCGACCTACAACGGAATGTCTCAATGGGTCTGTTACAACATTTTTACTCTTTTATCCGTCGATTTGATAATATCATTACAATTACTAAAATATTATTTTACCTTACTTAGTATAATTTATTCTCTGCATAACTGCAGGCCACAAATAATATGTTTTAGAAAAGATAGGTAATGAAATGTTGTATATAATTATAAAAACAAAATTGATGATTCATTTTGTTAAATATAATGATCCAATCGATTCAGTACCTACTATGTTCGAACTCATCAAAATCTGTAACTTAAATAAAAACGTTAAATGAAATTATATGGTGAGTATATCAATTAATATACATCAACTTGTGTTTATGAATAGAATATACAAAAATATTAAATAAAAACTGGATGACGACTTACATGACGTAACATCATAAAGAATCAACATCAAGGCACATACATTTCAACAATATGTTTCGGAAGGTCACTAATATAACTTTATCTAAGATACTATTATCTACATTGACAAAAATCGTCTAAAAACCAATTTTCTCAGACTAATAAACATAATGGCATTTTTAAAATTGGCAACATTATAGAAACGCTAACGGAATGTTCCATTTTGAAAATGTGTCAAAGATTTATGTTTCCGATGGTCCTGCGCTCGTAGTTGGCGCTAACAAAAGTTATTTAAAAAAGGAATGTTAAAAAAGTTATCGAACTGGAACTTCTTCCTACAGGTAACCAGGAATGTTTATAAATGCAAACGTTTTTAATGGCCAATTACTTCATATCAAAACTTCTAAGCTCACATTAATCTCATAAAAGGTACGAATTTCTTAACATAGTTAAACTAAAGATAGAAGTCCTAATTGTTACAAAAATATGTGTATAAAAATTAGTCATAAAAGACGCAGTCCACAAAATTTTGCATAGAATTTGTGTAGATTATTTATGAAAATGCAAACGACTTCATTGAATACAAATTATTTTGATTAATATCTGTACTGTATTTTAACCCGATTTATATTACTATTAAAAAGTTACAACTAACTTTTTAAGTGCTTATTTCATACTCCTCCAACGTATGACTATTTTCTGAACATCTCACACTCATGCACCGTCTCACATGTGACTCTGAGGTCTCTTCTTTCTACTGAAGAGGCCACCGAAAACTCCCTTCTTGTCTTTCTTCTCTTTTGTCACTCCGCTCACTGATAGCTCGGATTCGCCTGACGATCTGTTGAATAAATAACAATTTATTTGTAATTTCGGTAGGTAAGAATAAGTAGGTAGATAAGAAGGATAAAAAACAATAATAAGAATAAGAAACTGGGCAATCTTAAATCTAAGTTGTGTTGCATGCTCGTTTGATACCTTATTTGCATAAAAATCAATTCCGTTCAATAATTTCATCTTAATTTATTCAAATCCAAAGTATAGTAATACAAAAAACGTGACTGTACAAGGTTCTTACATTGGACACCAGTAGCAAACTTTACTAAACATACGGACACTACGGACGGATTTGACAATCCTACAATGGTTGTCGACTTACCTAGACGCTGGTCTCTGGTCTAGGGCGGGCGATCCTCCGCTGCCGGCGACGGACGCCGGGCGGGCGTTGCCGCCACTGTTAGCTCCATACGCTGCAAATACAAACATATACAGTGTCAAATTGAGAACTTCAAATACGATTTATTCATTGAAAGAATTATTGTGCAGAGAAAGTTGTAGTAACAAATAAAATTGGGAACATGAAATTTTGTCAACATAGTGCTTAGGCACTGTTAGAGAAATAAATAAATAAATAAGATCAATAAGTATAACAAAAAAAAACTTAATTCAAGATTAACAACTGAATAAAACTAACTAGGTACTTTCTACTTAACGTAAATAAAATGCTGTTCTACTAGAATGCTCAAGCACCATCAACCCAATACACAGTGAAAGCATCCTTAAATAAAAGAAAAAAATATACAAATACAACAAGATAATAAAATGTATTTCAAATATTCTTTTTCAAACACATAAGTATAAAAGAAAGAAAGCTATGAATAGCAAGCAAGCTTAGAATTGAAAAAAAAAATACTGTAGTCATTGGTTGCGATGTTACTATATGCTCAACTTTCTTTTTTATTTGACAATGTTTTTATTAAACATGATAGGTTAAGATTTAAAAAACATCAAATTGTTACAAGCAAAGTCGAGCGACATCTAACATTTCCTACGAAAGAGCTCTATGAATAGCGGCTTTGCCCGGTATTCTTTGAAATACAGCAGTATAATGGGATGGCCAAAGTTTTTGAATAATTCTCTGCTTCGGAAGGCACGTTAAGCCGTCAATAATTCTGATCGTTACCAATTCATGTTTTTAACATAGCTTTAATACTGATAATAACATAACTTTAACATAGCTTTAATACTGAATTATAAGAATACAATTTCAGCCTCTGCAAAGGAAGCTGTCACCCGAGCTAAGGAAATCTTAATTTACCAATATACGCAAAGGACTGAAGAAAACAACACAAGGAAACAAACAACATATAAAACATATAAAAGCACATATCAATACTAACTACATATAAAGCATTCATAGACAAACAACACTCTACAGCTACCAATTATGATATTGTATCCAACCATATCATTGAAATATAAATATTTTAATTATTTGCAATTTCCAATATGTATACCAACATTTATTATATTTAGTTTATATCATAATATAGTTGAATAGAGTTAATAAAGTAGAAAAACATACACTTCACCCTATGAAGCACGTATAGGAGATGACTGGATCCTGGTTGCGTTGAAATTCATTAAAATTTTTATATTAAATAAACACATTATAATGATTGTATACTTCCTTAAATTAATAATTTGTTTTACTAATAAATATGTACCAAAATATTGCAAATTACACATAAATACATAAACAAATAAATCCGTGTGATAAATAAGACAGTGCACAAAAATAAAAATAATGTTTCAACAATATACCTAATTGAACCACCTCAGATAAAACTTTACATACATTTTCTAAAGATTTAAAAAGAAGGCTCTATATACATAATTATGCACGCACGCCGGCACTCACGCACGTGAGCACACACAAAAGCACGCATAGTATACGCAAAGCAAAATATCTATTCTTTTAAAAAACAGATGCTATGTTAGTACTTAACACATACATATTTTACACATAATATGCCTAATAATAAATCGATAATATAAATAAATAATTGTCTAACAAAAGCTTGGTTAGAAGTGCCTACCTATACAATAATAAAATTACAAAAATATGTAGTTCCGCTGCACACCACCGGAGCACTACTAGCTCATCACCGCAGGCACCAAGCTAACTACTGAAGTGTGGAATGGACTGGAATGTTCAAGGATCCCTCGTGGATATATTTATTTTTGTTACTATTCCTTTAATAATAATATCCCTAAAATAATAATAAAATATTATCAAATTATGATTTTTGTGTAAATTTTTTAAAGAAATCCAACGCTACTTCACATTACTACAATATTATTAGTGACTTCATTTTATCGATAAAATAACTATGAATTAAAAACTTTAAAAACTAAGAAAATCCTTTAAGTGCTGATGATTATTAAGCATCTGATTAAACTCAAACTCAACTCAACTCAACTGAATCTATTTTCTATAACTATTCTCGACTAAGAAATCATTCAAACGAAAGCCCTTATATGAAAATCGGTTCATTCGTTGGAGACCTACGATCTCAGGTAGATAGACAAATAGATATACAGACGCACACATCAAACGTAAAACACCCCTCGTTTTTGCTTCGGGGGTTAAAAATGTGAAATGTTAGTAACTATGGCAATATAAGATACAAAACATCCCAGCCCATTCAACATCAATTTAACACATTAACCAACCGAGCTCACTGGCTGAGTAGAAGTGGGACGTGGTCTCCACGCTCTGCCAGTTGTTGTTTTGTCGCTCGTGCCACTGGGGCCGCGGGGCCTCCGGGGCCTCTTGCCAGCTCTTGGTCATCCGCTGCTGGTAGCTGTTCACTAGCGCCGTCACCGATTGCTTCTCATTTCCTCCGCTCATAGTCGAACTTCGTTCGGTCATATTGGCGTTTCTTTCGGTCATATTAGAACTTTCGGTCATATTAGAACTTCTTTCGGTTATATTAGAACTTCGGTCGGTTATGTTGGCGTTTCTGTCGGTTCGTTCCGGAATGTTTGGTCCGCGTTCCGGGATTGCTGGCGCCCGGTCCGGGATAGCGGGCGGTCGGTCCGGCGGGCCGGACAGTGGAAGTGGTGGAGCGTTTGTTTCGGCTAAGTTAGGGATTGATTTAATTTGCATATTATTATGCAAAATATAAGCATTTTGATTAACAGGGGCAAAATTCAATGTTATTATGAATGTAGGCACTTTTAAATGAAAATGATCATTATTACATTATTGTAGCGTAATTATATGTATTATAATAATATGTATTTCTTAGCAGAACTAAATGAAGTAAGTACTTATGTTGTCACCTGATGTGTAATTTTATATCTCCAATATTTAATCACAAGCGCAGACGTCACAATTATTACCCAAAAGCAGACATCACTTTTAAAGTTCTTAAAACATAAAACATACCGAATGTAAATGACATGTGACAGTTTATAAAATATAGGCACCATTGTTAGGCATTAAAGGCGTAGCTCATGTCAGGAACCCACAAACAAAACCCAGAAACTGTTTTTTGTTTGGTTCTGTGTTTTGTTGACGTGACAACGTCTTATAAATTGGTTTGCCGGGTGGCACTTCAAGAAACTGCGTTAGTAGCTCCGCTCACGTTACTTATAGTAGCTACGGCGTACACACGTTGGCGTGTTTCAGAAAATGGTACAGCGCCATCTCTGGAGAAGTAGAGTAATCTCGTTTGTTACCTCACTTAGTTGTGACTAATGGTTAATGGTCTAACGGTTAGCAGCGCTAGATGGCGGATGGTGTTACAATGTTTTAAATATAATTCTTTGTATAAATAAATGTTTTAAATTGTTACTATTATTTCATCCTTCTTCCTACTATACGAATGAATATTCACATTAAAATTATTTTACCACTCAAAGTCGTTGTCACGTAAAACTTTCGCCCGTATACCGACTTTACAGGCAACCAATTTTTTATTTTACGAAGAGGTGGGTAGAATGAGAATAAATATGTTATGGTGTTTTTCGGATGGGCGGATTGTTGATTTTGGTCGTATTAGACTCCAACCATGCTGTCAGATCAAGGTGTTGTAACAGGCGACACCATCACTCCATCTTTTGATCGATCAGAATTCAGCTTCCTTTCTAGTCAGACCTTTGCGGCTTGCGGAACCTATCCCATTGTAGAGTTCACCATTCATTTGATATTCATATCAATTTATGAAACTCTCAATCAAAATTAACTTAAAATCATATTCTTACATAGAATCTATCATCAATGTCATTTACACCCGATAGAAACGACTCAAACTGCTCCGTCAGCAAAATTAATGTAAATATGTGTGTATGTGTGTATATCTCTCACCTTCCCGCTGCGAGCGTATGAACTCTGCGTTGATGTCACGTCCGTTGGAGAACCGGGAGCGGCCCCACGCGCCGCTCGCTTGCTCCGAATTCCTGGTTCAACCGATTCAAACGGTCATTTTTATACTTCATAATTTGATCGAATAAGTGCTTGACTACAATCTGATATGACAATAGGGATGTCTGTAATGAGTTTGATGATTCGATTTTTAATTACAACATCGGAATAAATTGAACCAAGTAAGATTCTTGAGGCAGTCACGCTATAGCTAAGGAGTACCAGTTACTAAACTCTACAGAGACAAGTAATTAGTGGAGCATGGTTACCTGAGTAAAACCTCTGTATTATCTTCCTGGTTGGGTGGCGGTTGGCGCGGAGGTAAGGATGGTAGCACCGATGATTCTAAAACAATTTATTGTTTGGAAATTGTAATATTAATTATTTACAATGTTTAGTTCATTTTTTTATTTAGAAATACAACAAAATAGTTACATTTTGACATGATATAATAGTATGAAACTTAACTACAATGATATAGATTATAACAGGACGCACATATATACGCTGGTGCACACGCACATATTCCCGCGTGTACACACGTGCGTGTTTGTAGTTTGTACACGCAATTTATATTAATACATTAACCGACCAACTAGATGACCCGTAATTCCCTCACCGATATTCCGTTCGTTGGGTCCGTCGGTGGGCGCGGGGGCGGAGACGCGCTGCTGCGTGCGGTGCTCGTGCAGGATCTCGGCCTGCGAGCGCGGCTTGCGGCGCGGCTCGGGGGACGACGACGCCGATGACGATGGCGACGCGTTCCTGACAAGTGAGGGTTTGAAATTTTATTACGGAAATATTGGGAAAAATTACATGTTTCGATGAGATATTTACCAGTTACCTTTGGGTATTATATCTCGCAGAACTTAGGAGTGGTTCGTTGTGTTTATTGAGAGTTCTGCATTTAGTAAGACTAGACGGAAAAAAGGGCAATTAATCCTGAACCATAAAGATCATTACGGAAAATATTATTATCACTTAAGCGCGAAACTATATGAGTATTTAGCGACTAATTTTATTTTCGAATGCATTGTGATATATAAAAAATCATTAAGAAAAAACTTACTCTAATCTCCGTCTCAGCTCTGCCGTGGGGGATTCTCCGGGCGGTACCGAGGAGTATGGAGTCAGTTGAAGCTCGGGCGGTAGCTGAGCGTGGAAGGACAGCTTGGCTATCCATTCCTGCATCAGATCCTTGGAGGAGCAGGCGAACAGGTACTCTGAGCCGTCCGCTCCGGAGAGACGGAACACGTTCGCGCGTTTCGTGTAGTCACCCGCGCGTTCGCAGCGAGCCTGTGCGGATGGTGGGGATTAATTATTGTGGTCGTGTTGTAGGTGTAGTGATTAATCAAGACATGCACACAACTTGCATGTGTCATCACAATATGTTGCCATTTAAATTAAGGATTATAACACTATGCAACAAGTCATCACCAGGACTGAATGAACTAAGTACTATAAGATTTTCACTAACGTGTACCAATCGTCCAATAAGACATTCAACTCACGTTGAGTATAGCGACGGGGGGCGCGGCGGCCTTGGCGCTGGCGAAGTCGAGCTCGTCGCGGAAGAAGCAGAGCAGCTGGCCGCACAGCACGGCGTAGTACGTTCGCCACGAGCGGACCGTCGCGCGAGCGCCGCCCACGCCCGCCTCCTGCTTGCGCTCCATGTAGCCTGCTCACACCAGGTTTGTTAGGTGAAGTTGCCAACGAATATTAACTATAATATATACTAACGCATGGTAAAACTAATATAGTACCATGCTAGGGTTAGTCGGTGTTACCTTCGATCTCGACGGGTGGCAGGTCGGCGTCGGGGCGGCGCGTGCGGCGGACGCTCTGCGTGCGGCGCCGCGTCGTGAACGACGGCGTGCGCTTCGGCGTCCTCACCACCTGCACAAGTGCATGTTAAGGTCAATTTAAAGGGCTATTCAAAAATGTATGATGAAATTACGGTGCATAGATTAGACACACCTACAATATTATTTTCAACACACTTGCTCGTAAAGTTGCTATTTTTTCTTTAGTCTTACGCCCGGAATGCGGTTTATTACACACTAGTGCGTTTTACTTTTCATTGCCGCACTAGTGTTTTTCTTATTCCACTTTTTTTTTAATATCCGTAAAGAGGTTGTTACCAAAAGATTTGTTATTTTGTAAATAAATAAACTTGTTGTACTTAGTCAAAATCTGATAAGATAAGATTATACTTCATCTAATTATCTATTAAAGCATTTAAAAAATACAATATTTTAAATCATTAATTACCGTAAATTCTTATTAGAAATACATAATTACAGTAGAACCAAAGTTATAATGCGCGTACAAATCTTCGCCAGTGGTCGCGTTTCCGGAAACAACCGAATTATTGAATCGTAAGAGCCCTAACCAATGCTCTTGCATTTAGCATCTTGTGCGATAGAAATAGGAGTCAATATCAATCGATAACAAGTTCGAACGGTCGGCGGCGGTCGACGGGCGCCGCCGGTGAGTTGAACGTCAGTCAGTTGTCATAATATATAGAGAATATATAGAGCTGATATTACACACCCTCCTTGGTTTTGTTTTCAGAGGTAAGTTTAAACATACATACATACAGGGTACATATAATATATTTTTAACTCGTCATTTTAATAAAATTCAAATAGAATACACATAAAAAATAAAACACATAAAAAGCTTACATAAATTTGATAGAATGTTACAACTCCGCCCATTTCATCTTCTTTCAGATCGAATCCTTCCAGAATGGATAAATTTAAACGTGGGAAGCCGCTTAACTCACAAGCACGGCAAATGGTATTTAATGTGTACCTTTATTTCTTAAATGAAGCTAATGTATTCAAAAACGACCATGACGGTTATTTTAAAAAAGTTCAGGAGCGTGTGACAAAATCTACAGGAATTTCACGCCGAACTTTGACTAATATATTGAACGAAAAAAGGCAAAATCAATCAATGAAATTTTCCACACCGAAAAAAGGAAAACCTAAAAGTAGGTTTCGGATGGGACTTGATGATTTCGACTATTGTGTAATTCGAAATATGATATACAATTTTCAGTTGACGCTCAAAGAACTCCCAACTGTAAATAATTTGAGAAAAAAGTTAATCGAAGCTATTAATTTCAAAGGCTGTGTAGAGACTTTAAGGCTCATCTTGAAAGACATAGGTTTCTGAAAACTGATACCAACCGACGGTTACTTATGGAATAGCCAGATATACGTTTAAAAAGGATCAAATATCTCCGAGAAATACAACAGCTGAGAAATGCTGGTAGAAACATAGTATTTATGGACGAGTCATACGTGCATACATCGCATACTAAAGGTAAAACTTGGCAAGACAGCAGCAAAAAAGGTATTAAACAACCCATTTCTAAAGGAGAGCGAATTATTATTGTACATGCAGGCAATGAAAAAGGCTTCGTCTCAGGGGCTTTAATGTTACATAAATGTGTCGACTCAGAAGGTGACTATCATAAAGAAATAAACGCCGAACGTTATCAAACTTGGCTACGCAATCAGTTGATTCCCAACTTGCCTCCTAATAGTGTGTTGGTAATTGATAACGCCCCATATCATAATAAGCTGTCTGTAAAACCACCAAACTCAAATACACCCAAACCACAAATGATTGCGTGGTTACAACAACACAATGTTCCTCATGACCCAAATAAACTCAAACCTGAATTGTACGAAATTATAAAAAGACACAAAGAACAATACACAGAATTTGCCATTGACCGTATAATGGAGGAGCATGGGCATAAAATTGTACGATTGCCACCATATCATTTGGGCGCAAATAAAACAACACGTTGCCAAAAGAAATATTGCAATGAACGTTACGTCAGTTAAAGAAGCTATTTTAGAAAAAATCAACAATATAGGTTCGGAAGAATGGAAAAAAGTTCGTGATCATGCCCTTAAATGCGAAGATGAGTATAGGAAATATATGAGTCAAGAATCGATAGTTATTCAGATGAAATGATTATTTACACAGGAGATAGCAGTGATATAAGTGAAATTGGAGACCGTGATGAAAATTCCGATGACTCTATGATGTCAGGAATAGAGAATCTCCCTGATTCTGATTAAATATTAACCTATGTTCTGTTATACGATTCTGATTAAATAAAACTTTTTTTTCCTAATACTTATACCTAAATCTTCTTTTCATTTAAACATTCTTTTTTCCATCGTTAAATCGTCGTCGTCGCTTTCCTATGTGGGTCATGCGTGAAATCTCGTTACTGATAAATCAATATTAATTTATCTCTTTTACCACAAAAAAAATATATATTAAATTATGCATGAAGTAAATGTACTTTCCACTCTATATAGATATCATCTGACAACGCTTCGGAAATACGACCGATCCCGAACAATGGCGAAGAATGCTATGCGCATTCTCACTTTGGTTCTACTGTATTTAGTTTAATATATTGTGGCTGAATGTTCGGTGCCTCTGGACTTAACCTGCGCGCGCATAGTTATTCAACCAAAGAAACGGCGCGCGAAAAAATAAACCGCGCCATTTTGTGCAAACATTTGTTCGTTTATAATTTGCTGATTTGTGACTGAAAAATGTCGATACCTAATTGTTTTTTTCCTCGCAAGTGTGTTGAAAAACGTCGTATGACACGCGTGTGCTTTGTTAATTACAGTCTTGGCTCTATTACAGCCCTCGCCTTGCGGCTCGGGCTCAATTCCGCCTCGACTGTAATGACCAACTTCGCGCACTTGTATCATAATGTACTATTATTAATGACTTAGTTAAGTCATAAAATATGCCGTGACTCACATTCATGCTCTCGGCGCGTTTGACGAGCGCGTCGTTCTTCGGCAGGCGGTCGAACTGCGGCGCGGGCGACAGCGTCTCCTCCGACGTGGCCGCTGTCAGACCAGCCGCGCCCGCTGCGCCCGTCGCGCGCTCCGACTGCTGAGTATAGGATTACTTTTATCAAACACTAGTCATTTTAATAAAAATATAATTTTACGCTTGACAACGCTTTCAACTGCTGTTAAGATGCTGCACTAATAACTCAAAGAAAATGATCGCTAAGTAACTTACAAAACTTAAAATTTTATTAAAATTCATTATCAATATTTTCATTTTAACAGATGCCTCTGTATTTCACATCATCCAATCTACTCTACTCTAAAAAAGACATCCGAACACAATATGTCGAGTCCACCATCCACCATCCACCATCAAAAAAATACTACTTCCATGTTGACGATCATTTTGTCATTGCTTCATCGCTTTACCCTTTGCCAAGAAGACAATATAAATGCAGATATTAGCCCAGTAGCCACTGACCGGCGCGCTCTCCTGGCTGAGGTTGCGCGCGAGCTGGGCGGGCGGCGCGGGCGCGGGCGCGGTCTCGCGGCGGCGCTGCTCCGTGATGCGGTCCATCTCGCGGCGGCGCGCGGCCGCCAGCCGCTCCGCCTCCGCCGCCTCGGCCGAGCGCCGCCGCGCCGCCGCCTCCGCGTCCTTCTGCGCTTCGAACGCTTTCTCCACCTGTGTCGTGAAATCTCTTTGTAGTAATTACTTCATAGAAGAAACTGTGCATGTAACATAATATTATAACGTCGGTTAACTACTTCATCACCTTTGTAGGTGACTTTGTTGGAAACTTGATGGTTCACGTAACAATGAAAAAATACAGTAATAATTAAAATAAAAGGAACAAAAAATCCACGTCACAACCAGAGGCCGTGATAATTTAAGAATGTATCCGTTTTAATCTTGACAAGTGTTTATTAATTACAGCGATGTCCAAATGCGTCAATCATAACTACAGCGAAAATAAAAATCATGAGTACCCGATAATACTTACATGCCAAATATCCACGATGATAAAACTTTTGAATTGTCTGTTTTTTAACCTTTAGGAAGTGATATGTTTATTCTACGCAATACAATGGCGTCTTGTTGTGTCGGAGGCCAAGACACTTTTTGGGTCGCAGCGCCACGTTAGTTATATTGGTCACAGAGAATGTCCATTGATTCAACTTTGTGAACTTTGTCATAACTGTCGAGTTCCCTGTCCTATAGCCCTATCTCCAACTCACCAGCGTAATCCGTCGCAGCGCGTTGAAGCGCTCGCGCTGCGCGTCGATGGTCTCCTCCAGGTCGCGGTGGCGGTTGATGAGCTCCTCCGTCTGCGCCACGCTGTCGCCGTACTTGCCGTCGCGCACCAAAGGGATCCTGGGGGAAGTAAGTTTTTGATCAGTAACACCTTGACGTTTGTGAAAAACAGACGTGTTAATTTCTAGATTTAAAAAGGAAGCCCTATAACGTAAACTCTTAATTCTGCTTATGTTTGGATAAGATTATTGGCAATTTAAATTGCAACTCCAAGAGTTAACATTAACTAAGACTAGACCAAAGACAAAACATAATTAAAAGAAACCCCAAAAACCTTAAGTGGAGGGTATTATTTTAAAGTTTATTTTCCCTTACGGAACACAATATTTTGTGGTTAAGCATTTCCGACGTAAGATGTACTATAATGCTATCACAAAAATTTTCTCGATGATAATTTTACTCCACACAATCCGAAACCTTGTATTCTTTAAAAATCACGAATACCCTCAAATATTGTAAACAAAACTCCCAACACAAACAACTCTTATTCAGTCAAGCCTCCAAACCTGGCAGTAATCCAGTGCTCGAGCAGGTCAGCGTCGCGCTTGAAGAGCAGCGCGTCGAGGTACTGCTCGTAGATGGTGGCGCGCGCCGCCCACGCGGCCGCCAGCGCCGCGCGCCGCGCGCGCAGCGTCGCCATCTTCTCCTGCACCTCGCCCGACATGAAGTGGCCCTCGCGGACCAACTTCTCGCCTGGATCGGAGTTTATGTTACAGTGGTTGGTGGGTAGTGAGTGTCATTGACGTTGTTGTAGGTTATGTTGATTATCTGTGTATTTGATTGGAAGAGATGTGTAAAATGAGTAGACACGTAAAAGTGGTAGTGACACGTTGTACTACTATGAGTAAACGTTTTTTACTATTTTTCTCGTCTCGTCTTTTAAAACACAAAATCAAAAGTATTATCAGCCAGAAATCGATGACGTATCGACGTTTACATGACCAAGATCCATTTAACTGGGAACGGAATAATTTGGTATAATTATGCATCTACTGTTTATCCGTATCATAGTTGAATTTGCAAATTGTATAGTGCAACACAAATCAAATGAAAACCCTATTCACCATCATCATAGAAGGTCTGGAAAGAGTCGTCCTTGGCGTCCATCTCGACCTTGATGTCCTTGTGGCGCGCCAGCAACGAGTCCTCGATGGCCTCGATGACCAGGGCCAGGTCCTGCGAGCGCGCCCGCTCCGAGCCCGGCAGCTCGGGCGCCGTCACGCGCGCCAGCGTCTCGTTAGTCCACGCCCTAAGGATGGGGAATACGTGTGGAGTGATGAGCGGATCTCCGAGATGCTTCTTCATGGAAATGTTAGTATTTCGTGAAGCCTGCCTGGTAAGCTACCGACTTTGTGCTTAAGTCAGCCGCCAAACGACTTGTATTATGGGTGGAGTTTAAGAAGACAATGCATCGATGCATGGTCGGTCAAAAAAAAAAGAGAACAAGTCCATAAGACTTATGCGCGTGAGCAAGACAGTAACTTACCATGACGTGTTTGGTATACTCGTTTGTCGTTTGCTTACATAAATGTTTGGAAAACATCAGATACAAGAATCAATTACACTTCACGTAAAACATAAAGTCACATAAGCAGACATGGTGCGACCACTCACATGAGCTCCTGGTAGGTGTCGAAGTAGGCCTTGAGCTGGTCGGCGAGCTCGAGCTGGTGCTCGCAGTGCGCGGCGCGCTGCTCCAGCGCCGCCAGCGCCTCCGTCACGTCCTCCAGCTTCACCGACACGTGCTCCTTCGCGTCCGGGAACTCCGTGCCCAGTCTGCAGGACAAGGTATTGGTGACACACCATGTTACCTTCAATTTTAAGTGAAATAATAGCGCGTAGCAACGGTTTTCGTGTAAAATCTGTTTCAGTTACAGCGTTTTTCTTGAAATAATTTTGTGATATTGCATTACCGTATAAGGTTCAAAATATTTTTCGTATATTTTAGTCCAAAAATCTGCCGTGCGAGTTTGTACGCCGCTGTTATTGCGATGGACATTGTTTCTCAAAGTTCGTATCTATTATAACAGCGAGACTGAAATCTCACAAAACGCAAATAGGATCGCACTGCACATCTGAGCATCTGACGTCCCTGCATTGCTACGTTACTGGTGAAAAACACAAGACACGACACAAACAGTTTACAGTGCCACCAAATTATCTACTACTATCTTGGTCTTTGTCTGACAACAGTATAACATTTGCATTGGTTCCAATTTTGGCCACCAGGCCAGATAAGTTTGTGGCACTGTAGCGTGGGTGAGTGACGTCACCTGTGCGCCTCGTCGGCGAGCGTGCGATGCGCGCTGCGGATGGCGTCCAGGTCGGCGCGCAGCGCGCGCAGCTGGTGCAGGTGGCGCAGCAGCTGCAGCGCCGCCTCCTTCTCCGCCAGCCACGCCAGCGTCTCCTCCGCCGCGCGGTCGAACTCGTGCACTTGCCGCGCGCCCGCCAGCGCCTGCGCACACGGTACTTGTTACTTGACGGACTCTATATATTATTATGGTTCTCAAATGTTTTCTTTATTATCTTAGTTAATTAATATGTTGAATTACGCGTCAAATAGTACTGCAACCATTAATTATTTATCAAGTAGAAGTATTGAAATCTTTTTATTTTTTACCCGACTGCGTCAGAAGGAGGGTTATGTTTTTCGAGTGTATGTATGTATGTATGTATGTACGTATGTATGTATGTATGTATGTATGTATGTATGTATGTCCATTTATTTGGACCGCCACGGATTTCGACATATGAGGTATCGTTGAATTCGTCAGAACTGTGAAAGTGTCATAGGCTATATGAATTTTCAAAATGGCGCCCGAAAGTGGAAGAAAAAGAGGGGATAATCTTGAGTTTTTTGTTATCTTAGCAATATGGGTATCAAATGAAAGATCGTGAAAAGACCTTTTCAAAAATATATATCATATAACGTTAAGGCACACGTTTTAACACAAATTGTCAAAAACCATCCCAAAAAGTAGAATTTTTCGGTGAAAACACTAAAAAGTCTGAAATAAAAATATTATTATAAAAACAAAAAACCCGACTGCTTACAAAAGAACTCAAAAGAAAAAAAACAAGTGTCACAATATCAACATAAAATACTTCATGGTGCTGCAGGCGGGGACAAACAATACTGTTACCTACGGGTAAAAAAAGATTTATGACAAGTACTACGTTTGTCCCCGCCTGCAGCACCATGAAGTATTTTATGTTGATATTGTGACACTTGTTTTTTTCTTTTGAGTTCTTTTGTAAGCAGTCGGGTTTTTTGTTTTTATAATAATATTTTTTTGTACTCTGATTTTCTTGCTTTTGATTAGCGTTTGAAATTTAAAATAGAATAATTAATTAACTTAAAAGTTCTTTCTAATATATTCACCCTTGCATTATACAATGATCTACACAGTGTACACTACTATTAACACGTTACTAATTATTGTTCCCCATATCAACACATTACATTAGTAGTTAAACACATAAAAGAGCGTGGTCACATTAGAAAAGTTGAATTTTATTTAAAAATGAAATCCCTGACCTCCTGCCTGGCGATGGCGAGCTCCTTGAGGTCGTCCCAGAGGCCGCGGATGTCCTCGATCTTCTGGCGCACGCGCTCCGCCTCGGGCGTGTTCTCCTCCAGCAGCGCCGTGCCCGCCTCGCACACCGCCTCGATCAGACCCTCGTTCGCTGTCACAACAAAACAACACTCTAACATAGCTACAGACGCCATCAAATGGTAATTGGTAATGATATACAGTCTTTGATCAACTATTATTGGGTAATCGTTAAACAAGAAAAAAACTCCACATAATTATAAACACACGCTCTTCACTATGAGATTATATCTGTTTGGGAAAATGTTGTAATACATTTATTGAAAAAAAAAACTGAATATTTTAATCTTCCGAGCTATATAAAAGGTAAATCGAATTATTTTTGTCGCCAAGAATCTTGAAACAATCGTATATCTGAGGTCTCTAAAACATTGATGATATTGGAAGCGGAAATGACGCCATGTAGTATGGTAAAATCAAATCAATTGGAGCAGTAGCGGTACCGTTGAGCTGCGTGAGGAAGTTGTCGAAGGCCTGCTGCAGCGTGTCCACGTGCTCCACGTCCAGCCCGTACTCCTCGGACGCGGCGGTCGCCATCTGCTCCGCGATCCACTCCTGCACCTCCGAGCACTCCTCCACGAACCTGGGGAATCACCACTGTTTTATAGAAATCTCCGGACTCTAAGTTACTTCTCGGAATTTTCTACTCTCCAACCCCAGGAAAAATTGTGGACGATAAAACAGCTCACCGATACTTTGTCTTTAATTTTTATTTGATGTTTGTGTTCACAATATACAACATACATTATCCGCTGACATTACCTAATAAAAAGATTTTTGTTATTTGCTAACACCACAAAAAATGGACAACCAAAGTATATTTTTATATGTAATCACAATTCAGTTAGGTTTAGAATTAAACTTAGTAATTCAATAAATTGAAAATAAACAGCGCGTACGCACACCCGCACGCATTTTCGACCTACGCGCTCACATTAAGAACAACAAGACGCGTTAATCCTAACTTTTCAAATAATTTTGTCACAAACATTACACATTAGACGGACTCACTTGAAATACTTGAGGCTCTGCTGCAGCCGCTGCTGACGCTTGGCGGACAGCAGCTTCATGTCCTCGTACGAGCTGCGCAGCTCCGCCATCTTGTGCTGCACCTGCTCGCCGTTCGCCGGGTCCGACACGCGCTCCTGCGCAACATTAACATACACAGTTATACTCCTACTCCTACACTATCAGACACTGTTAAGAACAGACTTCAGGATAGCCATAAGATTGATTCTGTGCCGTAATCGGCATGGAATCAATCTCATTATATTCTATTCAAGAATAGTGCTATTCTGATAATAGTTTTCTATTTTACTATTATGATCTATTTTACTATTATGCATGCTGGGTACGATCTTCAAATTTACTTTTCCAAGTTCAAAATCAATTTACGAGAATTTTTTACAGGGATCAACAACCGGTGGTACTTCACCTGAGCAGCTGAGCTACGGAAAGGGCAGCTGCCCGACTAGATTATACCCATGGTTGGGTTGGATCCTATCTTAGTATAGATATTTTTACACCAAGTTTTAAGCACTAAGACATCAATATACTTCAAGCAAGCACTTGACCCTCACCAGCAGCGCATTAGCGGCCTTGTCGAGGCGCTGCAGCGTGTGGTCGAAGGCGGCGAGCTCGCGCTGCTGCGTCTCCAGGCGCCGCGTGAGCGCCAGCGCGGACTCCGTGTCGCGGCCCGCGTCGCCGGCCGCCAGCGCCGCGCGCCGCTCGCCCAGCCACGCCTCCGCCTCCCAGATGTCTGATAGTAGCTGTCGGTGGAATGTGGTGTGGTTATGGTTGGGAAAAGTTAGGGTGTATACTTGTACAGGTATAGGGTTTCTATTATTTTTTATCATTACACTGTATATCTACCCTACCAACATTTCCTGTTTTTCCCCTTTGCCATTTTCCCAAAGGCTATCTGGAAGAAATCGCCATTGAGCGATATGATCGCCTTTTCTGCACTGATAATATTAATTGTAGCATATAAGTAATCTTCTTGTAAAATAAGTAATATGGTGTACAATATAAGTAATCTAATAAGTATATCTATAATAATCTAATATAAGTAATCATATAAGTAATCTTCTTGTAAAATAAGTAATATGGTGTATAAGTGTAATAAATAAATATAATGAGAACGCTATTTTCTGTTGGTTGAAGGCTGTTTCATTATATTCGGTTAGATGTTGGACTGGAGGCGCTGCCATTTCTATACAGTGAATAAAGGTTCGGTAATCCAAGAAATCCTACTAATATTATAAATGTGAAAGTTTGTGTATTTGTTTGTTTGTTTGTTTGTTACTCCTTCACGCAAAAACTACTGAACCGATTTTCATGAAATTTGGCACACACATAGAGGGTAACTTAGATTAACATATAGGATATTTTTTATCCCAGAAATCCCGCGGGATCGGAATTTACGCGGGAAAACCTTCTTCGCGTATGGGGTATAAATAGCTTCTAAACAAACATTAATATAAAACTAACAAGTCTGTCTTCCCGGAAATCCCGCGGGATCTGGAGTTACGCGGAATAAACTCCTGCGCGTAGTTGCGGGCTTAAATTTTTGTGCGACCTTTACTAGGAGATTGAGGAAGTTTTGAAGCAACATATAGGGTACTGTTAATATAAAACTAACAAGTCTGTCTTCCCGGAAATCCCGCGGGATCTGGAGTTACGCGGAATAAACTCCTGCGCGTAGTTGCGGGCTTAAATTTTTATGCGACCTTTACTAGGAGATTGAGGAAGTTTTGAAGCAACATATAGGGTACTGTTTATCCCTGAATTCCCGCGGGATTAGGATTCACGCGGTAAAAACTCATACCCGGGAATGAGGTCGTGGGTTCAGATGTTTATGGGACTTTCAGTGGGAGGTAGAGGAGGTTATGGAGCATTATATAAGCTACTTTTTGTTCCGGACTTCCCGCGGGATCGAGATTTACGCGGGAAAAGCTTCCATGAGCGAATGAAGTTGCGGGCTCATTAATATATCGGGCATATATCGGGATATCTATACGTATAATCGGGAATCGAACCGGCTTTTTTTCTCATGATCAACTTTATGTTGCTTTTTCGAGGGTCAGCATCGCTTTAGCTGGTCTTTATGTTTTGGCACCCGAATGAAAAACTACCAATGTAGTTTAAAAATATAATAGTTTGGAATGAAAAAACCCCGACGTTTCTTAGTCTTTTTATCGATTTTCTCAAGATCTACATAACGGATTTTTGTACGGTATGACTAAAACGTAGTAAAAAATCAACTGTTCTTAAGATGTGTGGAGTGTGTCTTAATATGTGTGGGGTCGGGATTAACGCAGGAATAACTTTGTGACACACTGAGTTCCACGCGGGCGGAGCCGCGGGCAACAGCTAGTATTTTATAATTTATGAATTAATCTGTTACTGTTACAATAGATCGGTAAAACCTCGGTAAAGTTTTTCGTTTTAACAAAGTAAATGGATGAACTTAGGATCAGATGCCACCTTTTTCTTATATTAACGAAAATTATGTACAATAGCCAGCTTTTTTCTTAAACAGTTTCTAAACTGTCTTAACTGTTTCTGACTTTTACTCTATAATGTAAAGGGTACATAGTCGTGTCTCCTCTCGATAGAGTCCTCACCTGCAGCAGGTCGCAGCGCTCCTTGAGCGCGGCAGTACGCGCAGCGGCGGCGTCCAGCAGCGCGCGGTGCGCCGCCTTCAGGTCCGGCAGCTCCACGTACTGCCCGCGCCGCAGTGACGCCGCGCGCGCACACACCGCGTTTATTATCGGCTCCCTGGGCAGCGACAGTCCTTATTGTTAATATTGCCTAGTATTATTGAAGCTGCTTGCTCGCGTTGGTGACCTTGCTTAGCTAAGATTTGGTGTCATCAGCACGAAAAGATTGTACGAGTTATCTAAAAATCGAAGGCTTTCATCAGGTCGTATTGTCAGCATTATTTTATGTGAAAACTTTTAAGATGCATGTCTGTGAATAAGATTTTTTGTTGAAAAACGTACCTGGCGATGAGCTCGGCCTCGAGCGCGCTATGCTTCTTGAGCAGCGCCTGCGCCTCGGGCAGCGTGGCGCCCGCCTCCTCCGACCGTACCGCCGCCTCCCGCTCCGACAGCCTGCCGGATCACACGTCATGTCTTTACAAACGCGGCAAGATTACCAACATTAGAGAAAAATTACGTAACTATTATTTTTACCTTTACCTATTTTTTATTGATTTCAAGAAACTGTTAAAGTGTTTGTGGAACTATAAATTTTAATACTTTCTTCTAGTATTTGATTCTTTCACATGACGCGATGCCTGGTCATGATTTCAATCTTACACATATTGCACGATACTCCAAACCGTAGTTTACGATCATTTTTTGTAAATGACAAATTCACACGGTTGCCTAATAAATGCACACGCACGCACGCCCGCACGCATACACGCACCACTATGCACACAACCACATCCATCCACATTCTCACCAGCTGAGCTCCTCGTCGGCGTCGCGCTCCCAGCGGTGCAGGCGCGCCGCGTCCTCCAGGTTGTCGCGCCGGATCTGCATCGGCTCCTGCAGCTGCCGGTATCTGTGCCACAGGACAATACAATTGTAAACTCACCACTGGCGCTAGGATATCATAGGAAAATAAGGGGGGAGGTTCGTGTCGACTAAAGGAGGGAAGATCTTAAGGGACAGATCAATAACTACAACAGGAAACATTAACATTAAAACGTCATTAAAACATTAAAAAAGTCATTAAAACGTTCGCCATCTTTTTATAAAAACCAAAACTTTTGGAGTGTTTTCACGCGATTTAATTCAAAAAAATTTATCAATGTGCCAAAATAATTTAAAAACAAAAAATAGACACTGGCATCAGTCACCAATATGTTTTCTAAGATCGTATCCCAGAGCAACCCCATTCTAAAGAATCAAATGTATAACCTAGCGAGCGCCTGGTCGGCGTGCGCCTGGACCGTATCGGCCATGAAGTGTCCGCTGGCGCCGAGCGCGCGCGCCGTGTCTGCCAGCTGCGTGGCCGCGTCGCCCTTGCTAGCCACCTGCGCCTCCAGCCGCGCGTGCCGCGACAGCAGCGCCGACACCGACGACAGGTCCTTGCCTGACGGGGAACATGCTTTGAGATGTGTAGGGTAATGCAGAGAATTCGGTATAGTATCATTATGTGAGGTGTGACAATAAACTTGGTATAGAAATTATTAAATATTATAACGCTTAGCTGTTTGAATGCTACAATCTATTAGCAGTTTTTAATGTTTTGCAAAAATAGAGGTGAAAGTTCACATTGCGGTAAATGCAACATTGGGCGCGGTCGGAAGATAGACGGGCAAAAATTTTTTAATATCTTCCATGTATTGGGTAGTATGCAAAGCCTAAGTTGCAGTTATATTATAATCAAAACTTCTGACACTTCGTTAAATCCTCTAAACCCTTCATCAATCCATACAGCAGGCTGCATTGTCTTAGTTATGAGAAGAGACCCTTGCTCTTTAGTGAGCCGTTAATAGATTGAAGCCATCCAGCATTGTAGCGTCAGAAGCAAACAATATGACGGTACCGTGGTCCTCGCTCATAAGCTGCGCCTCCACGTCGTCGAGCCAGGCGTTGAAGTCGTCCAGCCCGCGCAGGTACACGCGCGCCTGGTACGCCTCCTGCAGCCGCTCGCGCCGCAGGTTGGCCGCCGCCTGCACACACACACACACACACACAAACAATATAATATTATTATTGATTTAAAAACAAATAAACTACGGAAAATAATTACGTATAAGTGGCCTATGATGGTGGTGCGTAAGTGGCCTATAGATATTTGTAGTAGAGAAGGCTTCATTGTTCCTCTTTGTAAAAACTCCAGGTTAAAACGCTAATAGCGAAAGAAAGAAATAAATGGTGGCAAATAAATGGGTAATTTTTAGATTTCATCAGTCGGCTAAACAATGTAAAACGGAATACTTACTTGCAGCTCCCGCCATAGGTTCTCGAGATCTTCCACGTGTTTGGCAATTTCCTGCGACGCGTAATGTTTTGCTTCTGCAATCAAACATTAAATTTTGTTTAAACTTGTTTCGTAAAAAGAAATACTACTTGTGGAGATATAATCGCCAAACATAGCGGGTGACTTAAGGACTGCGCACATGACTGTAACAACCCGTTAACCGACAAACTTAAGAGAAAGTCTATTATGATCTTTATGTCTTAGTCATTACGGTTGAGTTTCCAATCTATGCTTCGTGTCGGTTTGGAGTTAGTTGGTCAGGAGTCGGTGGTGAGTAGTACGTCTTTCAAATATACAACCATAATTACCGAGACACAAAGATCATAATTGAATACTGTCTTTTGAGTTTGTTTTAATGTGCGCAGAGGTTTAATGAGAGTGTGAGTGAAAACGTAGTGGTGTCAGTGTACCGATGAGCTCCTCGCCGGTGTTGACGACGCGGTCGATGCGGCGCTTGTTGGCGGCCAGCTCCGACTCGAACGCCGCGTGCTTCTGGATCTTGCTCTGCAGGTTCGACAGCTCTCTGCATAAGGATATCAGAATATCATGTTATACAAGATATCACTAAGTAAGGAGTTGATTTACATGCATGCTCGTGTGATAGTGTGTGGTGCGATAATAATATATAACTTAACCTATTTTCATGGTGTTTACAGTCTTTATAAAGACCATAACAGGAATATAACAGTTTCTTATTCTATTATTGTGTCATAAGTTCTGGCCAAGATTTTGAAATGTCCAAGCACATAATGATGATTGTAGAATGTCACCTGTAGTTCTGATCGTTGGCGATCTGCATCTTGAGCTCGATCCACTCGCGCTCGTGGTGCAGGTCCCGCAGGAACTGCTGCAGCTGCCGCGCCTGCTCCAGCTTCTCACTGCGCAGCTTGCAGTTCTCCTGCGATCCGTTTACGTTTACATGGTTAAATACGCAACACGACTTACACGACAGACGAGTTACCTCGATGTTAAGTTGTCATCGACAGATACATCACATCAAAATGTTATATCGGTTATTTTTTTACTTTGGAATTTTTTACGTAATTACAGTAAGGTAATAACTGGGCCCCTCGGAATATAGCTACGAGTGGCTGCGCGGCGGTCGATTTTAAGGCCAAAATGGTGGTAGGTGGCGGGGAGTGCGGGCGGCAGGATAGGTACGCCAATACGAAGTAGCGCATCACAAAACATTGTCATAACCGCTTTGTTTTGATTGGTCAGTTACTGTACCTGCGCAAATATCTCGGGAAACGACCTGTTACTACACCACATATTTTTATTTGTAGTATAATGAGTTATGAAGTTTCCTCAGTTCTGAGGAGTATTAATGTTGTGAAGCCACGTCACCTTGAGCTTGCGGTCCCGCTCGAGCAGGTCGGCGTGGCGCGCCTGCAGCGGCTGCAGCGGCTGCGCGGCCAGCAGGCGCTGCAGCTCGGCCACGCGCCCGCGCCCCGACTCCAGCAGCTTCGTGAACTCCTGGTGCTTGCGCTGCAGCGTCTCCACCGCTGCACGGAATTACGTTACATGAACATAATTATATTATCAGCTTGTCGTTCGCACTACAAATTGCTTCATTTTGCCTTATAATAATATGCGAGCAAACACTTGTGATGGTGTAAAGGACCAAAGTCTACTTGAGCTGATTATGCCATGTTTTGAGGTGAAACAGACGAAGTAGGTGGTACTTAATAGTACATTATGATACAAGTGCGCGAAGTTGGTCATTACAGTCGAGGCGGTATTGAGCCCAAGCCGCAAGGCGAGGGCTGTAATAGAGCCAAGACTGTAATGAACAAAGCACACGCGTATCATACGACGTTTTTCAACACACTTGCGAGGAAAAAAACAATTAGGTATCGACATTTTTCAGTCACAAATCAGCAAATTATAAACGAACAAATGTTTGCACAAAATGGCGCGGTTTATTTTTTCGCGCGCCGTATCTTTGGTTGAATAACTATGGGCGCGCAGGTTAAGTCCAGAGACACCGAACATTCAGCCACAATATATTAAACTAAATAATTATGTATTTCTAATAAGAATTTACGGTAATTAATGATTTAAAATATTGTATTTTTTAAATGCTTTAATAGATAATTAGATGAAGTATAATCTTATCTTATCAGATTTTGACTAAGTACAACAAGTTTATTTATTTACAAAATAACAAATCTTTTGGTAACAACCTCTTTACGGATATTAAAAAAAAAGTGGAATAAGAAAAACACTAGTGCGGCAATGAAAAGTAAAACGCACTAGTGTGTAATAAACCGCATTCCGGGCGTAAGACTAAAGAAAAAATAGCAACTTTACGAGCAAGTGTGTTGAAAATATATTTTCTTTAATTTATTGCATATTATTATTCCTATGTGGGAGGGAGGGAGCTGCTATTTGCATTAAAAATACACTATCATACGTACTTTCTTACAGCAATATTCAGCTTAATAACACCAGGTTAATCAAAGTTTACTCCTTAATATCTCTGAAACCGTTTATATAGAAACCAATTTGTTACCTTCGAGGCTGTCTCCCAAGTCGTCGTTGTTGAGGAAGGCCTCCTTGGCCGACAGCCAGTCCTCCACGGCACGGGCTTGCTCCTTCAGCACCTGCAGCTCGTGAGCCTGAAACAATATGCAAATAATGAACATACTTCATGATCATGAAAAACGTTAAAATTATATTCAACAATCTCAAGGTGAATGACTATTCCAATAATTTTCTTTTAGATTGTACCTTCATTTTACACCATAAAATTTAAAAAGATTTTAAAAGACGTCAACTGTTTTTCCAAACCAAGCAAATTCCAGAATAAGATAAAGTTCACCGTCTGGCTCTAATTTTTTCAGCAGATCTTTACCTGCGTGAGGTACTGCTTTCTCTCCAGCCAGGCCTGGTCGAGGGTAGTGGAGAGCCGTTCGACCCGCTTCAGTTTCTCGGGGTCCTTGGCCTGCTCGGCCTCCTTCAGCAGGGTGGCGATGGCCTTCTGTCTGCCGTCGATCTCCGCCTTCCGCTCCTGGTGCAGCTCCAGCAGCGCTTCCGCATCAGCCACGCTCTCGGGCTCCGCACCTTCCATGCGTTTTACGGTCTCCGATACCCATAATTCTAGTTCCTGAAAAAAATATACAATCAGTTTGGGGCCTTTTATATACTTGGACTTATTTGAATTATAGTAAAAAGACCGTGTAAGAAGAGATTTTCCGCAGCATATGGGCCATGAATTTAGACGAAAAGTACACCATAGTTAATTTTATTATATCAAAGGCACTTTTTTCAAAGTTTGAAATTCTGTTTAGTAAACGAGACATCGGTTTCAAAGCAAAATGTACGAGACCAATGTTAACTATTTCTAGTGTCTTGATTGACACCTCATTTGTGTTTATTCAGGCCACACGAAAAACATATTATCTAGCTATACATGAGAGAAAAAGTAAAACAAAGCAGTGCAAACCTTCAAGCTCTCCTCGAACTTGTGTTCGGCGATGGCGTCGTCGAGCAGCGCGGTGCGCGCGGCGGCCCGCGCCTGCAGCTCGCGCCACGCCGCCTCCAGCCGCTCCAGGCTGCCCCGGATCTCCGCCGCGCGCTCCGGGTGGCTGCAACCACAACATAATATTACGTATGGCGGGATGAAGGCTAGATGAATAAAAAAAAAAAAATGATTGATTGACTGACAGACAACTCATAGCCGAAACTACCGATCAAGAGCAAGGAGCTGAAATTTGGCATGAACGTTCCACTTGGAGTGTAGGGGGGCGTCAAGAAAGGATTCCTGAATATTCTTGTCCTAGCCTAAAACATAATACCGTAGATGGAAAAGATAAATGATAAACTAAATCTTTTTAGAGTTCCGTCCGTACCTATCCGAACTCAAGGCAGGCAACGCAGATACCGAAATTTCAAACACCCGAGGGGGGGTAGGGGTCTTGTCAAATGCTACAGATGGTCACGCAGGCGAAGTAGGTGGCTAAAAAATTGTAAAAAATGTGTCACACAGTACGGTTCTATTGAGTTACCTGGCAGCGAGCTTGTCGCCGTCGGCGCGCAGCTCGGTGAGGCGGCTGTGCACGGCGCCGGCCTCGGCCGCGCGCGCCAGGTGCCGCCGCCGCAGCTCCTCGGCCGCCGCCAGGTCGCGCCCGCGCTCCGCGCTGCCGAACACCGCCGCCTTCTGCGCGATGCGCTCCGCCGTGTCCTCCACGTCTCTGGAACGTTGCGGTTGGATTAGGAACGGTCAGACAGTGTTCTTAAATTAAAATTAAATTCAAATTTATTTCTGAAGTAACTTCTTCTATTTTTTTTATTTGTTTTAACATTTTTGCTTAACTTAGAATAACTAGGTTACATACCTTTTTATTGTTAGCTAAAAACACTTAAAACTAGTTTTTAAAATCTCCAAAACACAAGTACATACGTAAAGTACATAAATGGATATGTTTTTCATCAATCGCGTAAACTACCAACGCCTATATACCTAAAGTCGAGAATTTCTTGACTCCATATTATATAACATAACAGTCTATTTTTAAGTTAGACAAGCTGTAAAGAAATATCTAACATCCGAACCTGTTAAAGGAGTGCACTTGCAGCGCAGCGTTGAGGTTGTCCCTGTAGGCCTGCAGGGCTCCGCTGAGCGCCCGCCAGCGCTGCAGGAACGCATCGCGTCGGGACGCCACCGCCTCGGCCTGCTGCGTCGGACCCTGGATGGGAGACACTTCGTATCATATTCTTATAAAGTTTAAACAATACAAATTATTGATCGAAGGTATTGTTTCTCGAAGGAATATACACACTACAATAGCCAATGGATCTTCCATAACATTTAAATTTCAACATATAAAAATCACTCATTCATATGCATATCACTGACACAGTTTGTTATTTCTGGCGGAGTGGAAGGCGCACGTTACCTGCTGCAGCAGCTTGTCGGCGAGCGCGCAGATGGCGCGCACGTGCTTGTCGTCCACCTGCATGTCGCTGTCCAGGTCGTCCAGCTTGCGCAGCAGCGCGCTGCAGTGCTCGTAGTCGCGCCCCAGCTCGTGCGCTTGCACCTGCCCAACAACGGAGATGCAATGACTACTTATGTAAAGTTTCTTGGCTAGGGTGCCGTTAACGGGAGCCATAATTGTACCTAATTTACGTTCAGGTCAGTAGGTAAAGTATAATTAACTAAAGTAAATGTAATTAAAGATAAAGCTGACATGAAAATTATGACTTTTTTTATTATCAGGGACTTAATAAAGCCTACGTGTTCATATTTTCATTGGAGTTTCGAAAATAAAAAAACAGTTATTCGGTTGTACATACCATCATCTCCTTATCTCGGATCCAGGCCTCTATTTTGTCCAAGTGTTGGTTAAATTCAAGTATATCTTGTGCCTCTTCTAATCCACGACCTGTTAGTAAAATAATATTTAATTTAAGTTTTGATCTCACACTTATTATAGTATTATACAGGAGTCAAAAGACGCCGTAAGAGACGCTCGACCTTAATCTTCACGGCGTTCGTGTTCGTTATGGAATTCGTTCACACAATTGACAGAGAGTATTTAAAATTATGCAATTATGTAAATTTTGCTTGCAAGCTAAATAGAACTGTGGGAACAGGTAATAAAGTTGTTTTAGCGGGAGCTAATCAAGTCGTTTATAACATAATGAACACGTACCGCGCTGCTCGGTAGCGGTCTCGAGCAGGTCCCAGTCTTTACGCAGCTGGTCGAGCTCGGCGTCCACCCTGGCGTCGGGGCGCAGCGCGTCGGCCAGCGCCGCCAGCTCGGCCAGCCTCGGCTTGTTGGCCGCCAGCTCCGCCGTGAACGCCTGGTGCTTCTGCAGCTTCTTCATCTTGTCCTCCAGGTTCGTTACTTCGCCTGGGAATTGTTCAAGGCTTTAATCCATGGGTATTACACAGGTAGGTAAATGTACTTTTCTGTGCTCTTTGAAATATGTTTGCGAAAATTAGGTTAAAGATTAAGGTTTAAAGACGTAACATATTCATTTTTCTATTTAATATATTACTAAGAATAAAATGGCATAGTCTAAGGGCGAATGTCTTATTTCAACTAAGTAGTAATATTATCAGGTTTTTGTCTAAGTACAGTAAGTTGATAGGTTAGTTAGGCCTATAATTGTTGCTGGGTTTAATATTTTATTAATAAAGTAACTCAAAACACAACTTACTGTTTTGCGCTGGTAGCTGCGCGAGCTTGTCGGCGACCCACGCGCGCGCCTCCCCAGCGTCGCGGGCGAACCGCGAGCGGGCGTGCGCGCGCTTCAGCGCCTCGCGCCGCGCCGCCGCCGCCTCGTACAGCTATACGATAATCGAGAAAGGATAAATCGTGTACATTATTTTCAGGTGTAACAAGGACTAATTTTGAAATGAAGAATATTTCGTAGATACCACTTATACTGAAATGTTTAATCAGCTTTTATAGGATTACAGAAAAAAGAGTAAATAAAGCTTTGTAAATAGTCTATTGCAATAGTAATAAAGTCATGAAACGTATTACATTGTGAAGGAATATCTGTGGTATCTGAATACGAAGCGTACCTTCTTCCGCCTCTCGTTGATGTTGGCCAGCTCGTCGGCGATGCGCTGGCTCTCCACGTGGTTCTGCTGCAGCAGCTTGTCTCCGTGGCTGTTCAGGGTCGTCAGCTTCTCATCCTTTGACAATCAAACAAGCATGAGTTACAGCGTTCATATAAGGTTTTTTTCCATTCAAGTAAATATTCACAATTTAGCAATCTTCACTTTTATAGAAATTTGCTTTTATTAGCCACTCTAGTTCTTAGATTAACAGATAGTATATTTATTACCTGTGTAGCGAGCAACTTCTCGAATGCCTCATGTTTCTTCAGCTGGTTCTCCACTTCTTCCACGCTGCTAGTTGGCGATATCTCTGTACCTGTTCCAATATCACAAATAGAAACATTAATTTAATTTACTATTTATATTTAGTTTTACGTGATTAGATTTTATACACAGCGTTCTCCAAATTACATTTTAAATTCTATTCATATCACAACACTTTCAGTACGTATTATAACGTGCTGTACGCACAATAGTGCGTGCTGTACGCTAGCTCGCGGTACTTACGCAGCGCGGCCTCCTGCGAGGCGCACAGGTGGTGCAGCAGCTTGGCGTCGCGCAGGAAGCAGTGCCAGTCGATGAGTTGGTCCAGCGCCACCTGCCGCGCCGCCCACGCGCCGTGCAGCCGCGCGCGCTCCTCCACCAGCGCCGCGCACCGCTCCGATATCTCCTGCGGACGGTGGGAGTGTAATGGTGATAACGGAATAACTGTTCGTACTGTGTACGCTCCATTGGTTTATTTATACATACGTATAAGAATATACGTACTTATAGTTCAGATGAAAAGGGATGTACAACAGCGTGAAATGTCAACATGAGCGAGATAAAAAAACGAGTTAAATAGCACATTTACAGTTATTTAACTCGTTGTTCTATTTACGAGTTAAATAGTACATTTGCAAAACAAATATGTTTTTAAACTTTTAGTATGGTAGACGTGGACGAATGTATGCACGTCACTACACATGTAATTGCGTTCTTCATATAGCTATTAGTAAATGTTGATCGAAATACGCAGAAGTTAAGTGATTTCATAGGTAATACCTGTGAGTTGGGGTGTCCTGCGGCGATGAGACTATCTGCAGTGGCCAGCGCGTGTCGGAAACTGTCATCGCGTGCGTCAATCTCAGCGCGCGTGGCGTCGTGATGTGCGCGCGCAGCTTGCGCCGCGGCCGCCGAGCGAGCGCCTCCAGCAGAGGACATCTCTCCACGCAGAGCTGCTGACCAGGTTGTCAAGTCACGGACCTGAGATACGTGAATAACGACATTTTTTATTTATTCAAATACATTAAGTATTTAATTTTATACGTCTGTGTCAGTGCCAATGTCATATGATTTGAATTAAAGTAAGACCATTCCTAGATCCTTACCTCTGTAAGGAACTGATGCAGCTGCAGATATTGCTGCAGGGTCTGGCGGCGGGTGTCAGCCGCGCTTCGAAGGGCTGCCCAGGCCTCGCTCAGAGCCTCCTGGCGTAGGGCTATTTGTTGGGAATTCGTTCCAGGGCATAGCCGTTGAAGACGCGCGCCTTCTTCTTGGAGCACCTAGTAGAAGACAAGTAAAATAATAACAATCATAATAGTAAAAAAGCTCTAGCGAACCAACCGTTCTATTCGTACTAATTTATATTAGTGAGTCTCACAAAAAAATGGTCCTTCGAGCCGGCATAAAACAAAATTTATTTCAATTTATTTTCACATCCCGACAAAGCCAAAGCCAACTAACCTGCATTTGCGCGTCGATCGCGACCAGATCGTTCTCGGCGGTGTCGTGGTCGCGCAGCAGCGCCATGGCGGCGCGCAGGTCGCGCGGCGGCGGCGGCTCGGCCAGCTGCGCGCGCTTGTCGGCCGCGCGCGCCAGCAGCTCGCCCGCGTCGCGGTGGAACCGGTGGATTTCGCCCGCCGCGTGCAGCCGTGCGCCGCGCGACTGGATCTGCTCCACTAGACGTTGCCAGGACTCGCTACGCAAGATAAGAAAATTATTACCATAAAATGCATTGCATTTTCCAACTAGTTTCAAATAAGCCTCTTCATGGAAAATTGTACAAAACAGCATTTAGGACAAGTATTACGTTATAGGTACTGACGAATTTATACAGGTGGTGATCTAAAAACTATAACATACCCCAGTGCTTCCTGTCGTTTCTCAATATCGGCGATGTAGGGGCTCTCTGAAGCAACCAATTTCTTGGCCAGCTCCTCGCACTGGTTGAACCGTTCCGCTCCACTCTCCACTCGGTGTCGTAGCTCGTCGAACTTCGACCTTAGGATCTGAAAACAAGGTTCACAATCAATATTTTATTATAATAGTGAAAATTTGAATGCAGCATGGAAGCAAGATTTTTGTATGTATATTCAACATTCTAACTCACTTGTATAGATCATGATTCAAGGAATTCTTGTCAGAATTGCCCTTTAAGGACCTGTCAAAATCTGTGTATGTTTAGTATTGTTTTATGAAGCCAAGGCGTTACCAGCAGATGCTCGTAGTCCTGTCCGTAGTCCTCGCTGGAGGCGGCGGCGTACTGCTCCTGGATCCAGCTCTCCAGTTCCGCGCTCTCCGCCAGGTACTCGTGTCTGCCGGGCAGTCATCAATACATGCTCGCGTTACATTCTGTCACTTACAATTTGTTTAACCTTTCTATGCTTTACAAGCGATCAGACACAACACATTGTGGTACGTGGTGGTCAATCAAAGGGAATCGTGTTAGTACTTGCTCTCAGATACTAAAACTAGAATCCTTATAAAAATGGAACTTAAAAAAAACAATTGGTTGTCTGTAAAGTTGGTTTACGGAAGATAATTTTATGTGATAACGTCATTGAATTAAAAGCCGAACGCTTAAGCCGATGAATCATGTTTTTTCGTGCGTCTAGCCGGCGTTCATCGATTCATAAGACTTCATCACGTCAGAAACACTACCACCAAATGTTATCTATTAATATTTAGGGACGTGACGTCACCGACCTGCAGACGCTCTCGACGAGCGCGTGCTGGCGCTGCGCGGCGCGGCGCTGCAGGCGCGCCAGCGCGTCGGCGAGCGCGCTGTGCCGCTGCAGCAGCAGCTCGCCCTCGGGGTGGCCCGCGCCCGCCATGCCCGCCGCCGTGTGTCCCATCTCCGAGATTATCGCCGCGTACGTGTCTAGCTCCAGCTCTACTGCCTGAGGTGAGAAGGGAGGGAAGGGAGTTACTTGTTGAATTCAATTGTTTTGAGGTGTTTCTTGATTTATGTGCTTTTACGCACTTACTGCGACCCTTCATTACTTTACCTTTACAACAGAAGCTCGCTTGTAAATCAGGTAAATTAATGGCAAAACCTCTCTTATATGTTTTATAAGTAATTTTCACAAAATCAAATTAACATATTAGTGATATCACCCAACAATTTGATGTCTATCTTTTTTATCTAACCAAATTTCCCTTTCAAAATCTTCAATGACCTTTTACCAGATGGTTCGTACCTTATGCCTGGTGAGCAGCTGCGTGGCGCGGTGGCGGTCGTGGCCGACGTCGGCGCTGGCGAGCGCGGCGTCCTTGTCGGCCAGCCAGGCCTCCACCTCGAGCGCGTCGTGCAAGAACTGCTGCGCCGCCAGCGCCCCCTGCAGCCGCGCCGCGCGCGCCTCCGCCGCGCTCGACACGTCCGCGTACGCCTGCTCCAGCTCCGCGCATAGCTCCTTGATCTGTTGGTTTCACATAATAAAATTATTCAATTTTCTACAAAAAGAGGGACATAGTCACTGAAGTTAAAAGTACATAATAAACCAATATCCTTTAATTTTTACCTTTTGTATTATCTTTACTTGCTTTAATTTTATGCAGGAGGAGATATGTTTCAAATTCCATAAAATAGTTCTGAAAGCTGTTTTTCTTTATATAAAGTTTAAAACGCAACTATACAGCTGAAATTCGGTATAAAAGGTTTATCCTTTGAAGCAGTGCCAGGCAACTTACAATTTACCATTTTGTACAAAAAACGTACCTTATCAGATTGCGGATGCTGTTCCTCGACGAGCTGGTTCCCGTGCGCGACGACGCGCTCGATGACGGGCCGGCGGCCGAGCAGCTCGGCGCGCAGCTTGGCGTGCTTCTTCTGCGCCGACTGCGCGCCGTGCAGGTCGCTGACCGCGGTGCCGGCCGCCGCCGCCGCGCGCCGCTCCTCCAGCCACGCCAGCTCACCCGACACCTCCGCCGCGAACTTGTGCAGTCTGTAAATTACATTGGGTGTCACTAGTCGGGAATCACTATAATACTCGTATGGAATGTTATAAGTAGAGACCGGATAATATGCAAAATTTAAGCCATTTTCAGCGCTAATAGCATATTTTTCCTAAGATCTAGTGATGATGCATATTATCGCTATAATTTACAGTATTTTTCGAGCGCAGCGCACTCAGCAGCCGCAAACTTAATTTTGAATGATCAAAGAAATAACCTTACCACTGAACATTTAGAACAATACTTGATTGTTAATGTTTACAAAAATATTAAATAATGTAACATGTTACTGTATCGATTATCGTCTATCATGGATAGTTTACTAAATGTATGCTGATTTTGTAATAAAAAATCTAAACTTATTAGTTTTTTATTTTATTAAAAAACAATAAATTATAAAGATACATACTTATTAAAGTAAAACTTAAAACAAGTATGTATTTACTAACAATAACCTTAAATCTAAATGAATAATATTTACAAAACAAAAAAAAATAGTCATTTAATGTTGCATATTCTGTCAATTTTCGTGCATATTTCAAGGATTTTTCATGCATATTTCAAGCTTTTTATGTTGCATATAATCCGGTCTCTAGTTATAAGGTTAGGTGATAGAATAAATGGAGCAACTAAACGACTTGTTTAATCCTAGAGCCTATCCTTTGTGGGAAGAAAGAACCTTCTTAGAGCTTTATTTATTATATTCATCGCAAGTTATAGTGCTGATAAGTTATAGAAGCCACGACAGAGAAAAACGAACCTTCATAAAGTTAACTAACAATAAACTTGAGTTGCCGAGGAAATGGAATTGCCACTTTCCGCTAAAAACAACCTTATTACGTGTGCTCACAGTTCAATTTCGTTTGCAAGCAAAATTAACTTATGGTATTCCAATGTTGGTCATCAATCTATAATGAACCTTAATAACAGAGGCAGAAAGTCGACATTTGTGTGGCAATCAATTAACACCGCGACCGAAGTTAAGGATTCCACAAAAGCACAGTAAAACCATCGTTACTAACTGCAAGCTGGTCTCGATGGCCTGGCGCCGTTGCAGCGCGCGCGGGCGCAGCGGGCTGGCGGCGCGCTGCAGCGCCTGGCAGTCGCGCTGGATGGCGGGCGGGTCGAAGTGGCCGCCCGACACCAGGTCCTGCCCCGCCAGCGCCAGCGCCGCCGCGCGCTGCTCCCACTGCGACAACTCCTGCTCCAGTGTCTGCGGGGGAGTGAAGGTGTTGGAACTCCTCTTGTTATAGTATATGGGAGGAAAGGGGAGTAACGGAATTGGAGCAGCTCTTGTTATAGCGTCTAGAGGAAAAGTGGAATAAAGCTTTTGGCAATCTTTTGTTATGGCATCTGTTGAACATGTGGAGTAAATGACAAAATGTATCTTTTACTTTGGTAATGGACGATGAAGAATAATGACGATCAGGAGTATGTTTGTCTTCTGTTTATCAGCTATTTATATAAGACAGTGATTTTGTACGAAAATCCCGCAAAATCTCACCTGGTGTTGATTGAGCAGTCGTTTACAACTGCGTAGGTCGGTGCCTATCTCCTCGCTGTTCAGCGCTCGCTCTATTTCTTGTAGCCTGGCCTTAGCATCTTCCACGGACCTGGGGCAATACGATGTTGCGTCAACTCTAAACATGTTTTAACAATTGAAAAGATGTCTGCAAGCGTGTTCCATCATCTACTTTAGCGTCGATTTGAAGAGATGTTAACGAGTAGTCTAAGTGTCAGAAATTCTCATGTTGTCTTAAGGTCTGCATTATTATTTTAATTTTATTAGTAGCTTAAAGTGAGCTTTGAAGCACAGTAACAGTGAAAAAATAGTTTCAACAAATGATCCGATCTTATTGCACCCATAACATAATTTGGGTGATCAATTACGACTGGAGACGTTTTATTAAAAATATTGCGAAATATGCCTTTGACTTTGACTCGAAGTTTAAAATCGATCATTAATCGATACGAACCTTCAATCATCGTCTTTATAACGACATAAACATACAATAATATACAAAAATATAATATACAAAAAGTGTTATCTAAATAAGTGGTTTACCGCTTGTGCTGTCGCTGCTGCGCGGCCTGGCGCAGCTTGCTGCCCTTGTCGCGCGAGGCGGCCACCAGCTCCTCCCAGCCCGCCTGCAGCGCGCGCAGCCGCGCGCCCACCTCCGCCGCGCGCCCCGCGTCCGACTTCTGCAGCGACTGACCGATCTGTGGTGGACACGGTCATTTATACTCTTGTGGCGACAATGCCCACGCGTGACGTCATGAAAATCTAAATCACACTATCAAAGATTTCTATACCGCTCGCATATATAGTAAACCCCGAGAGTGTTTGGTAGTATTAAGTACGATTTAAACACTTACGCTTTCCACATTTCGCAGTTGCTTCTCATTGGCTTGCAGCTCTCGTTCGAACGCCTCATGCTTCTGCAGCTTGCGTTCCAAATTTGCCAAATCCCTAGAGACCAATAAAACATATTGTAGACATATTACCTATTTTGTATTGTATAACAAATAATGAAGCTTGTATTAAAAAACTCATATTTACCTGTAACTCTGGTCCTTGGCAGTTTTCGTCTTGTCTTGGATCCACTCTTGTAGCTCTTCTGTGGCGGCCACGAACTGTTGATGGGCCAGGCTGGCCAGCAGCGCCCGGCGGCGCTCGGCGGCGGCCTGCCGCACTGCCTCACGCCTCTGCAGCACTGCTGCACGACGAGCGAGGATGCTAGGAGGAACACAACGTTCTTATTGAATGATTCTTCATTGTTGGTCCTTTCAGCAGGTTGTAATTTATACGTTTGTTATTTGTGGAAGCGTTATATTTCATTGCTTAGTTAAAACTGATACTAAAAAAGCTTGGCATAGCCATAATCATTCAATTAAATTGAAGACCACAAGTGGTGCAACAGATCTGATATTTTCGTCATACACTTATAAATGATGACTCCAAATTATCTTTTAATAACACCACTCACTGGTCCGCAGCGTAGTGCTTGGGCTTCTGCGTGGCGAGCGCGTTGGCGCGCTGCGCGAAGGCGGCCAGGCGGTCGTCCTGCGCCGCCAGCCGCGCCTCCAGCTCCTCGTGCCGCTTCAGCAGCGCCTCCGCCTCGTCCACCGACGACTGCGCCAGACAGATTGTTAGTAAGCCGGTCGAGGTAGATCGAATAAAGTGTACGATGTTTGTGAGTATCATTTTAAATTATTTATTTTGAAATGTATTTTAATTCATTAATTAAACAAATTTTTCTTTTCATCTCAGTCTTGAAAGACTTTTTTTTAATATGCGTTTCGTGAATGTGTACGACATTCATGCGTCCATGCATATCCTACAATCAATATCAAATCTAAATAATTTCCAAACAATTTCAATAACGATTTCAAGCTAAATTGTTTATTATTAAAAAAAACTAATAGTTGTGTTGCATCATTAACTTTAAATCTAAGCAAGTAAAACTTCTTACTCCAAAGTCGTTGTAGTCGAGGAAAGCCTCGTGCGCTCCGGACGAGGCGTCGATCTGGTCTGCCTCGCGGTTGAAGCTTTGCAGCTGCAGGCACTGCTTTAGGTACGCGTCCTTCTCTTGCCACTCTGTGGAAAAGATTTTACGACTTGTACTATGTTTCACTTAGTAACCATGGTAAAGATACCCTACAGAGCGCTTCTAAGTGTATTGTACATGTCATGTTTTTCGATATCCGCACTATACTCCGACTAATAAAAGAATAAATACCTTTGTCAATAGCACGCTGTTCAGCCTCCATGTACTGTATCTTATCAGCCACGTCCGCTAGCGAGGGGTTAGTGGTCAGCAGCTGCCGGCCTAAGCCAATCACTTCCTTGAACCTGTCATGAATATTTAAGTAAAGAACAAAACTTCAAGCCGAGGAATTCTTTACCAGCATTATATCACTTATAGCCAAATTTCAAAAGTCTTGTAAAATACATCCCGAGTAAAGTACTTAATTGTACCAGGTATTGCCGGAATGGACAAATAAGGGGAAGAAAGCGATTGGTGAGTAGTGTATCCCTGAATTCACGCTTATCCCCCCATGCGTCTTTATACACCTACATTTGATTTTTACGTAGTAGTTAAATTATTAACACGGAGAATTAATTATTGCACAACTACCACCTTGTTTTGAGAAAGTAAACATAACAAAGATGGAAGTACTGTAATATTTAGCTGACGTATACATAAAGCAATCCGCTTGCTTTTCACCTGCGTATAATAGCCACAAAAATAAACAAACGGACAACAAGACATAAGCAACGTACTCGTCGTGGTGCGCCTTGATGTCGTCGTGCAGCTCCTGGTGCTGCTTGTGCAGCGCCTCCGCCGTGGCCACGTCCTTGGCCGTCACCTCCTGCGTCAGCTGCTCGCGCACTTTCTGCGGTAGGTATAACACGATCTTAAGTAAACAACAGTACGATCAGGATCCTAATTAAGCGACAGATTGTTATTTAAAATCTTGTAATACCTACTTGAATATAGAAATAGAAACTAACTACAGTAAGGTTATTTTGACTAGGCTGATGTGAACTTCGTTTTCCGAGATGTTTGCGCAGGTACAGTAACTGACCAATCAAAACACGGCGGCCATGACAGTGTTTTGTAATGCGCTACTTCGTATTGACCATGGACGTATTTGCGTCTATGGTATTGGCTAACTATTCTACCGTCCGCATTCCCCGCACCCTACCACAATTTTGCCCTTAAAAATCGACATTTGCACAGCCACTCGTAGCCAACTTCATATCAGCCGAGTTAAAATGACCTTACTGTACATTTTTTGCACTTTATTAGTCAAACATAAATTCGATACCATAAAATAAAATGGATAATAATGTGTCACTTCAGTGGCTGCGATTACTTAATTTTAAATGAATTATTGATTTCAAATAGAAAAGAAACGTTCCCAACCATAGAAATTTTACCAATCTAGTTCAACATCAGATAGGGTTCTTTTAAAATATGAATACAATCTGGCGATCCTCACATGCACCCAGTCCTGCAGCAGCGCGCTGCTGTTGCCGAAGATCTGGTGGCCCACGGCGCTCTCGAGCCGCGAGCGGCGCTCGGCCGCCTGAGCCTGGCAGCGCAGCCACATCTGCTGGATCTCCTGCTGCCGCGCCTCCACGTTCGCGCGCTCCGACGGGTACTGCGACTTCACGCTGGAAAACATGGTCGGTTAGCTACGTGAAACACTGACATAGGCTATGGAAAACGCTTGCCTCTACGGTGTTCAGGAATAAGGAGAAAAATTACTGAGTTGAACATGGTCATGTGCTCATCGGCTCGAAGGACCAAAATAAAATTGAATGAAAATTAAAATGTTCCTAGTTTTAGAGATATTTAGGAAGGATTGCTAGTTTCTTATTGCTCTTACCCATGCAATTCATACCACTTTAATACGCTGCATGAAAACAAAATGTCATTTTTAATAGCAGATCTCAAACCCTTGGGGGTTTCAGAAAAAAAGTAAAAAATTTAGGATTTACGAAAAGTTGTCACCTGTTAAGTCAAACGAACAAAACGAAGATTAATCTCACCAACTTTCAAATAAAGACTTCCAAAGTTGGATTCGTGTTATACTGGAAGGCAACCCACGCGTCTCTCTTAGTCTCCATACACCTGCACCAATAGCATGAACTCACGAGTCAGCGAGCAGTCCCACAGCGGTGACCTTGTCCCTGAGCGGCTCCAGCTCCCGCTCGAGCTGCGCGTGGCGGCGCTGCAGCGCGCGCACGGTGCGCAGGTCGGCCGGCGCCGCGCCGCTTCCCGCCAGCTGCGCCGCCTTCTCCGCCATCCAGTCCAGCGCCTCGTCGCACGTGCGGTTGAATAGCTCCACGCTGGGGATAAACATGAGTCGATGAATATCGGGTGGATGCACGAAAAAGTGTCATAGACTGCTTGAACCGTGCGCGCAAGCGAGAGCGCGAAACAGTCGATAGAGAGGTAAGATTGGCCTGACAGTTCGACTTGTGACTCAACTATCTCTCTTTCACTCCATCAGTCGATGTGATAATAATTAATAATCATGTCATATTATCACGACAAAATGTGAAATAGCTAAGCAAGGACACTACAACTATGTTAAAATCTTGGGCAAATTAATGACCCAAAAAAAGATGACCAAAATGTAATCATGATTATTGACCGAAAATGCTCTTATGAATACCTGACGAAAAATGTAGTCATAGCGTTCTTCGAGGGGATATTTCCCTTGCCCCAATTATATTATTATTCAAATGATTCAAAATCAGAATTAATTTGAATCTAACCACAGACAGCGACTAAGCTCACCTAGAAGCGCCCTCGAGACTCTTTTCCTTCTGCTGCTTGAGGCGCAGCAGGCGGTCCCACTGCTGGCGCAGCTGCTGGCGGCGCGCCGTGGCCTTGGCGGCCTGGCTGTGCTTCTGCGCCACCAGCTCTTCGGCGGCTGCGTCGATGTGCTCCAGACGCTTCGATGCCGCTGACAGGTCGGTCACGAATTTCTGTACGAAATAATAGGGTTATTCCCACTGGTCAGATTGGTGGTCAGATTGGTCTGACCAACGGGAATTTTTTCCCCGTTGGTCAGATTAGTTTGACAGCTGAAAAATACATACAAATAAGTACAATCAAAGTAAACAGTTTTGTATTTTATTATTTTCCAACTTTATGTCTGGCGTCTAGAAAGTCCTCGTTGTACCAGCAATTATCCTTTTGTATTACCTACTGAATGTTTGATCTGTTTTAGATGTCAAGTGCAAAAAATTAATCCTTTGATACAATTTATTTATCGTATTTGTACACGCGTGTGTGGCGCGGTAGTTGAAGCGCTTGCGTCAATCCTAAGTGATTGAGAGAATAAAACAACTAGGACCGCGTCCGGTGGGTGGATGGGTGATCATTAGTGGCAATAATTTCTTGAGCACCACCATGCTTTGGAGGGCACGTTAAGCCGTCGGTCCCGGTTGTTGTCGATAGATAGCATTCATTAAGCCATTCCGGCCTTCAGGCGGCATGAAAATTATTTGATACATAGAGTGTCTGAGATTATGAAATGTGCTGTTTATTTATTTTGTATTCTCGCGTAATGTGTCAATGACGTAACGAATACAGAAAACTCAAAAACTTAAAATATTTGTCGTATAAATATCGGAAATGAAAGACGGAATGACAGAAAATCGAACACGCAACCGTAGTATAAACACGCCGGTAAGTTACCGTCATTTTGTTTTTTTTTTTATTTTTGAGGTTATTTTGCCGATTGTACAAGCAATGAAGATAAATTTCAATAGCGTGATTTAGGTTTGCCATGACAACAACTTGTGAGCTGTTACCATGTGACTATTACACTTTTCAAACGTCGTTCTTTAAACAAACCATCATGTTTAAGCCTACCTCGTACTTCCTCTTGGCATTATCGACGGTGTCGTCATCATCCTCGGTTCGCAGCAGCTTCTCCTTGTCCCGTATCCACTTGTCGAAGTCGTCGCACTCCGCGAAGAAGCTGAACAGCTTGATGGCGTCCTCCAGCTGCAGGCGACGCGCTTCCGATAGCTCGAGGAGCTCGTCTACAAGAGAATACATAGAGAGGTAAAGTAAGGTTATCCCTATTATCAGAAGTGGGATTTTTTTGTAGAATTTGTAACATCATTTCAGTGTAGGTCTTCGGTTCAATTTTAATAACACCGAACTACAGGATTATTGTTAGAAAAAGGAACAAAGTTTTCATAAACAAAATACGATGTGATATATGAAGTGGGATCTTATTTTTGAAGACAGTTTTTGAGCCTACATCTAGTTGGTATTGTTGAACGAAGTATAGTCCTAAACAGTGGTTTGCACCGGAGCAGTGAGTACCGGAGAATCACCGGTGATTCACCGGTAAAGTTAGTCGGTGAAAACACCGGAGAAAAACCGGTTTTCTCCGGTTACTTAACTTTCAGATTCAACTTGAATAATCTAGTCTAATAATCTTATAATTCCTATCATTTATGGTCTGTACGATAATCTTAGAACTTTGAATTCGAAAATAACCACAAGTGTAGCACAAATGCTTGCTACGAGTTTAAAATTTTTTACGGGTTTACGCCTGTGCGAGTATGAACAGGGTACGGTATGCCGTATTTCCACAATTTTGCATCCTACTTTCCGGAACAGTTTTCGGCTATAGAAAACTAGCTGTGCCCGCGGCTCCGCCCGCGTGAAACTCGGTGTGTCACAAAGTTTTTCCTGCGTGAATCCCGACCCTGCGAGATTTCTAAGATTAATAGTGGACTATATATTACTCCGCACATAACAGTAGTTGATTTTTTACTATGTTTTAGTCACACTAATGCTAACTTAATGCTCCATAAACTCCTCTACCTCCCACTGAAAGTCCTATATACATATGAGATTATCCCGCGTAAATCCTGATAAAAAGTAGCTTGTACATTGCTCCACAACTTCCTCTATCTCCCAGTGAAGATCCCATAAAAATTTAAGCCCGCGCCTTCTTGCATAGGAGTTTCTCCCGTGTGGTCCTGATCCCGCTAGGATTCCGGGATAATAAGTAACCTATGAGTTGCTCCAGAATCTTCTCTATCTCTCAGCGAAAGTCCCATAAAAATCCGTTCAGCCGATCCGGAGATTAGCGCGCGCAAACAGACAAATTTTTTTTTTGATTCATGTTCGGTTACAGTTTCTTAACCCTCCTCCATATTTTGTTTTGTTAATTTCTTAAAAAAACAGACACGACTTTTCTAATCTCTTATTATATAGATAAAGTAGGTGCTAAAGAAGCTATTAAAGCCGAATTTCACTACGACCATCTAAATTACATACTTTGAATGAAGAATAGCGAACCATAATATTATGTAATTAATTCTAGTCTTCAAACATATCTAGAATACAACATTGAACACGATTCTCCGGAGATCACCGGTGAATAACCGGAGGTCGCCAAATCACCGGTGAATTTCACCGGTTATCAAGATTCCGCTCCGGTGCAAACCACCCTAAATTCAAACACCAGCCACTCACTATAATCAGCCTGTATAGCCGCCAGTCGATCCTTGACGGCGGGCGCGACGGCGGGCGCGGTGACGGTGGACGGGCGCGGGCGCCGCGCCGGGCCGGCCGCGCGCCGCACCTGCACCACCTGCTTCACCAGCACCGTCTTCTTCACACGCTGCACCGTGCGCACCTTCTCTGGGCGACGGACTTGCACCTGCGCAAGGGTGTGGGAGGTTGGAGTTAGCAGATGTCAGAGATAGCTCAAAAGAGTGGATGCTTACGGAGCTGTGGTAGATTGGAGCTAACAGATGCGAGAGATTGAAGCTCAAAAGACGCTACATTTGAAAGGTATTGGGTATTTATGTCGATGAAGTCTCGAAGGGTTTTATATGTTGTTTTTTTTTCTGGTATGTATGTACATAAGTAGTGACTACAGTCTTTATGTTTTTCTCGATATTATATAAAGTTGCCATGATTATAAGCTAAACTAGAAACAACTAATCAAATAGGTAACTGAAAGAACAAACAATATCAAAAAGTAAAAGCTGTCCGACAAGACACATGATCAAAATCTATAAACAAAGAGAGTATAAGTATTGATATATCAATCAATATTTACTGACAATTCTCTTACCATTTTACAATACAATGAAAATCTGTAAGCTATCGACGTACCGGCACGACCCTGGGCTCGATCTCGCGCACGTAGTTGGCGGGCACGAAGCCGTCGGTGCGGTCGGCCTTGCGCACCGACCACCAGTCGGGGTTCGTCTTGTTCATCAGGAACATCACCTCGCCCTTCGCGATCGTTATACCCTGCCCGCTGAACGCGTACAGGGCTTTCACCTGTCAAATAACCGATGATATAATCAACTTGGTCTCGTCTATATCAAGCTGTTTATTTCAATAACTTAATCCAAGGCATCAATACTTCAACTGAAACACTTTTACGACAGAGTGGAATAAATTGCCAAACTTACGTAATGTTGATGTCATCAAATCAAGAATGAATAAATAGGCTTTTACTAAGTAAGCTCTTTACCCCCCCCCCCCCCCCCTCCAAACTAAAGATCAGTACTTACCATTAGGTGGGATTGTAGTAAAATATTAAGTTGTAATTATTAAAAAAAACTGTTTCCTATCTCCCTATCCCAACCATCCAATAACCCTTATACAATATTGCGGGACAAAATTCAACTACATTTAATAGCTAACTACTTTACAAAAGGCCATATTTTCTTCTAAACTTTTAAGCACTCCCTTCCTCACGCACCTGCGGCACGGAGCGCTCCTCGGTGACGGTGCGGTGCTCGAGACGCTCGACCGGCTCCTCCTCCCACACCTCGGTGGGCACCAGCCGAGACTCGTTCACGAACTCCTCCTCCTGCTCCAGCGCGTTGCCCGCTTCCACTTCCGTTGGCAGCTGAACAACAATTACCATTGTAACGTTATTTTTGCTAGTAATTTTGAGTGTAAAATGTGATAGAACTCTTTAGAAACAAACTGTACGATGTAACCGTATAGTATTTGCTAAGCTATGCACTTTGACGCGTCAAGCTTAAGTTCGTTTTCGGGAAACGAGCTAATCGCGCGCGTGCTCTCTACCATTCATTAATAAATATCTTTTTGAATCTTAAATAATTATTAAACTTTTAAATAATTAATTTTTTTAGTCAATTTTTCATTTAACTATCCTACCGTAGTAACCAATTGACTACAAGATGTTGCTTTCCAAAGAACAAGTCCGACATCACATGGAGTACTTACTGCTACTACAACATTTAACTGAAACCAACGGCAAGCTGTTCGTCTTGTCTACGATCCAATACCTATGCTAAAAAGCCGAAGTCCCAAACCTGCAGCGTGTGTATCCCGGCGGCGTGCAGGCGCTCGGCGGCGGCCTGCAGCTGCGCCAGCTCGGCGCGGTAGGCCTTGAGCTCGTCGTGCAGCGTGCGCTGGCGCGCCAGCAGCGCCGCCGCGCCCCACGCGTCCGCGCCGCAGTCCTCGCTCGCCACCAGCGCGCGCTTCTCCTTCATCCACGACTCCGCTTCGTTCGCGTCGCCGTAGAACTGGGGGAGTGGAGACGCAATTTTGTAGCAAACAATTTAGTCGTAGAAAAAAAATTGTATGGTAGATGCAAGTACATCGAACTTAAGTTCCGTTAAGGTGAAACTGGAATACGGAACACTTTACAATATACTTTGAAAGTTATTTACTGAAGTTACTCACTTAATTCACGATTCTCGATTTATGTAAAAAGGGTATTTTAAACATAATATATTTTTACACAAAATATGAGATAAAGAGTATTCACATGAATTAGATTGATGATCACCATGAACTCTATCGACAATACAGTAATTTCGATTACGTGCCCAAAGCAAAGGGACCCATATCCTCACCGTGTGAGCCTCGGCGGCGTCGGCGAGCTGCTTCTCCCTGGCATCGGCGAGCTCGCGCAGCACCGCCCACTGCTTGCTCAGCGACGCCAGCCGCCGCTCGATCTCGCTGCTCTTCGGGTGCTTCGCGTCGATCAGGCTGGAGGAAAATAGGAGTGGTTAAGGAACTAGAAAGCTACTGTGGCCAGTTGAATATAGTTCTCATTGCATTGATTTTGTCCTTCTTCACTAAACCAAATGGATATTAATTTATGATATGAAAGTAACTATGGAAGAAACAGTAGGTTCTTGAGGTTTCGAATTCAGACACCCACGTATAATTACACGTTGTTATTGCGGTATTGCCGCTGAAGTTGTTCGAAGAAAGAACAGCACAAATTGACTGAAATGGCTCATCCATAACCCATAACCCAACAACTGCTGGTAACAATTTTTCATATCTGATTATAGTAATAGTTTCAGAACCGTAGCTCCCATTAAACGACCTGACCAGTGAGACTGACCTTTGTCCCTTGGCGCGGTGTCGCTGCGAGACGAGCTCGCGCGCGCGGATCTCGTGCAGCAGCGCCGTGTGCTTCTGGCGCAGCGCCATCACCGCGCGCAGCTCCTTCGCCGCCAGCTCCGTGCGGCACAGCCGCTGCTTCTCCGTCACCCAGCCTATCCGACCATACAATACATAGGTTTAAAAAAGAGATATCTTTATAATGTATCTTCTATCGTGACTGTACTATGCTATCAGAAACATACTATGCTAAAACGAAGAAAACATTAGTAGTAATTTCTAAATAAAAAATTTAGGAAAATTTATTTTAAAACTTACCTTCTTCCTCATCATGGTCTTCCAGGAATTGATATAGGTTCCTAGCGTCTTCTAGTCTTGCTTTGCGGTCTTTGGCAGCCGCTACCAGGCTACGGAAAAAATAGTTTAATTTGTAACTTTACTTGTATTTTAATACACCATTAAAATAAATACAAACTTAAGCTGTACTTGTCATAAATTTTATTGTTGAACTTAATTTCAATACATTTTCTCTCCTATTAATATGGTATCTCGATTGGTAAGATTATAAAAAGATGTCGATAGAATTTTCATTATATCCACCACCATAATACCGGCAAGAACACCCCACTATCCCAGCCCACCTGTCGTACGCGTCCTCCAGCTGCTTCCGCTGCGTGTCGAGCTGCTGCACGAGCGGCGGCGGCCCGTCGGCGGCGGCGGCGTGGCGCACCAGCCGCCGGATGCCCTCGTCCAGCGCGCCCAGCTGCAGCTCCTGCAGCGCGTGCGCCTGCAGCAGCCGTTCCACGTCCACCAGGTGACGGCCCACCTCTTCGGATTGGAATTGTGCCTGGGGGGAATTGTTAGTTTGAATGAAGGTAGTTTGAACGTTATTAAACGTGTGAAGGGTAAACGTTTTGAATAAAATGTTCGCACACGTGCAATACCGCAATCCCCTTATTCAATTTTAAGTCTAAGTATGTACAATATGGAACAAGCTACACCTACAGACTACTATTCTTCGCGCGCTGAAGACATATCTTTTTGTTTTGCCAATTATCCCTATCTTGGTACGTTTGGAAAAATATAGGAGTACAATTTTTAAGATCACGCTGTTTTCTTATTTACACAAAGGAGTAAAACTTTTTAGGTACGTGCGCTCATAAATACACACATGTGTTTAATCTACAATATCACTGAACGTGCAACTTCCCCGTATATGAATACCCCATACCTTCATCTCCTGCAGCTGCTGCGCGGTGGCATCAGCCTCGCGCAGCAGCGCGGTGAGGTGCGCCAGGCGGGCCAGCGCGGTGCGGTGGCGCTCCAGCAGCGCCAGCAGCTCGCGCCAGCGCGCCAGCACCGCGCGCTCCGTGCGCGACACCGCCTCCGCGCCGTGGTACCGCTCGCGGACTAGTTCCGCCGCCATCGCGGAGAGATCCTCGAAACGCTCCGTTCTGGTGGACGGGTGGGGGTTAGGGGAGTTGTAATGGCTTGTTTGTGTATGTATTGCTATGTAATTTGTGAATATGTTTTTAATAAAAAAGGCTTGAAAGGACCCGGCGAGTCAGTCCCAGTAAGCTGATGGTAAATGGTTATCGCCATCAACGGAATGAATAAATTTTAACGGCATCACCAATCCAAAGCAATTATCTTAGTTGAACAAATAAATCTTTACACAATACCAAAAATCAACTCTTACCTACACACGCGTTTTACTAAATATGACCACTGTGTGTACCTGGCGAGAATGTCGGCGGAGATGGCCTCGTGCTTCTTGACGGTGGCGTCCACCTGCGCCAGGTTGGAGCCGTAGCGCGGGTCCGACAGCACCTGGATCATCTCCTTCAGGTAGCCCTTGCGGAGCACCGACTGCCGAACACAATAACGGGTTACCATCACGGATATAATGTACATGGTGGGATACAATACGGGAGCAATACAATACAATACATGTTGTGAAAAAAAATGCACTGAGCAATTTTATTAAAAGTCATATTATCATTTTATTACAGAGTACTAAAAAATGTTATTAGATTTAAAAAAAAAAACTAAAAAAGCTGTTTCTGGAAAAACTATGTTAAGTAGATCAATATAATTATCATGAAAGGATATTTATCTATTAAAGGAAACAAAATTTGTAACTTGTTTCCAAAATTTTACCCAACCTATTGTGGCACCGTTAGCACAAAACCAAAACCTTGATTGATTAAGATTGATGGATCGCTTGACGATGACAAGCGGATATAATTATTGTAATACCTTGGTGTTGAACTTGTAGTTGAGTTGTTCCAGCCGTTGCTGACGTAACAGTTCTGTGCGAAGCGCCAGCTCCCGCGCGTGCTCAGCCTGTCACACACAAACTTAATATAATAGTAACTAAATTACTTGTTCAAAATTAAAATTTTAATTATTATATTTATTTTAAACTTAAATTTTTAAATAATTTTTTTTCTCGATACATAAATTCATACTCCAATAGACAGTGATTTTCACGTAACCTACGAAGACCGACCTGTTCCAGCTTCTGCCAGGCACGCTCCAAGTCCTGCGGCAGCTGTCCCTCCATCGGCGCCCACGGCTCGCCCACCAAGCTCTTCTGCATGGTGTTAATATCAAAGTACAGCGCTTCGATCTCCGACCGCTCCTTGTATCTATCAAGGGATGACATTTATTAGAATACCAATAGGTAGTCAAAACTTCCAATGAATAATTTAATTGAAGTTTTCTATTACCTAGATATAATTATTTTCAGAAAGATCTTTTAATCAGCGGTAAACAACAGTTGGATTATTCATCAAGCATCTAATACATAATTTTTGAGTTATCTCTACTTGTCGATTTTGAAGTCGGATATTTTTCTGCAAAAAGTTTACCTATTTAATTGTACACATTTATTAGGGGATCTTGGATAATATGGATGAAATCGGCGAAAGAATGTCAGGGGATGATTCCGGCAAGGGTGGTTGTTTTGGAGTGCCGATCGTTTGATATAAAAAAAAATATGACACCAGAAGATGTGCCAGTTGAGAGGTTGAGAGTATGGCTAGACGGTCAGACCAGACCGTAAGTCATAACAATACTGGTGACACTAACTTGGGCGGTTTCTCGACGGTGCGGTACTGCTTGAAGGCGAGCAGCAGCCTCTGGATGCCGTCGAGCGCGTTGGGCAGGTCGCGGTCGTTGAGCTGCTCGATCTTCAGCCGGATCCACTCCAGCAGCGCGCTCACCAGCCGCCCGTACTCTGTCTTGCGCCCGTCGCAGTCCATCAGCTGGCCGATGATCTGTGACGAGGGTTGAGGTGAGCGAGAACGCGAGAGATAGGCGCGGAGTAGAGAAAAACATGCGATTTCGAGAGGAATATGAAAAGGAAAATAATAATCGGTGGTAGGGAATTAGTTATGTTTACAAACCGGTACGTAAGGGGAGAAAAGACAAGAAAAGGAAACAAAATGAATTGAATAAAATGAAAGCAAAGAGAAAGAGACATAAATCGAGTAAATGTGACAGAGGCTGTAAAGAAATACTTAAAAAAAGTTCAAAAAGACAAATCTGGAAATTTCATGCCAATGATGTAACCGAAAGGAGAAAAAATGCTTACATTGGCAATCCTACGGCCGCTTTTCTGTTCATTTTTCATACGGGCGAATGTATGGTAGTAGCTGGCCACGTATGTCATCACCGACTTCTCGTCCGGCCGGGTCGTATCCACGTCTGGAAGAGGATAACATAAGTTATAAGTCGTTCAGAAAGGGACCCTATGGGATATAGCATAATCTTGGAAGTAGAGAAGCAAATAACATAATCTCAAGAATTTTACTGAATCTAGCAGAAATATACAGAAAAGAAGTTACATCTTACCCTCAGCATCCAGAAGCTTCGGAATCCCAAGGTGCTTGTGTGCCACGTCAAAGGCATGGTTGAGGGTCTCCACGTGCTCTGTGACTGGCAGCTCTGACCAGCGGAACAGGTCCGGCCTGGGAAATATTGGTTAACTTCAGGGTGGCTCTATTTGACCTGTTGCTTTGATTTTCACTGAGGTGAATACAGTTATTTGACCAGAAAAAAACCAGACTTTTTTCTTTAAGGATGCTAGGATCATTTTACTGACCTGTGCGCATGGATGAGCGCATTGAAACCCAACCCTGAGCGCCAGGAGTCGGTGAAGTTGTGGATGTGCACGCCGTGGTAGCCGCTGGTCTTGCGCTGGCACCACAACAGCAGCGCGTCCTTCGCTGACTTCTTCTCTGATGACTCGTTCTCTTCGTCCTGGGTGACGTAAAGAATCATATTATTCAAAGTTCCTTAATTTCGGTCTACGTCATAGTCAGGCAGGAGGATGTTTTATTATCATGAGAATATGTACACCCGTTGATGTTTTTTGACGAAGCGGTCGTTATCGCTGACCAAAATACTCCTATTACATAGACGTAAAAAAATATAACTAGCATAAAATATTAATCGGGAACATGAAATAAAATTGGTTTTAGCGGCATTTGCAAGGAGCTCACCACATCAATCTCAATTTCCTGAATCTGGAAACGCAGGATAATGGTCCAGATGAGGCCGAGGATGAGGCGCGGGTTGCCGTCCACTATGTCCTCGGCTCCTATCGACTCCAGCCGCACCTGGGGACAGGATTAAATCTATATATAGGGGTACCTACTAATGCAGGCCGACTACATTCCTCGTACCGATTCGACGTAAGGCGGAGGAGGGAATGAGACCAAGACTTCGATTTAATGCCAGCACATAGTGTTTGTGGTTGTAATAACTTGGAACTGCCTGATTAGCTACCACACTGGGTAAACATCAATCGTAAGATTTTTTTTATATGTTAAGGTTGAAAAATTGTCGAACTCAAAAATAAAATCAACTAAATCCCTTCTTTACTTGTGTGATAATTTGTGCTACTTGGAAATTCATCTGCAGTGGTAATACTGATTTATGCTTGGTCTAACAAGCTGATTAGCATAATAAGAAGGGGTTTTCCCGTTGGCTCCCATTCCCGTTCTCACCCCTCCCACTAGACCCCGAAAACGATTAATTTGATTTATAGTTTGTGAGTACTTTTGCCTTCTTTTTTCAACATGTACAGTCGATAGAAAAAGATCTTTAAAGTAAAATAATGTTTTTAGCAGGGCAGTAGCTACCGTCGTATCAGCCGTATCAATGATACGGAGTCCCCGGGCTACAAGGGCCCACAACGTGTGTAAGCAAAAATTATTATTTTTTTATCCACAATGTCACTTAAACTCGTAGTTCTCGGGAAAAACATCAATACTAATAATACTTTCTTTATAACGCAAAAGAACCTAAAACAATTAATGATCTTTAAGAATTTTTGCCCATTTGTCTGTGACTTAATTACTTTTATTGTAGTTAATTTAGAAAATATTAAGAAGGTATATGAAAGTAAGACTGATTTTGCATTTTAATTTTTATTACATACCACTTTATACCACTTATTTGTTTATTAAATTTAATTAAATTTATTGTTAACTACTTTTATTTTACTCCCAATTCTTTTAGTAAATAACGACACACAAATAGCCTCATTCTCTAGTATTCCTTCTCGTTGCTTCCATGGGCAATATAACACCCAGACCAAGAACCATACCAAACCCAGGTTACTTAGAAGGTCAATTCAAGTTATCCAGTCAAGTCCGGCATGGTTCAATTTTTAATTTAAGACTTTTTCTTGTAACTGTACTTTTAAGCAATGTTTAATTTTATTTTACGTTATCAGTAAAATCGGAATTCGGGGTATAGTGGGACGGGTGAGAATGGGAATGGGAGCCAACGGGAAAAACCCAATAAGAAGGGCAACAGTCATAAATGGTATAAAGGTGAAAGATAAATATCTTATATCTTAGATATCCGATCTTAAACACGGATTTTAGTCTGTGAATATCAAGTGAAAGTATTATCATAATTATTAAATTATGTATGTTTGTGGAGTTACACCAGTAGGTATGTTAGTGAACCCAATCCTGACATGTAGTAGGTAATACATGGATATACATCCAACGGAGTTAATCCGTGCCCTGCGCATATTTCGTCGAAGCCTTATAAAACACCGCAAGGTTTCTGCTCTATTCTATAACTACTTTTGCAGCGTAAACTAATGTGTAAAAACTGTTGTACAACAACAAATTGCTCCAGGATCTTTTGTTGCTAGTCATAAATCATAAACCACTAAATCTTAAATTCGGGTACGTAATCGCTTCAGGACATTATGTTATTATCGTATTCAAAATAATTAAAATTTGTCCTTCGCTCAAATTCGACCGAAATTTGAGGGCTGGTTCTAATAGACCAGACCCATCTGACTCTGTATTTGACTTCATGCATTAATTGAAAAACTATTCTGGTTTTGAGTTTTAATAACTGTATATGTATCTAGATTTTTACGTTAGAGCCCTTAAGGAATGGCCCATATTGGTAGACTAAGTAAGTATTATGTAGTTAGTGACGTCACAAGTGCTAACAAGGTACAAGGCCGGCTTATCAGCGGGTGGATGTTATCAGCAGATAGCGTGCTACTGATATCACTTTACATGTGTTACCCTGGGGAAGGATTGAAACTATTTTGCGCGTCATGTTCTTGAATCGTAGCCACGCTCTGGAGAAAAAATTATGTTCTTACAAAGGTACCAAACTCAAACCTCTTGTCTTGATTAGTTGGCAATGTCTGTTGGCAATGTTCTTGGATTTTCTCTCAATAAATTTAAAATCCCGCCATTTCTTTAACATTTCTTCTACATTCGGTCTTGGTAAAGTTCAAACTAGACATGTGTAGGAATAAATTAGGGGATATTTCTATTTTTAAAGGCGGAGAACGTTGGCGGGGACTGGAAATTATTGGTTTTTATGTAAGGCACATCAATTTGCTACCAAAAAAAACAAGTACGTAATCCAAAATTACAACCGGAGCGGAGAAATCACCCGTCATTGCGTCATACTAGGGAATGCAATCTCGCGAGATTGGGGCTCAGGCGAGATCTCGCTAGTTTGTTTATAAATGTTAATCTCGCCAATTTCGAGATCTCGCGAGATTGGCAGGTTTTGGTGTTTGTTCTAGCAAATGATCATTATATTTGAATTAATTTGGAACAAGCAATGAGAATTCAAGATAGGTATTTTGAAATATTAATTAATTTTTACAAATTTTTTCAATATACTTTTAGGTATTTTTAACATTTGCTAGACGTTAGATGTATCTCTCTACGAGTATTTTCTCAGAAACTTTATCAAATTGGAAATAAAATAAACAATCTTTTTTCTCTTCTAACATCAAACAACTTTAAAAAAATATACCTATAAATCAATTTTTTATAACAAAGCAACAATAAGTTGAAACAAAAATAACAAATTCATTAACAAAGTTGAGTTGACTATTAGACTGAGAGATTATTATAAATTAAAAAAGACTTTACCCACTCAGGAATTTATTAAAAAAGGACAGATTAACTAACAATACATATACTAATAAAGTTGAATGCTTTTTCAGTTTACCTCATACGCCATTATAAAAAATAATTTTGATAGGAGCTTTACAGTACATGTATTTGATTTGCTCCTATTCCCTGAAGGCATTCTTTTTGGAATTTCTTGTCTACAATAGGCACTTTTTGTTTAGTTTAGTTTACTTTTGAGATGGTCACCCTGGTTCCATGTCAATTCGTGCGCTGCCGCAATTAGAATAAGCTAGTTTAAACAAACTCGTTAATCTCGCGAGATCTCGCCCATTTTTCGACCGAGATCAATCTCGCTAAAAAGGGCCGAGATCTCGCGAGAACGAGATTGCATTCTCTACGTCATACGTATATGTACGACGACATTCGTGGCATACATACGCTTGTGGGTAATTTCAGGAAGTTATAAGGAACAACTGAATAAATAGATACCTATGCCTGATGCCCTTGGTGTTATTTATGTAACCAATTAATTATCCGGAAGCTCTTCTTCACGTAAGGCAATTATTCACCTCTAAGTCACTGCTGTAATTTAGGTACGCTATACTGACGTAATTTTATTTATTTACTTCTCGTTTAAAGTAGTAAAAAGTTTGTTTCGTTCTAATTAAATTTATTACACCTCACCCCTAGACAGTGCTCTATATTTTTAACATCTTAGATTTATCCTAAGGTCGTCTGGAGGAAATAGCTTTTTTACGATAAGACCGTATAGGTACTTATTACATTATTGTCTGAAATGTCCAAACATACTAATATCTTAAATTGTTAATGAAATTACAAATCTTTATACTTAGTATTATAATAATACCTATCATTGTTCCTTTGTTATCATCTCGTATAATTTTACAATAAGCCGTATTATTACAATTCATATTCACACCAAACTTCCCCATACTTTACCTTGGTATGTAGAATATAGTGTAAGTTGTAAGTATTATCAATTTTCATATTGAAATGAAATCTCTATTACCTTGGTGTGCAGAAAGCTGAGACTCTTGTTAACGTTCTCGATCTTGTGCACGCGCATGCGGCCGGAGTTGGGGCGCGGCAGGCGCTCGCCGCTGATGATCTCCAGCAGCTTCAGCAGCCGCCGCCCGTCCGCCAGGTCCACGAACAGGTCCTCCACCTCCATCCGCGCCTGCACCAAACAACGGGTTATATTGGAATAGGCTCTTTAAGGTCTGCGCAAACTATAACAACGCCACACCCACTCCACGCCAACTCCACTCCGTTCCCACTCCGACCGTTTTGTTCACCGACGACGACCGACCAACGAGTCGACCACGCGTGGTCGACTCGTCGACGTTGATCGACCCACTCGTTGGTCTGTAACTCGTTGGTTAGTAACTACATTATCGAATTTTAAGTGGTATAGTGATAAGTAGGTACCTTAAAGTGTTTAAATATCTCCGATTACATTATAATTCAAAATCGTGAGTACCCGTTTGCATTTAAAATGTTTTCTGTCCTCGATGATATAAGTTTAAAATCATATATTATGAACCAGTACGGACTGGAATTAGTTAAAAGATAAAACAGTTGAAAGTCGTAAGTAGTAAGTACCGTCGTAAATCGTAGTTTAAAATGTTTAATATCCGCGATAATATACTTACCTAAGCTTAAAATCATATTATGTTGCGAACAGGGGCGCGCCGGCATTCGTAAATAGAGAAAACAATAGAAAATTGTGAGTACCCCGTTTGCATATAGAATATTTAGTGTCCGCGATGGCATAAGAATAAAATCATATTGAAGATCTGTGCCTCTATTATGAGTTTTTAATACTATAGTTTACTATACACGCTAGCGTCTATCGTTTAGAATTTGTATGAGAATCCGTACAGCGCCTCTAGCGGTTACGATACTGAACTACAATTCTCATACAAATTCTAAACGTTAACTGCAATAGTAACGTCCTTTACGTTTACTACAACAACTCATAATAGAGGCACAGTAAACGTTCCTTCCAAGGACGCGCGCCTCGTGCTGGCCAGCGACCTTGATTTCGCGCCAATGCTGTGTGAGCGCAAATAAAATAAAAATAATTTTGTTTACTTAACTCCAATTTATATTACTTTCATTAATAGTCTTTATTAGCTATGTCTTTCCAATACCTAATTAAAATGAAAATATTAATCCGAATACATGTAAGTATTGTCATAATATTGTATAGATAAATTATGCCTACTTATTTAATTACAATATATAAAAAATTGGTATTACTAAATGATATGACATAATATATTATTATGTACCTACTACTAATTTTATAACCATACCTATTTACAATATAGATTTAGAATAAATTTATTTAGGTGTCATGTCTCGCAGAGGCGCGGGCGGGTGGCCGTTAAGGCGCTACAACCGAAATAATATGGTAGTTTTAGATCTAAGATTTATATTTAAAGCTTACTGTCTATATCTTCGATATTTAGATATATGTATCTTCACTATAAAATAAAGAATCTCATAAGAGCAAAAACAGTAAAATGTGAAGTTTTCTCGATAGAAAAAAATCGTAAAGTTAGGTCCAAACAGTTTTGGTTTTTAAGTTTACCACGAAAGTTTTAACAATTAGTTGATGATAATATTTTTAAAACATAGTAAACAATGAAAGCATTGAAAGCTAAGTTTTCATAAGAATGGAAATCTCAAAAACCGAATCAGTTTTGAAAGAAAAAAATAAAATGCAATTGGCGTTTACGTCAATAATATTAAAGCCAACGTAAAACATTGCTTTCTCACTATTTGGCTATTTGCCTATATGAAATCATTCCATCTCTGTTTTTTGAGGGCGGAGCTCATTCGTCTTCGGACTTTAGGAAGCGTGGACGCGTCACGTCTCGCAGTAAAATGCGTTAAAATTTTTAATTTCGCACGTAATTATCGTGTAAAAAATTCTATACTAGCTTCCTTATTCGGCTTATGGACCTGTTTAACTATGTTATGGAGTAAAGTAGTATTAATAATGGGTGTAGGCCTCGATGAAACAGTAATTTTGTTAATTTAGGTTATTACTAAACTAAGTTTGATTTACGCGGGCATCGCTCTAGTAGCTACGTGGAATCGGTGTTGATCAGTATAAAAATTATGATCACGTCTGTGTACAAACTAAATACATTATTGTTAATTCGCAATGTTGTCAGTTTATTCAATATATTATTATATAACCTATACAATATTATAATATTTATATTTTAAGTACATATATATTATGTATGTACTTAAAATATAAAGCTGAATTTGTTTTGTTTGTTTATTTGAACACGCTAATCTCAGGAATTACAGGTTGAAATTGAATAAATCTTGCATTGAATAGTTTATTTATTAAGGGAGGCTACAGCTATATATACCTATCTAATGTCGCGTAGCCACATATTGCAACAAATTTCAATATTGCACGTATCAGCTGCCATAGCTCTGCGGGAGAATATTGGGTCATAATATCTAAAGTACCAAGGATCAATCCCCAGTTCTTTGTTAACAAATATTTCTTCCTTTTTTTCATGAATCGTCACAAGTGTAATTACTTAAATTTTCGCAAAGTAAGAACGTCTCATTAAAGCCCCCATCACTACAACGTTTTATTATTAATAATATTTTACATTAATATGTATGTATGTATGTATGTATTTGACGACCCGAATGGCGCAATGGTTAACACGCCGATCGCTGTTCCGAGGGTCCTGGGTTCGATTCCCAGCGAGGCGGCAATTTGAATGATGAGTTTAAATTTCCGTTCTCGGTCTGGGTGTGTGTTCTTGTCTTGTGTGTTGTCCAAGGTACCCACGATACAGGGAATCCTAGTGTGGGGCTTTGAGTGTGAAGCGTTATTTATTTATTTATTTATTATATGGCGTAATGAATACTAAAGTATAAATAACTACAGTCTGTTTTTTTTCGCTACGGACTAAATTGATTGACATAAGGGTTCCGTACCATTGTAAATTAAATACACATTATTAAGAGTAACTCAAAAACTACTCGTCTGACGCAACTGAAATTTTTACGGGACCTCACCTAAAGCCACAGCTTTCGATAAAAAAGAATGATCAAAATCGGACCTCTAAATAGTAAAATATGAGGTAACATACATACAAAAAAATTATTGAGGATAATTCGGAAACTACTGGTCAGATGCCGTTCTAGTTTATATGAGACTACAATGCAAGTACCAGCTTTCAAATAAAAAAGAATCATAAAAATCTAAACACTCAGTAAAAAGTTATTAGGAAAAAACCATAAACACACACAGCTAAACATTCTTACACATTATTCAAGTTAATTCAAAACTACTCCCGCCCGAATGCCGCTTCAGGCATTGTGTTTTAGCGGTCCACGGGTGGTCGGCGAGTCGTCTCCGTCAGAATGGCGGGTCACTCCAAATTTATTAACTCATTTAACGTTGATGTAGATTTAGACAATTGCTACCTATTTGCTACCATTTGCTACCTAACATTAAATATTTGCTACCTCCGTATTTTTCAAAATAAATCACTTTTAAAGGTGACCCGCCATTCTGACGTCAGCTTGGCGGGTCACTCATCCCGTATGTACAAACTTTTGAGAATTATCGAAATGTTTTTTCACTATTGATTGCTACCTCATTGCTACCTAAAAACCTGGAAGTCTGGATTCCGTAGCTTTTAAGGATAAATAGTTATTAACAAAAATAGTTTACGAAACCTTGAACGCCTGCTAAATCAAAATTGCAAATGATGCGTTGGAAAAGTTATATCTGTAGAAACCTGCTAGTGAATGAGTAGTTAAATAATGGTAATATTAGGATAGGATAAAAATAAAGTTTATATTCAGTAATTAATTAATTACTTAAGTATATATTATATTGATGCTAATTATGAAATGTTGTCATTCTACTTGTAATGGCATCAAGTCATTTAAATTAACTTTACGTGATATCATTGGCTTTGAAACGTCAGATGAATGTGTTTCAATAGACGATGTGCCTACAAATTTGATATTAAAGGAAAATAAATATGAATTAGTATCAATTGTAGAATTTGTTTCGCCTGTAGTTGGTGAAATGGGCCACTACAAGGCACACTGCAAACGCTGGAACGTCTGGCAGTGCTATGATGACATGTTTGCAAAAATTAAAAAAAGTAACAAGAAAGTGATACCACATTGTGTCATTTATATTAAGAACATTTCTTTGTAAGCAAATACACTTTGTAAGTAGATAAACTTTATTTTTATCCTATCCTAATATTACCATTATTTAACTACTCATTCACTAGCAGGTTTCTACAGATATAACTTTTCCAACGCAACATTTGCAATTTTGATTTAGCAGGCGTTCAAGGTTTCGTAAACTATTTTTGTTAATAACTATTTATCCTTAAAAGCTACGGAATCCAGACTTCTAGGTTTTTAGGTAGCAATTAGGTAGCAATCAATAGTGAAAAAACATTTCGATAATTCTCAAAAGTTTGTACATACGGGATGAGTGACCCGCCAAGCTGACGTCAGAATGGCGGGTCACCTTTAAAAGTGATTTATTTTGAAAAATACGGAGGTAGCAAATATTTAATGTTAGGTAGCAAATGGTAGCAAATAGGTAGCAATTGTCTAAATCTACATCAACGTTAAATGAGTTAATAAATTTGGAGTGACCCGCCATTCTGACGGAGACGGCGAGTCGACCGCTAACCGTAAGCGCACGGTCAACGCGTGGCCCACTCGTTGGAGTCGGAACGGCGTCGGTGAGCAGTGGGTGGGGAGTAGTCCACGTTTTTCAAGTGTACACTCGAAATTCAACCGTAACATCCAAGATATTATATATATATATATTATATATATAAGGATCTTTATTGAATGCTTACATTTGAGTGGCTCCGTAACCGCGTTGGCGTGGAGTCGTTGTAATGTGCGGAGTCCTTTAAGCTACAAATCTATACTAATATTATAAAGCTGAAGAGTTTGTTTGTTTGTTTGTTTGTTTGTTTGTTTGTTTGTTTGTTTGGTTGAACGCGCTAATCTCAGGAACTACTGGTTCGAATTGAAATTTTTTTTTTGTGTTGAATAGACCTTTTATCGAGGAAGGCTATAGGCTATATAACATCACGCTGCAACAATTAGGAGCGAAGAAATAATGGAAAAGGTGGAAAAAACGGGGAAAATTATTCATTCTCGAGGGCTTTCGTTGTATGCGTTGCGAAAACGATTCAAGATACCAAAAATATATGTATGAAAGAATTATTCCTCTTGAAATAATCTAAAAAAATGTCCACGACAGTATATGTCTATCTTTTAAGATTAACACACTAGAACCGTTTTTATGGTAATCAAATTTGCCGCGTTTCCAAGTTTAATCTGAATTAATCTTGCTGTGATCCTTTGCTACTTTGCTATTATTTTGTCGTAAGCTTTATTTCTAAGTTTAATTTAATTGAACCTCAATTAATTTTGGTGATAGTTTATTATCTTCCCGAAATTCCTACGGGAGCGGGACCTACGCGGTTGATACTTACGGGTCCCGAAGCGAAGCGAGGGCGGTTCGCTAGTAAGTAATAAAGTCTTTATGGTGATGTGTTCGAATGATATTACCTATCGCTACAAAAAAAAGGGTTCTTTAAGCTTTACGGCGATGCGTTTGAACGACATCGCACATATAAAAACTGTTATATTAGTATGTCTAATGTTTTTTTATTAATTTAAAGAGTTTGTAATTATAGGTTGCTGAACCCCTCCATGTAAATTTTTATTGAGCCTTTCATACTCCTCTCCCTTTGCGCAATTTTCATTAAAAGAGTTAGGTACGGCTTTGTTTGAAAGCATTATTTTTCTTAAACTCGTAAATGGCATTTAGAGCAAATAAAAAAATACATTCTTTTTAATAATTTCGAGGTCAGTTAGGTGACCAGCTATAAACGTAGTATATTTACGGTTAGGGCTGTCAACATTGAGTAAACGTCCAATATCTAAAATATTGGTTTGTCGCTGGGTGGCTGGTCATCACGTTTGCAACTTTTACTATGAAATAAAGTTGCTTTAACAAAACTACCAATTATGCTTTTGATTGCGAACGGTACGAATGTTAGGAACGCTTGGGATTATCTTATAATCTGATGCTATACCAAGGCATATTACCTAGTAGTCAGTATTTTTGGTAATTTGTAGTTAACACGTTGAACGCCAGACTAAAAATCGATGTCTTGCCCAATGGGCCGCGGCGGACAATGTTGTCCGCCAACATGTCTGGTCCAGGGGGCCGCGTCGGACAACGTTGTCCGCGTGCACTCGCTCACTTTGGAAGCCTCTAATCGGCCGACGGACGGCTTTTCTTGTCTTTTTACTAAGGCAATAGACCCGCGCGGCCCCAAGGAACATCCTAGCAACTTGGCCCGAAAAAAACTGCAAAGACTTAGAACTTATGGGCTTTGAAACAAGCGGTTCATAAAAGCGTTGTAGGTACATACATTAAGTGATCAATTACGTGATGTTTTAGGTAAATATACATTAATTTTTACTCTTTATAAGATACTAGAAAGTCGTTAGAATTATAATTAATTTCAACCAAGTACGTATTAAGTACAAAATTATGGGTTCAGTAGGTTAATAATATAAGTAAGCTGCCTTTATACGAAAGTTTATGGTAAAATACAAAAACAGAACTAGATAATCAAGTATTTTAAAGATATTTCTTATGGATAACAACCATAAATGATATAAATAATAAAAATAACTTCTAAATTATGATTCCAATTCATTCCTAGACCAGAAAATTATTGCTGATCTCCACGATGGATTTTTATTTTTAAGTATTTCTCCACATACTTTGATGGCGTGCTATAGAATTGGATATTTGAGAAAAGTAGATAATATTTAACACTTCTACCTACTAACTACCATGCATATTTTTCGGATATTCGATAAATTACATACTTTATTTCAGTAAACTTATTTTGCTAACAATGAAGCCTTTATTGTGAAGTACCTACCTATATATTGCACAGTGACTTGGGATTCTGAATATGATTATTATATAACCCATTTATCTACTTTTAAATACCCTACAAAATTTTAATAAATTGCATAATTTTGAGACAAGAAATCTTAACGCATCTAGCTAGACCATCAAGCAAAACCTATTACTTAAAAACAGACAGACAGACAGGGTGTTTCAGGACAAAATATGTCACAAATGATGTATACTGCCACCTCCTCCCGGGTCTAGATCGATTTAACCAGTAATCCTATATAATAATGAAAAATAAGCTTCAACAAAAATTACTTTCAGGGACTCCGATAGGTGTCAAATTTAAAAATGTTTACAATAAACATTTGAATTAAGGTGGGCCAATCCAAAGCTCTTGAGTCAATACAAAATTTACAAAATCATAAATTTTGTCCTGCGAGTGAAACTTATACGGAATCCTAATTTTTACAAATCACGGCATTCGTCTACGCGAGCGCAAAATCGTAAGGATGTCCGACAGTGGGACCCGCGCGGCGTCTGCGGAAGGAAACACGGTTTTTCATTCTCGGAGGCCGCGACGGACAATGGTGTCTGCCATTTGATATCTCGGAAAATAATGGGAACATAGCTGTTTCCATAAGTCGCCCGTTATTTTTAAGTTATTTCCTGACAAAATAAACAAAAAAACACCTCGACGTTTTTGGGCCATTTCTCGAAATATTGGTATGGCCCCGGGGGAAAGTCTGCTGTCGGACAACATTGTCCGTCATGGCAGTCAACGTGTTAAGTACTTATTGCTCAATATTCTTTTCGAATTAGTATTGGTCTCAAAAATTTGAATACAAGCAACCGTAGCGATTTAAGCATGTACTATCGGCAAAATTGATTCGTACCCCACTTCGTCGACAATTCGTTTGAACTTTTGAGGATGTCAAATTCGTTTTCATTTCGAGCGTGTCTGCTGCACATTTGACTTTCTTATTATTACCTATGCTCATTCCGTCAAATCGTCAAACGTCGCTCAAAATTTTTGTCAAGTGCAATGATTTACTTTTTACAATCCATACTAATATTATAATTGCGAAAGTCTGTCTGTCTGTCTGTCTGTGACGTTTTCACGGCTAAACCACCGGTCCAATTTAGATGAAATTCGGAATGAAAATAGTTGAAGACACAGAGACACACATAGGCTACTTTTGACGTGACAACGTCTTATAAATTGGTTTGCCGGGTGACACTTCAAGAAACTGCGTTACGCTCCGCTCACGTTATGCGCTCACAATGAGAGCGAGTGAGAGGCACGCGTCCCTTCCACTCGGGCATGGTTAGCCCGCCTAAGAGCGAGAGAGACAGACATAAAAAGCACAATCGGCCTTTGCGTTCGGCAGCTTGATTACTTTGTAGGTAGATATTTTGGTAATGTATCCAATTATTACTTTGTTATTGACTTCTGGGACTATTTATAAATTTTAAATGTTACCTTTTTATAAATGTTTCCTGTATTCCTTCTTTATTTTTATTGATAAATTTCTGTAACTTTAAATACGATTTCATGACGTTTGTTTACTTTGATGATATTATTTGTCAATCATTCCATCAGTATTTTCTTAAGACGTTGTCACGTGCAACTATCGTCAGTAAACCGACTTTACAGACAACCAGCTTTTTTTTTCAAAAATCAATCCCTAAAGGCTTGCAATAGGGGATGAAAATTTGTATGAAAAATCTGAACCGCTTGAACGACTTCGATGAATTTTCCCAGGAAGATAGTTGATGACGTACCCCCTTCCCCACTTCCCCGGTTCGCGATATAAACGAATTCCACGCGGACGAAGCCGCGGGCAAAAGCTAGTATCTGATAACTGCAAAATATATTTGACAGAAATCCTTATGTCTTTTGTATTAACTATATAAAAGTTTTTCCCGCGGCTTACCAGCCAAGCAAAAAAAATACCGTTAAAATTATTCCATGGGAATTTATTTAGAGGAGTAAAATTATCCTTTGTTTTTTCCAGAATCTCAAACCTCCTCCATATAATTTCCAATAAATTCTGCATTCAGTCGTTTCAACAGATTCAGCAGTTTAAGTGTGAAAAGCCAATAGACGAACAAAGTTACTTTCACTTTTTAATAATTTTATTTATCAGAAATCGTTTTGCAGATTTTAATATCTTAACTTCATGATGGACAGACAATATGTTTAATGTTTATGTTGATTATTGTATTATATAATATGTCAAAGTATTCAGAAACACAAATCTCGAAATATAAATAATGTATAGTCAATGTTATGTAGAGTATTAACAGGTTTGTTTCCAAGGCAACGAATATTTAAACGAATTTCGACTTAATTGCACTTGATGTGTTATAAGAAAATGAGCTGAAGGTGGGGTACGAATCAATTTGGCCGATTGTACATAACATTATATTGTCTCCATTAAAAGTATTTTTTTATTGTAGACAACCCTAATTTTACAGCTAGCTAGCCTTTGATTTAAAATGAGTTGTAATCACGCATCACGGCGATAACCTTCAAAATTAACAGTTATCGTGTAATCGGTTATATCGATTTGAATAAATTATTCATCCATGAAGCAGTCATAACTCGAGCGTTTATTTAAATTGTATTTATTTGCGTTCAACGTGTTTCTAGGATTGAAATGAAAACATACGGCTTATATTTGCCTTTTAAATTGTATTAAACAGACCGTACCATGCAAACGTAAGTGAAGTGCGAATAAATAAAACGATAATAATGATAATATTATGACTGACTCTACTCCAAAGGTTCTTCATATACTTGTTATCACTCCAGTTAATAGAAAGGTTTGAGTTCAGAAGTGGGATAGTTCCAAGGTGATATAGCGCTTGAAAAGTTTTTGGATGTAAAATGGATTGCGATACGGGTGAGTTTGAGATAATTTAAGAAAGAAAGAAGGTGTTAGGTAGGTACTAAGCTTCACAAACTACCCAGAAGAACATTGTTTAAACAAATTGATAAAGCGTTTTATAAATTAACATTGAATATTGATGTCATTTACGTCGATGCCATACCCGCATTCTACATAGCATATATCATCATCGCCTTGAGAGTCTGTGTTAGTAAAAAACGTTCAAAGTTTTAGCGGCTGTCAGAAAACGACGTGTTTTATATTATGTCCGAGATGGCGAGAAGTCCAGTCTTTCAGGAATGATAAGTTACTTATAACAACTAACAAAAACCCATTGTGCAACGTGATTGCTTAGAAGCACGTATCAAAGTATTTTGTCGCGGAATGACCGAGTGACACATAAAACGTGCTCAATCAGCGCTTACCCAAACAGTTGCCTCACTATATTATATTACTTTACAACACATACAAGGTTCGTTGGTTGGGGATTGTGACCTCATGACAACTTCATGGGAGATCATTGATGAAAGACTGACTTCAGCAGTTCCGTCGTTAACAAGGGGCATTGTGGTGCACATTCTCAAGGTCCCAGTTTAAAAGAAGTGTCACAAAGGATATGAAATGGAAAGTAATTTGACCGCAAAGAGACAAAAATACAAGTAGATGAAAATTTGTGGATTCTACTCATACCTTTTAGAATTTTATACTTTGATTGTATCTTGGCCGTACCTATGTAGCTTCCCCAAATAGCCCCCCTCTCAGTGTACCCAGTGTCTTCTGCATAGGTTACGACGTCACGACTTCAATCATGTATTAAAATATTTAATTCGTAAGTAACCAATTACGTATAGGTAGATATACCTACCAACTGTCCCTGTATAATACCGAACAATGGTATACATAATTATAAGTTGAAATATTCCGCTTTGTTGTTAATAATTAAACGTAAGTAGGTGCTTACAGAAACATAATATGGTAAGTCAAAGCAAGTCGTAAATCTCTAAATAACACGTGAAACATCCTATTGTACACTTGTTTCTGCAATTTCTTATTATGTGGTGCGTCAAAAGGAGTGTCTCTTTTAAGAAATTACTGGGTTTGGATTATAAAACTTTATTTATAAATTAAGATTCTTTGCCACGGCTTAAATATTGCACGGAATCAAAAGTATATTTAGCTCGAACTCTACATATAAATGCATAACTAAACTAAGGACTTTAAAAGCTTTTAAATGGACCTCTGGGTCAATTAAATCGACCTACGACGTTAGTAAAACATTGGATAGCGTTTAACATAATTCTAAACATAGTTTTATATTTTACATTTTGTTACAACTTAAATTAAGATGATAATCAAATAAATATACTATACGAACAACTGGTAAATTAATAAAAATTTTGAATATCTTTGATTTTTAAACAAAAGACTTTCCACGAAAATGTTGTCTTCTCCTGAAATGTCACCTTGACATTGACAGTGACATATCTTTGTTTACATTTTTTTCTTCAATTTCATTCTGGAGTTTAGCTTATGTTAACAGAGGATCCTGGTGAACGAAGCGGTAACAACAGGCCATAAAATTACTATAAAATAAGAAATAATAATAGCAATTATGATTAACTCTAGAGTTACGCGGTGCTGAGCGGCTATCGGCAGCGACCTCTTTGCGCTGATGTCATTCCAATGCACAACGGACAATAAACAACCTTTCAGTTGTGTAGTTCCCAAGAACTAAAGGACACAGTATGGAGGATGTTGAGAGATTTAAACTGACTGCAGTAAGATATCTGTGACCAACATTAGGACCTCCAAGTATGTCGGTTTGTCAGCGTTATTTATTTTAAAGGCTCCAACAACCAGAAGTACTTGCAGCTGTCCCCCGTTCCCCATATCTATCTTTTTATCTAAAATTAGTTAATGCTTGAAAACGATCCCTCCTTCCCATCTGATGGTAAATGGCGATGAAGTCCAAGATGATGTATGCACTAACTTATAAAACCCATTTATTTATTTATTTTATTCTTTATCGCAACCTTAGCTAAAAGGAATACAAAGGGCGGACTTAATGCCAAGTGGCATTCTCTACCAGTCAACCCTGGGAGCTGGTGAGAGGTTGTAGTAGGCTCACATAAAGCAAAATCAAAATAAATATAAATATTATATTTACCGTCCTCTTGACTAGCTATTCCAGTCGTTCGCAGTACGCACAATGAACGTGACGCAAATCTTCTCGTTCGAAACTGCGGGATATTCAAGGGGTTGCTCGTCGTAGCGTACGTTGGCATGTTCGACGGAGGAACCTTCTTAGTAAGTCCATTTTTATCACTAACATCTAGGTATAAGTACTAGTACGTTCATACAAGAACTTATACACGCGAAATCTATGTTGTGTTTTAGGGTCCGTGTGTTTCCTATATCTAAGTATCCATGACAATTCTAGTTACAAGTCAGTCAATTAGCCAACTAAAATAAAATAAAATAATAAACTATGTACCCTGAACCCTGACCCTTTCTACCGCCCGGGTTCGTTACTGTGCCTGACTGTGCCAGCGTAACTTTTGTTTGTTTTAATGATGCCTATGGAGTGAGCAATGAGCATTTCATCCTTCATTTTTAACCGACTTCAAAAAAGAAGGAGGTTCTCAATTCGACCGTATATATGCTTTTTTTTATGTTTGTTCAGCGATTTTTTCGTCGTTTATGGGCCGATTTTGATAATTCTTTTTTTGTTGTAAAGTAGATATGCGCAGTGGGGTCCTTTTAAAAGGATCACCAGGATCTGATGCTGGCATCTCGGAGAAATCGAGGGCAACTTTCGAAAATTGTATGGACAACTAGTGTGTTTGTTCATGTTATCATAAGTACATTAAAGCGCTACCATTTCAAGAAGGTCTGGAGTCGATCTGATGAAGCCGAAAGACAGTCGAGGGAACTCCGCAACGATTTACTGCAGTTATCTAGTGTTTGGGCTTGATTAATTTGTAGTGACGAGAACTTTACACGTACATGTTGAATTGAGCGCCATCTGGCGAGTAGTTTTTGAGTTATCTCTACTTATCAAGGTTGAAGTCGATTATTTTTTTCGTAAAAAGCAATTATATTAATTATTACTGTGACAGCCCTGGCGTATCACCTCGCAAAACAATAAACAATAGGGGCCATAAACATGTCGAGTCAACAATAGAACAATAGCGCGCTTGCCCGTACGCACGACGCTTCGACCATTACGGCAATAGTCATACGGGCGAAACTCGGTTGCAAGGAACGTTCTCGAATTTTATACGAATCGGGTCCGTCCGGAATTAGCGAGAAAGTTCTGGATTGGCGTGAATGGTGCGTGAGTGGTATAAAAAGGGGCGATCGATCAAGTGCGGACATTCTAGTTTCGGAAGCGGAACCAGGAAGATACCAGCGATACCTACGAGCGATACCAGTGCGAAGTGAAGTGATTTCTACGGGCGATACAGTGTTCGACGAGTGTGTTTACGAGTACCTACGTGCATAGTGTTGTAGTGTGTACTGTGTACATCGTGTAATTTGTGTGTCTACGAGTACAATAAAGTCTTTGTGGTACATTTTGGCATTTTCTCGAACCCATTATTCCTGACACGTAACAATTGGTGTCAGAAGTGGGATGCCTGTAGTACCGCAAAGTGAAGAAGGGATTCGTACGCGACGGCAGACGGCACTGGATGCCGCGCGGATGGAGTCGCCGGGGCGTGACCGCACGGAAACGGAGACCACCGCTGGACCTTCGACTACATCAGCTGCATCAGTACCGACACCGAGTGCATTCGATATGGCCTCTTTATTAGAAGCCATACAGCGGAGCCAGCGCGAGGCGATGGAAGCCATGCAGCGGAGCCAGCGCGAAGCCATGAAGAGCCTGGAAAGTAAATTGGAGAGCCAGCGCGAAGTCATGGAGAGCCAGCGCGAAGCCATACAGCGGAGCCAGCGCGAAGCAATGGAGAGCCTGGAAAGTAAACTGGGGACAATCGATGCAAAGCTGGATGGTTTCCAGGGAGAACTGAACGTCGTAAAGGAAGACCTGGAACTGGTAAAATCGCGTACATCCGAGCACGACCAAGCCCTCAAAAACCATGACGCGTTACTAAACTCCCACGAAACTAGGCTCGTGGATTTGGACCATAAGCTGCAGAAAATAAGGGTTATGGGCACGGCAGCAACGAGTTCATGCTCTGGGGCCCCGAAATTTAAGGTCCCAAGTTTCGACGGCACGACCTCGTGGACGGCGTTCAGGCACCAGTTCGAGGTAGTTGCAAATGGGAATGGCTGGGAGGACGAGCACTCGTTGGCGGCACTCACCCTAGCTCTACGAGGAGAGGCACTGCTGGTGCTTGAGAACCTGCCCGCCGAGCGACGCACCTTGGAGTCGCTATTTAAGGCCTTGGAAGCTCGATACGGGGAAAAGCACCTGGAGCACGTGTACCGCGCGCAACTTAAAGACCGAGTACAGAAGTCGAGCGAAGGACTGCAGCAATGGGCTACGGAGATCGAGCGCCTCGTACGTCGAGCCTATGCTTCGAGTTCCACACCGGTAGAAGACAAAGTATTAGAGGCGTTTGTCAGCGGTATACGGGATCCCGAAGTGAGAGCAACGGTGCGCTTGGGTCATCACGCCACATTGGAAGCAGCTTTAGCGCATGCCCTTGAAGTAGAAGCGGTACGAAGCGACTGTAAAGGTTATAAGGTGCGCGAAGTCGTAGCGACGATTCAACCTCGTACTGGGCCTATCTGCTACGGATGCGGTGAACGAGGTCATATTAGGCTTAGCTGCCGGGCACGGAAACAACCGAAATCGGCGTGGAGGGCTACGCAAGTGCAGGAGCTAGAAGCCGCCGCCGCCGCTAAGAAGACTGCCAAGCCTCCTACGAAGACCTCGACAGCTACTCAAGTCGACACCCAGGAGCTAGAAGCCGCCGCTAAGAAAACCGCGAAGCTTCCTACGAAGATCTCGACGGCTACCCAAGTCGACACCCAGGAGCTATTAGCCGCCGTCGCCGCTCTCGCCGCTACGAAAACCACCAAGCCTTCTACGAAGACCCCGAAGAATGCCGACGCCCTGTCACAACGCCCATGCTCCGAAGAAGGTCGACGTTGCTTCAAGCATGAGGGTAAAGAAGAGGTCAGGGTAATAAGGATGCAGGACCTAGACGAGTCTTGGGGAACGGAGCAAGTAAGCCAAGCTCAGAAGGAAGACAAAGACCTCAGCCTGATCATGGAATGGAAAGCCAAAGGACAGAGGCCCCTGTGGAGTGATGTGTCAGCATCAAGCGCGACGACTAAGGCATACTGGGCTCAATGGGACAGCCTTATATTGGAGAATGGCGTGCTTTACCGGAGCTGGGAATCACTCAACGGAAAGGAAAGAACCCTGCAAATGGTTATCCCCAGGAGTAAAGTGGCTGATTTGCTGAAGCTCGTACACGATGGCACTTCTGGCGGGCACCTCGGCATCAAGAAGACCCTCGTAAAGATACGAGAACGCTTTTATTGGGTGCGATGTCGAGAGGACGTTGAAGATTGGTGCAGAAAGTGTACAGTGTGCGCTTCAGTGAAAGGGCCCCGCACTAGATCCAAAGGGAAACTACAGCTGTACAACGTCGGAGCCCCTTGGGAGAGAATCGCCATAGACGTTGCTGGGCCATTCCCTCAAACGGAAGACGGGAATAGATTCATCATAGTGGTTCAAGACTACTTCAGTAAATGGCCGGAAGCGTTTGCAACTCCGAACCAAGAGGCGAAGACCGTGGCCAAGAAACTTGTCCAGGAGGTAGTATGCCGCTTTGGTGTACCATTGGAGTTACACAGCGACCAAGGCAGGAACTTCGAGTCGACGTTATTCCAGGAGATGTGTGAACTTTTGGGAATAAATAAGACACGTACCACACCGGCGCATCCTCAATCTGACGGCATGGTGGAGAGATTCAACCAAACGTTGGAAAATCACTTGGCCAAGGTCGTCGAGGAACATCAGCGAGACTGGGATCGGTATATTCCTCTGTTCCTGATGTCATATCGGTCTGCCATACACGAGTCTACGGGATTTACACCGGCTAAAGTTAACTTCGGAAGAGAAATGCGTCTGCCGATGGATTTGCTTACCGGAACACCGCCAGATGCCCCGAAACCAACCGTTGAATACATCGCGGACTTACGGGAACAATTGGACGAGACACATGATCTTGTAAGGGAGCAATGTTTGAAGACCAGCGAAAAGATGAAAACCCGGTACGATCGCGATGCTCGGAAACATAGTTTCAAGGAGGGAGATTCTGTATGGTTGCACAATCCACTGCGGAGGAAAGGGAAGTCTCCGAAGCTACAAGCACGATGGGAAGGCCCTTACACAGTTGTCACGAAGATTAACGACGTCACCTACCGGATCAGACAGGGGGACAGAAGAAAGCCGAAGATCGTGCACGTGGACAGATTGGCACCATTTCATGGATCGAATAATGCTCGGGACGAGCATGACTAAGAGGGGGGCAATGTGACAGCCCTGGCGTATCACCTCGCAAAACAATAAACAATAGGGGCCATAAACATGTCGAGTCAACAATAGAACAATAGCGCGCTTGCCCGTACGCACGACGCTTCGACCATTACGGCAATAGTCATACGGGCGAAACTCGGTTGCAAGGAACGTTCTCGAATTTTATACGAATCGGGTCCGTCCGGAATTAGCGAGAAAGTTCTGGATTGGCGTGAATGGTGCGTGAGTGGTATAAAAAGGGGCGATCGATCAAGTGCGGACATTCTAGTTTCGGAAGCGGAACCAGGAAGATACCAGCGATACCTACGAGCGATACCAGTGCGAAGTGAAGTGATTTCTACGGGCGATACAGTGTTCGACGAGTGTGTTTACGAGTACCTACGTGCATAGTGTTGTAGTGTGTACTGTGTACATCGTGTAATTTGTGTGTCTACGAGTACAATAAAGTCTTTGTGGTACATTTTGGCATTTTCTCGAACCCATTATTCCTGACACGTAACATTACTTATTACCGCATGAAATGTTTCCATATTTGCTTAAACATGTTCACAATTCAACTCCAACTTAAATGTAATACAATGAGACTGTGTTAATTAGCGTACGACCGTACGTGACGGCGACAGCAAACAACGGTGATAATTGAATGACGAAGCGCGCTCCGCCATATTTTCCCCGACATAACTTTTTGTCCTCATTGTGTCAATGTGAAGGTTACGACCATAACTAATTGTAAGGTCTACTCTAAAGATACTCGTGTCATTGCTGTTTGTACCTATACTTTCTCGAGAGCATCGGTATCACAGAAGCTGGTGGCTGGGCAACTAAGCACATCACATCCCGTTCAAAGGCGGATTAGGGTTGTGGGTCTACTATGGGTCCAATTATAAGGGTCGAGAGCGCTTTAGGCAAAAATTCATCGGTGCCCCAATAGCCACAAAATATTATTTTTAACTAGCATCTACTTATAACACATTTGACACATTGATTGTAAGTACCTATATCAATATTATTTTCTGAATTAAAAAAAAATTGCGTCCGCGCTTCCCTATACCCTTGCGTCCCTAAATAAGTGCATTTCTTGCCTTAGGGTTAAACTGCCACTGGTCCCGCTACGGCCTATTCAGTTAGGTATCATCCGCTACAGCTGTGAGTAGCTAAAAGTCGGTACACCTACCAGCCCACATACCGCGGTTACTGCAACAAATCCCAAATTCCCAACCCTCTAAGCAGTATGTTTTCGCTAGACTTCGGTTGACTTTGGAGCTTGACTATTTACGAGATCTAATCTAACATTTTACCCGTAGAAGCGTTAAGTGTTTTTGTCAGTACAGTAATTCGTAGTGTAAATGTTTTTTATAAGGAAAGAAGAAAATGTTGGGTATCGTCGTCGGGACAGGGCCTTAACTCAATTTATTAAAATGCCCCCAGCGCATCAGACAAGACGCGGGCGCTCGTATGCGTATGCCATACGAAAATGATGCAACTTTCTACGAAGCACTTATTTCCATAAAGAAAGTGATTATAAGTATTTAATCTACATGAGTTATAGCAAATATACATGATTGAAAATTGAAAGTCTCTTATTAAATGGGTTCATATTTAAAACAGACTTCAAAATTTATTAAGTTTATCTCGTTATATTAATCAATCAATAAAGTAGCGGTAGAGTCCGTAGAGTGCGTGAGCGGGAACCTAAGCGATTTCTTCAGAAACTGAAAGGAGGGGGCGCAAAACTGTCAATTTTAGGTTTTTGTAGCGAAAAAACCATTTATAGTTAAATTAAGTCATTATATTGAAATCATTATGAAACTAGACACCAACGTTTGTCACACAAGTAAGTAGTCTGTTCCTAGCCGAAAAAGAACCTGGGTATTTACAACCTTTATCACCCATCAAATCAAGTCAACACTGACCTTCTGCAAGAAGCTGTTGATCCATTTTGTGAAGGTCTTCTTCTGGATGTGCAGGCGCTCCTCCTGCAGCGCCTTGATGCGGCCCTGCTCGAACTTAAGCGCGTCCTCGCGCTGCGTCATGTTGCTACGCTGCTGCACTGCCGCCGCGTAGCCCCCCGGCTCATACTGCGGCCCTGGTAACACACACCATGGTCACAACCTTGCACCTTAATCTTAATAGGATTCGCTGCTATTTAGGTAACTTGAGTGACTTGGCAAATATGTAGGCTAGGTAGTAACTCCGAAGGTTGAAATCCTACGAGGATTAATATTTAATATTATACTTATTCATTGATCGTACTGCTACAGTTTTCAATCCATTTTCAGTGAATAAGCGGATTCAATGTCACTTCCACAGACACGGAAACTCTTTTTAATACTTAGCAATAGACAGGCCAATTGATGGTATGTGGTCACCGCTATATGGAATTTCGTAACCTTTGGAGTAGTTTGGAGTTTTCAAAAATCTTTGACACATTTCCAACCAACACATTTTGGGTACCAGTTGCCATTGCCACCATCTTGTATTGACAGCAATGGGTCTCCTCACAAATAAATAATTCGTAAAATAAGATTTGTATTCATTGAAGAAACTGAACCACAAACTGAACGTAGAATTTGGTCCTTCGAGCCGAACATTCCAATGCAATAAATTAATAATACCTATACTTGGTAATCAATCACAGTTGATGAAAAAACTGCATTACAATATATCTATAATAAGTGGTCATTGACGCACAAATACTTGATTCTCGATAACAATTACAGGTTGTAGATACGAGAAAAGATTTCTGTATAAAATATAAATAGGTTACCTACGTCCACTTCGAAGCTTTTAGCATAGCTAAAACATTGCAAATGTTTACGCAATTTTGCCACATACTACTTAGGTAGTTGCACGGTGCACCTCATCTATCAATATGTTTTCTTTGTTATTTAAATAATGTAACATATTGGGTGATGTTAAGCTAGTTTTAACATTTCTATACAATCTGACACAAATACGTCGTATTCTGGCGCCAGAATTAACACATTATGATAAGGTTATTATACAAATCTATTGAAGAACTAAAATTTTATTATAATTAGAAATATAAACCGCGCTTATGACAACCAACAATATTACTTTAAGGTAAGTAACAGATTTGTCAAGATTGTGTGTAAGGTTATCTACTTAGTTTATCCAAGATATCAGCACATAAAGTTACCATATCTCCTGGAGGGCTGGTAGTCCTGGTAGGAGTGGACGCTCACGTTACTCAGCTGTCTCTGCATGCTTCACGATCACGACATTTGCACTGTTTCCCACACTTCACTATTCAGTAGGTACCTACCACTTTTGAAAATGGCTTAACTTTGGCAAGTTCACTTCACTTTCCGTTGTGTCTCGTTTATATATTTATTTCGTTACTTTCTAGGTATTTATTCATATAAGTTTATATATCGTTATGGCATACCTACTGTAGGTAATATTTTAAAATTTTAATAAAGTAAATCCTTTTGCGTTAGTTTTAGATATTATTTCATTACATTTCGCTCTCGTCAGTACCTACCTAGGTATCTAATCTATGTTTAACAATTGAGTGTATTGACCTCAACGAATCAGGGTCAGACAAAAGAATAAATTGAATAAGAAGTATTAAAATCGGAGTAGGTAATCACAGTTTAATATTGCATAATTTAAGAGCACGATTGATCAAGTTACAGGTAAGTTGATTTCTAACAAGTACCTAGACTATATAGGTACTTAGTTAAGAGCTATAACGGTCAGGTAACCAAGATCCAAGGTCAATAATTTTTTGAGAGAAATTTAACGATTCGACCCTTCAATGGTTTTAAATATACCTACCCGTAAGAGATGCTATAAGTACCTACTGGCATTTTTGTGGGATTCCACACGGATTCCATATCACACACGAACGCAGTATACTGTATAGATACTTACATGCCAACATCTAACACATGCTAACACTGGCCAATGACAATGACACAGTGTCTAGGTGCCGGTTTATCTTACTAGCAGTTACTAGTTACTACCGTTAGAATCTAAATCATAATGTATTTAAGTTACATTTATTTTTAACAAGTTTTAACAATTAATATAATATTCAGTATGGCAACATTTTTATTTTAAAAGTCTATGCCGAAGTGACAGCTGACGTTTTGACATTGACAGAGGGATATTTTTCTGACACTTCGGCAATTTCGGCATAGACGAGGCGGATTGACACGTCGTGCCAACAAAGAGCGACGTTATTTTAAAAATTACATAAAATAAATCCGATAAAGGCGAACTAATCCTGTTTTATTGAATATCGAGTGGAGTCTTCACTACCTACACTTTGATGTTTTAAATGTCGAGATTGAGCGTCGCCCTTCAATGAAAACAAAAAAAAACAAGGCAACAGTATCAAGCATGTGTGCGTGCAGGCGATGTTTTTCATTTTCACGTTCGTTTATCGTCTATGTGTGCGTAATGATATAAAAATCTGTTAGCGCAGTTAGCCACAATTTTTTGACACGTTTGCGCGGATTCGATGTTCCATCTACATAGACATTTAAAACATCAAAGCTACTACATCAAAGGTGATGGACTACTGCTCTGCAGTTTTTGCACTACGGTGATACGAGGCGTTAGAAAGCTGTGAGACGTACATTGTTTTGTCGTGGCCCTATTCTCTGACGACAATCGTAGAGATTGTAGAAATGCAAAACTTTTAAAATATTTACGCTCAGTGCATTGAGTTGGAGCTTAGCTTAAGAATCTTAAGTTAGAGCAACGTTTGAAACTTGGGGCAGAAGAATATTTTAATTCTTCTATTTTTCAGTAACAAATTGCAATACTATTATAGACTCTCTTAATTTCCAATTAAGTACATAGATACTGTAAGTTTATACTTTGTAGATAAATGAATTAATGTTTTAAAACAAGAAATTTGCCAAGTTGCCTCACAATGTCTACCAATAGTACCAAGCTAACATAAAATAGAAAGACTAAAACTTTCAATAACAATCAACAGAGCATTGACCAATAAAATGATAATATTCGTGCATGGTCAGCCGGCCGTGCTGAGCCGACTGCTGGACACGTCCATAACGGCGCTGGCCGAGCGTGGCGGCCAGCCACCCATGTGTACTTTATGCCCCATGGTGGCTGCCATACCTGCTCGTACCGTTACCACGATACTGTGGTGCTTATTGACTTTGGACAGCTTGGTTGACTACTTTGTCTAATAATTTTGGAACTAGGATGGTACGATGTGTGTCTTTGTCTTACTGTGATTTATCGCGGCTTGTCTGTTCGGTTCTTTCCAGTTTATTTCAGAATCAATCGGTTATCTCATACGAAGTTGATAATTACGTTTACTTGCTTTACGTTTTACCTTGGGTGGTGAAACCAGGTAAGGGCAAGGGGGGAGCTCTTATGAAGGGCCTCGTATAATGTACGAGTACCTACTGTTGTGGTACCCTTAAAAATACGATTTGCTTCCCCCCTCCCCTTTCCTCGATCAGGAGCTTTGAGAAGCCTCAGAAGCTGGGTAAACCCATGTACCTAACTACCTACTTTACGTTTATCTGACTAAACTGGTTTATTTGAGGGTTATTACCGCTATTACACATGTCAATAGTCTACACTCGCGGCTAAGCCACTAAGCAATGTTTATTTTTATCAGTAGGTAAGTACATACATACAGAGCGTTAACAAACTGTATGCAGGCACCTACTACGAGTGAACGGACCAATATTTGCGGCGGCAATTTCAAGTTCATAATCTCGTCAGTTATAACTAGTTAAACCTGTGATTTCGTTTGCCTAGAATGTGAATGTTTTCGGTAAAGGTTTTCCTTTACCGAACACAATATCGAAGGAAACGTACCTCTTACATTGTGGAAGTCAATGGATGTGGATGTGGGAAGTCAGGAGTGCGGGGCAGTGGTCCAACTGCTCTGTCCAACTAGTTGGACCACGGGTCAGCAGAGACTCTTGGCCAGCAGAGGGACAGTTATGAGTCATGATAATGATACCTAATGGAAAGATTGCAAGGTAAGGTATAAGTATAAGTAAAAAAGATTTTAGGCACGTGAAATGGTCTCATTGCCACCAAGTCAGGATCTGATGATGGAATCTCAGGTAAATCAAGAGAAACCCCCAAATTTTAAAGGTACCTACGTACTACGCCTACTTGGTATGTTTTTAATATATATATTTTTAAAATTTCTTTTGTTTTTGTTACAGTTATTCAAGTCTACATCAGTAAATATCACCCACATTTGACTGTTCGTTGCATTTCCTTCATAGGTACCTAGTAGGTATTTGAACAAATCGATGTCATGTTTATCACGAGCGATAACGGCGCTCCTTCAAACGGCCTAAACAAACATACGAACACACGCATGCTGGCAAAAGTGGATACATTTTTATTGGTCTGTGTTTTACTACTGAACAGAGTTGTAGCTATCATAATTATAGTTAACTTTAGAGATACCTAAAACAGCGCAACGATTATTAGATATTTAAAAAATATGTGTAAATTTTCAATCCCACGTGGCTAAACAAACAACACAGCATAAATATCTACTATAATTCTAAGATACAAGACTTCACCTAAGTAACAATTCCTTTGAAACAAAGAGAACTCGATGTATTGACCGGCAATACGTTGAAGTGCGAGGAATGCACTTCCTGCTGCGACCCCGCCGCCGCGGCATAGCGCACGCCGACGGCAATGCACTAGAAAAGCCTTACAAATGGACTGATAACGACAAGTTAGTATTAGTAAGCAAATACGTAAGGCGGTAGAATTTGTGCCAGTTTACATCGTGAAGTAATATGTTAATAGAATAGAAATATTCGCTTACTCTATTTATCTATTTAATGCAATTGGCGTAGGATTTTAAGATCGGTCGGAGAAAATTACAAAATTAATTAATTAAATACTTAGTTAAATATTAAATAAAATTACCTATAAAATATACCATACCTATTAAATAAAATTATTTGAAAAAGTCGGAATTTATAGCTACCTATTGAGTCAATAACATTACAGTGATAGAACTGTAGGTATATGGCCTTATCATTAAGTATAAAAGCGCCAAGCCAAGCCAAGTGCGGATTTTCAGACTTGATAAGTACAGTATTTCTTAGGTCTATTGCTATTCTAAATCCTTGTTTCCGAACGTCTCGTTTATTACGAGATTATTGCATAAATTTTAGATAATTTTATGGTTTTCAAACTGTGATACGAGCAGGGCTGTCACAGGCGAAGTAGACGTTTAATTGTTGATCTAAAATTTAGATTCTAAATAAAGTAGCTGTGTGTATTTAACTCAATGTAGTTGTAGGTACAATGCAGATCATAATTTATATAATATTACGAGTTGGCAAAACATTTTCTCATTTCTCATTCCATTCGAGAAACTTCTCTAAACATGGAGAACCTAATAATGAATTATCTTGATGTACGAGTAATACGAATTATCGTGCAAATTCCATTACAAACACATAGTTTGTAATGGAATTCGGAATGTCAGACAAGATCCGACAGATGCACTATGGAGATTTTGAGACTAAATATATAGTTTTATAGTAAAGGTTTACTTTACAAACCTTTTTACCTTTACAAAGGTTTACGTTACATATGTATTTCTATCGTCATTTTTAAGCGTGAATCTGAGACTTAACAAAATAATATAGTTTGATAATTGAGAACCGAGAATTCATCCTTAAAGTAACAACTGACAACCCTAGAGATAACCCCGATAGAGTTTAACACGTTCCCTGCGGCACAGATTTTTCTGTACTTTCCATTACTGCGTTACGAGGCGTTTTAAACCTCGTCCTAAACCAGACATTGTGGCGGCACGAGGCATATTAAACCCCACCGCCCGTAGGAGACAAAAATCCTTTTTTTGGCGCCAAATAAAACAAATTGTACGGTTTTTGTCGCGATTATTATTAACAATGAATTGATGAACCTAAATCTGCCGCCGCCCGTGGTTACATAAGTTAGTTTAGATTCTATAGGTAAAATAAAACGTGGGATCTGATGTACCTCGTACCGCACTGAAAAATGGCAGTTTTTCATATTATTTAGTGATGGGAAAATAAATATCGATTTTATATATTGGTATTTTATTTTTAAAATTTATGGGTGTTTCTCATTGAAACAGTTCAAACAATAATATTTTTTGCAACCAGTGCATTCTGTGACAATTTTCTTTACTTTTTTGTCTGCCTCACGACTTGTTAGGTGCGGAGTTTTTCGTAACATCCTACACATCTCCTCTTCTTTGATCCCTTTTCGAGATGATGTACCTATTTTGTTTGCAGTGGGTTCTGAAAAGTAGGGTCGAGCTTAGTAGATTAATTTAAGAGTAAGGAAATGGTGGGTAGACTTGAGTAAAGTTGGTTAGATTAGAATAGAGAAGAGTTGGGTAAAGTTGGTTAGAGTACTGAAGAGTTGAGTACAATTGGGCAAAAGCATTAAATTTTGATGAGCAAAACACCGTTTGCCGGGTCCGCTAGTTAACTCAATAAACAAACATACCATAATTTATCATGATTAACAACCTATTTGAAGAAAGTTACTCAACAAGTCACATTCACGTTTCTATTAACGATATAACAAGTAGTTAGGATGTTTGAAGATTACCTGTATCCACATCCAAGTCGTTCTCTGTAAAAGCTTCGAATGCGTTGCACAACACTAACCGCATGAAGCTAGCGTAGGGTGCGGTACGAGGTGCGCGGAGGTACGAGGCGTTTGCAACCTCGTTCCGCACAGCGTTAGAATTTTATTAGTTCAGTGCGGCACGAGGTCTAAGAAACCCGGTATTAAGGTTGATATACCATAGAACTAGGAATTAATAGCACATCTCAGATATATAGTTATCTTTTTCCTACACTGAACCAGATGGAAGTTATGCCTCCCGCACGAACGAGAAGTTTAAGTTTTTTCTTACCGCTATAACGTCGAGACACGGACGAGGTGTTTTAAGCCTCGTTTCGCACTCAACGTGTTAAACCGTGAAGGTCGAATCACCGCCTTTCATACCTTTGTAATATTTTATTGTTGGTACAGCTTCACCAGAATTTCAACCTTACACTGCCAAGTTAAGTGGGAATATCCCACGTAGGTTTCGTGCGAATGGAACGAATCTCACAATAACTGATATTTTTGTAATCAAATTTCATGGAGGGTGCTCGATTCTCCAATATATGGGGACGCTTGCGTGAGGCGGAAGTTGAGGAGATAACTGCGGTGCAGTTAACTTCCAATAGATTGTATATTTTTATGTTAAAAGCTGACATACTAACAAACTCACCTGACGACCTGACGTAAGAGGTACCATCAGTAACATGAAAAGGTTCAGGAACGAAGAGAGAAGAAAGAAGTGTTCATGGATGCAAATCTGATCTGTCATTGGAGTCATCACGTAAATTATATATCCAGTATATTTCAAAAGCACTTGAATGTAATTTCAACGACTGTGAGTGATGACTGACGTTGTATATAGGTATGTGTGCGGTGGTATGATGACATTTTTAGATAATAACACACTATTTAGTATTTTATAATAATTATAGGTAGGTACCATTTATACTCTTCTGCAATTAGACCACCTACAATAACTGAAAATATCTTGAATTTCTCGATGCATAGATCTTTTAATCGTTAAAAGTCGTTATTTCGTGCCAAAGTAGGTATGTATGTGTTCTTTGTAGTATTCTTGGAACTTACTTAAATAATTATAATTGATTGATTAATCACTAAAGAATGTGGACTGGTTACGTTACATTATAATTCCTTACGCAGTAGTTCTTGGTCTGTGAGCGGTAGGCTTTCGCACCACGAGCGGCCAAGGCACAACCGGCTTTGAGGCATGCCTCAAATTTAAATCCATAGTGACCTTGAGTTTCGGGTGTACGTCGACAGTATCAGCGGGAAAACTGTGTGGATGCAGTCTGAATTTTTGATTAATCATTGTTTAAGTGTAACCCTTAGAATGTAATTATTCGAGGTTGTTACTTAAAAATTGCTATCGACTATATAATTCATAACTCAGAACTTCCTACATCAAAAGTTATGGAAATATTTTAAAAGAATTTAGAGGAAGCTTATTCTTATGATTTTAAAGTGACCTCATCGCGGATTGCCCTCATTGTATAATTATCATGTAGGTAAGTAGTTATATTTCGGGTAGGATGCCGTAAGCAGGTGTGCAAGCCGTGTACTGTACGCGGGCGGGACATGGGGGGCTGGGGTGGGGGAGGTTGCGGCAAATTAACCACGGAGGGGCGGGATGGTATAGTGGTTGTGCCCGCTTTCCGCTCACACTCACTCGTACACATCGTACGGCTGGCGTGCGTCCGCGACAGACTGTTTAATCCGTGGTCATGGTCTGTGAGCGAGGATTTGTCATCATTGTGTTTCGAGTCATTGTGGCACAACACAACAGTCGCCTCGCTTAGATTCACCTGTTGGGTGGTAGGAATGTTGTATAATCCGCAATAAAATAGCGTCTATTCCGTTCAATCCTCGGCCTGTGAAGAGTTTTCAAGTGACCACTTATTCCCAAACTGTTAAGATTTCGTTTAAATATCTGATGTCTGTCCATCAAAAGTGTGAATGGGATCAGATCGCAATTTAATGCCATGTTGCATATCAGTAAGTAGGCTAAGCATTACATTAAATACAAAACCAAGCCGGTTTTTGGCTTGTAACCCACCACAACCGGGACTAAAACCGGTAATCCTTGACCTTTAGGAAGCAGATGTTAATTACGTCACAGATATGCTATTTATTGCATACGTCATAGTTTGTCATGTGTTAACCTGGTGTATCATTCCATCCAGAATTATGTAGGTGGCATAATATAATATGACTATTAATCCGTTAAAAACAGAAAACTGAAAAGTACGTAAAACTTTACTAGAATAATTAATATACTGTTTTAATGTTTTTCAGACAGTTGCCCAATGTAGTACTTAATGGTATTTCAAATGTAAAGATTTCATATACTGAGGCAGGAGCTAGGCTTTCTTCAGCTCGGCTTCAGTGAAAGTGTTCTAGATTACTCTCGCGACACCACGACATGCCGCGTTGACATCTGTGTCGAGGAAAGCCCGAGTGTTATATCTGATTGGCTGCTATGCTTCACTGCGATGCACTGCTAGAATTGTCAATACAACTGAACACTTGGAATTTAGGAATTGATTACAGACATTTCTGCCTGAAGATTTAATATAGGAAAGTAAATCTATGCTAAATAATTTATAAATGCCAAAGTAAGGCCTACTATCCACGTAAACCGTACGTCATACGCAGCGTGCGTATCGTCAATTGCCGATTGCTTGCATCTTGCTTAGAAATAATCAAATCTGTGTCCACGGTTCGACACAAGAAATATACAAAATACGCCTGCTTTCATTTGCATGCAGCATTCGTCATTTGACGCGTCCGTGGACAGGAGGCCTGAAGATGATCACTTAACTTCCATATTGCCCAAAATCAAGAGAACTTCGGTTTAAGATCGAGGCAAAATAGGCAGTAATTTCGCGTTTAAGTTTCGAAGTGACTTTCTGCTATACGTGCCTCGCTGATTTTCCTCGTCGACAAGTATGGGAAGTCCCTCCTAGGGCGCCAATCACAAATAACTCGAGTCTGCGTTCTGGACTTCGATGAGCAAATCTACAAACGCATCGATACTTCACGATTGCGAATATCAAAGGAGTTTCTTCAAAACGTTCTTCCGATCTACTACATTAAGATTTATGTTCATTCATCTTCGAGATACTAATTTAATTCGTTTAATTTTAGAGTGGATGTCGGGCAACATGTGAAGAACATATTCCAACTTCAAACCGTTTGTTATTAAGAGTCAATGGATAGATAAGTGGTCTTTCGTGACTATCTAGCAACTAGGTTTAGCTTTCAAATTGCAGGACACATTTTTTCGTAACATACTGATCAGGCAAGATCGCAATTCAAGGAGCAAAAATATATTTGTTTGAGTAGTGACAGTTAGTTCAAATTTCGAGCTTCAAAGACGTTGAAAAAACAATAGACTTATTGTCCAGCGTGGGATGAGTATCCGAAGCTCATTCGTTCTCAATGTTGAGCGGAACTTGCCTGAAGGGCTGACGAAAAAGCGGACGAGCCACCTGATGGTAAGTGGTCATCGTTGCCTATGAACACCAGCAACACCAGGGGAGTCACCTGTGCAACGCCGGCTCTGAAGGAGAGCTCTATATCATCAGGATTAAACAATATGCAAGGACAATATAAAAAATTAAAGAAAATATACAAGGCGTGGAATGAACGAAAACCGAAAACATATGCGACAGAAAATACTATATCTCCGTAAATAGATGCCTACTAATATAAGCTACAATACTATGCCAGCATTGTATTGTACCTGAACAGCTTCAACAGCTTGTCATGCTGCGTCACCCCAAATAATTGGATATAGGGTATGGAAATTATGTTGTACTGATTATAAATTCACACGTGCTAACATACCACTGCTGATGTGATAAACAAATGACGTTCTTAAAATTATGTAGATAAGGATTATCTTGTCACTTCAGTTGCCGTGTTACATACCTATATTGTATGTATGTTGATATTACTTAATTTTACAGCAGTCTATGCTTTACGGCCTGATTTGTTTAAGTGGTCGCAGCAATTATGAAATTCAGACTATGGAAACATTTTAACAAAAACTACTGACTTATTATTTGCATCAAGTACCTACCTGACTATATCATAATTTTGCGTGATAAGACAGCCTTAGTCTTTCTTAGTCTTAGTCTTATATTATTTGGATCAAACTCAGAAAGGTAAACTAGTACATGGATAGTCGATTAGTTTGCATCAATTTCCAGCGCATTGTTAACAGGCCGAAGGTTCCGGCCAAGTGGGTCGCGCTAACTAATGCTCGAGAAGGCTGAAAGGCTATGGGCACCACGATACAAACGGATGATCATTAGAGACCAGAGGCTTAACCCTAAAATGATCGATAGGACATTGAAAGCTAGGTTTTTCAACTAGGGATTTAAAAATAAACGCTACGGTAAACACCAAGTCCACGTAAAATTACTTTTCGTGGTTTTACTTTAATTTTGCCAGGTTTAGGTTGGTGATTATCTGTGCTATGGCATACTTCAACAAAAAGGTGTGGTTTCCGCAACTTGTCAAAACGCCATTGCAATGTAAAATTATGGCGTGACTTTTAAGTTTCATGATATAATATGCAGTCAAAACTCGGATTCATCGGGTTGGTTGATTTGATTGAAACTTGAGATAATAAAGTACAAGTCTTTAAGTTGGATCTGAGTCAGATTTTTCTTTTGAATTCCCTTGGCCACGTCCACCATGTATATGAATGATTGTGCAGCTTAAAATTTAAGAAAAATACTTAATACAGTTCATAACACACACACATGATAAACATTTTACTACTTTTCTACAGAAAAATAATGACTCAAGAGTAAACAATTGAGGTGAGGTCTGATATTTTCTTAGGTCATCAATACAATTATTTACATAATCGGTATTTATAGAAACAAGTGAGTTATTTAATGAGTCAACAGTACCTACGGGTTACACGAAGATTTAAAACTTAGCAGTTATTATGTTACCGGCTTTTCCTCATGTTACCTTGACTCCGCAGCTTAATTCAAGGTTTTGAAAAGCACCTTGATTTTGAAACAAAAAAGTTGATTTAAGTCATTCGGAGTATGATTTTGGTCCGATTTTTATTTCCATAACTTTTAATAGTGACCGAAGATCAACCCAGAAATGCGCGGCAGTTCACCCAGATACCCAGAAGAACTGGTGAATCATACTTATATTACGAGTTATGACCTTATGACATTATTTCGACAGTTTGTACCGTCTTTAGCTTACTATACCGTTGCTCTTTAGATTGATATAAGTATGAAGTAAATTACTTAGTAGGTATTTATTTGATACTCGGACAAAATTTTAACGCTTATTGAGCCATTTAGAGTTAGGAAACGCAGAAAATTTAAAATAAGATATCTGAAAATAAATTTTCTTGCGGGCTTACTTTTGGAATGTTTTTTAAATTTAATTAATTATGTAAGTTTTTTTAAATATTCTTTTAATATTTGACTTTTCAATTCTGTAATTGAACGCTATCATTTTGGCCTACTTTACTGAACAAGATCCACCCACAGATAAGTTTCGAGAGAAGATAATAATATATTTAACGCAAAAGGATTTAAATGCAAAAATTCTTCGTTTTCCTCGGAGAAAGTGCATAACAGCACAGTCTCACATCACCGCACCAAATTCCAAATGCTCACAAACTCACAATAAAACCTTTGTTTAGCACACACACAATCACTGAATATAATCTAGACACACAAACGCCGGATGCGCGAATCACAAAACAAATGACACAATTTGACCGGTCGCGAGTGAAGTTTATCGGAAGTGAATACGTCCACTGGTGTCGGATCGGGGCCGCGAACTGAAGAGTTGAGTTAACGAATCGTAAAATCGTAAGCCGTAAATGGAGTTTCCGTCATTCGCGGAGAAAAAACTATAGGGTTCCGCATGCGCTGAAAATAATTACAGTGTTTATTATAAAATATTAATTTAAATAATACGAGGTCCGAACATCACCACTTCTTTCCCTAGTGTGATGTATCTCGCTACTTTTAGAAACCTGACATCCTTTTGTGTTGAAAGTTTTAAGTTAGTTATATTTTTAAATCCCAGTGCGGTTTATTTATCACTGATTCGTCATTATGATAAAATGATAATGTTATTGAATCCATAAAATTTTAAATCATGATTTTAAATGGTAAATAAATAGTAGTTAACTGGTTTTCTTTCTTAAAGTGGCGATCCTCTCGTATCAATGTTTTTTAAGCCCGAGACTGAATTAATTTGAATTAATTGAACTCGCTCGTCCGGTCTTTTGTGAACCGAAGTCAAGATCATAAGCATTTAAGAACTATTATCCAAGTTCACCACATGAATCCTCTATGGGCAAGGTTGTTTTTGAAAATAGGACTGCTTAGAAATCTTAATGTTCTCACACTATTCATAAATTTATTATTAACGTTAAACTTTTTACTTATGAAACTGTAAATTTTTGAATCGAATAGGTAGGTACATATTAATAACTTCCATTTATTCTAATAAAATTAATGTAGTCGACATAACTATCGAATAGCAAAATAGTACCTATTATTAAAACTGTATAGATATGATGTAGTTACAATATGATCCTACTGCTACTAAGTACCTACGCGGTATAATACATCGTTAGAATTAAAAAAATTCCTGCTGCAATTAACGAGTAAATATGATTTATTATTAAAATCTAAATAAACATCTAGCGAACTAATTAATGGTACCTATATCTATCGGGGAAATTCAGCTGCCTTAGTATCACCTTCTTGATGAGTCAGCCACCAAACGAATGCTGGGTTCTAAGTTCTAACAGAGAGCTTATGAAATTGTAGGTACTTTTATTATTTCTGGCTCTTTAATGTTTTTAAGACCATTCACGACGGTTCCCTTTTACCATCAGATAGCTAGTCTATTCTTTAGTCAAAAAAAGTGTCAAATATCTGCGTTTGCAACAAAGCTTTCTATGTAATGTATGTAATTGGATTGAATTATAATAAGTTCAAGACCCCGCAGTCGTCTTTTAATATGTACCTACTGCGGGCTTGCTACAACATTTTAAACTTTTTATAAAAAGGTAACCAACTGAATGATACATGCTTCGAATATTCCCTCCAAACAGCAAAGATAAAGTTTTCAAACAAGACATCATACAGTCATCGTTTTAAATATGGCCGCTTTATTTACACGATACTATTTATAACTGCATTTTGTACGGGACCCTTCACAAATAAACAAAGTTAGGAAGCGCGCACACTGCTCGCACGTGTCAGGGCTGCTACACGTGTGCACCAGCCGCTAGCGTAGGGCTGTATGGTATGGTATAAAAAATAAAAACTGGTCTTTGAAATGTTAGGATTTCAAAAGATTTTACTCATTCAACACTCGAGGATGTTATGGATAAGGCTTTTTAAACTCATTATAATATACTGGTTAGTCATATTTCGTATATGGCTACAATACAACCCACTATTGGCCCACTACTGAGCACGGGTCTCTCCTCATTACTGAGGAGGTTTCGTAGCACATATTATTATAATAAGCCTATAAAGAAACAATAGTCACAAAGACCGTATATGGTAATTAACATAGTACTCATAAAACATTAAAAGTGCCAAAGTTCAAAGTACTTTTTAGACTAACATTCAGTTTGAAGCTACGGATTGTTTGCATCATATCGTTGAGTATATAATATGTACTAAGTTTGCGTGTTATTTACATTTACGTCAAATATTCACTGTAACAATGTAATTCGATGGTTAGGTAGCACGTAGCAGCTTGTACTTAAACGGATTATACATATTACCTACATTAATGTAGGTAATATTACACACTACCTTCCTATTATGTACTTACATACTTACAATCTCAGACCAATAAACTATAGACTGCGCGCCGTGAACAAAAGCGTGAAGCCGGCAAAAAGTCAGCTTAAGCACACATCGAAACCAATAGAATGCCCTATGTTGACAGTTTGAACTAGAACAAATTAAACTTTATTTTTTGGAACACAAAGCTTCATTTATTTTTTATTATTAGATTCATTATTTTTCATTTATTTTTTATGATTAGAACACAAAACTCGTTTTGGTGTGAGTGCCGCCGCGCCGTGTGTATTACAAGGCTCAGCTGACTTTTTGTCGGCTTCACGCTTTTGTTCACGGCGCGGAGTCTATAGTTTATTGGTCTGAGCTTACAATTACAATACATAAACCTAACTAGTCAACACTCTTGCTTCGCTTCGGGACTCTTAATTATTGTCCCATTTTACCATTGTCCACGTTTCATCGTAGCTGCATTCCTACATATAAATACTTATTACTTTTCCTAATATTATACGTACTTCCTATAATTTTACGTTTAAATATTAAACGTACAGGTTAAAAAATATAAATAAATGTATTTTTTTTCTGATTTTTTTCTTTCAAAAGTTAACCCTACTGGCTGGCCGTTCTTACGAGCGCGCGAGTCCCGGCCAGTAACTTTCAACACCTCTCCCGCCGCACGCTCCACAGATAAAATAGCGGGAGTCATCATTAAGAAGCGATAGTAATCAATCATTAGTGCATTCAAACACCACTTAATATAACGTCGAGGTGGTAGCCATTGATGTTTACCACGTAGAATTATAAGCTTTACTAATGTGTTATTGTAATACCTTTCTCTATTACCTTCACAGCGTTAAAATAGTTCTGTTAGCATGAAAAAACATTGAAGACTTTGACTTTGCTACGTAATCGTATTAAGTAAGTACATAATGAATATGATGCACATGGATTCTGATTATCGAAAACCAAAAAAATCTATCACAATTCACAAGGCATCCGTTGTACTAGTAAACTCTACAGTCGAACAATAGGGCGCCTAGAATCCTGTAAGTCCTAGAAGCGCGTAGAATCCTGAACGTAGCGAGGGATTCAAAGTATGTCCGCCCGAGCCAAAAATATTTGCTCCCGAGTGATACACTCTACTTTTCATCCCCCCTATGAGAAAATAAAAGGCGCCTCAAATTCAGGAATAATACTGTCACAGTCACTAAACTAACTAAACTGACTAACCCGACTAACCGGACTAAACCGACTAACCCGAGTAATCCGACTAACCCGACTAATCCGACTAACCCAACTAAACTAACTAAACCAACTTAACTAACTAAATTAATTAAACTAAACTAACTAAAGAACTCATTTTTCAAAACAAAACCATGAATTTCTAACAATCCGAACTGAATTTAAAAAAAATTCCTCCTTCCTGAATTATTTAAATAACGGGGAGGAAAAACTCGTTCCCGCCCGCTAAAAGTTTCTTATAGAAAACACCAACTTTGGGCCCCTTTAAGTCCGAACCAAGTCGTCTTTTTCGAATAGGTGGGATGAAAAATTAATTAATATTGTACAAAGAGTTTCAGTGCTATATCTATATTAAACTAGAGAACCGCCCGCGCTTCGCTTCGGGACCCGTAGGTAACAGCCGCGTAGGTCTCGCTCCCGTAGGAATTTAGGCTAAAAAGTAGCCTACTACTCGCTCTCTTCACTCCACCCTGTCTGAGGTGTGTGGAGCCCTCGGGACAGTTAGTTCCCCTTTGGGGGTGTCTCTCGCGGCCCGTTAAAACGGGCCGGTCCTTGGGTTGGGCCCTAAGGCCCTTGGTTGTCCATCTGTGGTTAACAAATAGGTCAAGTCCGGTGAGTGGTGGCCTTTTTACAGGCCACAGAGTCTTAAACGGGATGGGGTTCATCTTCGCGCCGCCCAGGCGATCGAGGCCCTACCGGGTGAATCCCGCTGGTGGGAAGCCCAGCAGGAGCCGATCAGCGCCGGGCGACGACTTACGAAGCCCCAGTATCAGTCAGTGCTAGCCCCGTCCCGCGCAACCAGCAAGTCGCGCGGGAAGGCCCAGCGGTCCGGTGGACGGGTGTGGAGCGGCACCAGGGCAGATGCCGGAACCGCGACGCGTCGACACGCCCGAACATGTTGCGTGCCAATCTCTCGATGAAGTCGTCCAGGCTCTCGACTCGAAGGTCCCTCTGGATGACGGCGTTCCTGACGTACCTCGGCGCACCAGTCAGCCGGCGGAGCGCAATCGCCTGAACCGCGCGCATCCTCTTGCGCTGCGGTTCGCTGGCGAGCGACCCCGAGCTTCAGTCCGAGAGGGAGGCTCGAGGAGAGCACTGGTTTCTGCCATCGCGCTTCTGGAATTCGCGACGGCTTTCGTAACCTGTGGCTTCATCGAAAGTCTTCCGTCGATTTTGCCCCCAGGTATTTGGCCTGTGGGGCCCATTGGATATCTTGTCCGTGAAGCTCCAGAGTAGGGTCCCGCCTGTTGAGGTATCCTCCTATGTTCACGGCCTGCGTCTTCCCGACATTCACCGACAGTCTCCACGCGGCGAGCCATTCGGGGAGGGCATCAAGCGCACGCTGCATCGTGACGATGGCGTGGATTCTATTCAGCGACGTGGTGATGTACGCCACGTCATCGGCATATAGGGCAAGCGACGCCCCCCTGCCGCCGGGATGTCGTCGGTGTATCAGGCGTAGCAGACCGGGGACAGGCAACTCCCTTGCGGGACGCCGGCTGCGATCGGACGCTCGGTGGATTCGGCGTCTTCAACCACTACTCTGAAGTTTCTATTTTCGAGGAAACTGGAGATCACCTTAACGGCACTCCGGGGCGCCGACGACTGCGAGATCTTGTAGAGAAAGCCGTCGTGCCAAACACGGTCGAACGCCTTTTCCATGTCGAGGAATACTGCACACACGCGTTCTCTCTTATTCAGAGCCGCGGTAACGGTGTGCAACACCCTCGACAGTGTAGCCGTGCTGTTCAGCGGCATCAAAAAGTAGCCTTCCACATCTGTTGGCAGCTAGGCTATTCCACCCCGGATGCTTGCAGTTCCAGTCGCCCGCGCCCACCACCGGTGTCGGCGAGTCCAGCAACTTGCGGACATCAGCCAACAGGATAGTGCCAGCGGGCGGGCGGTACACTGAATACAGCCGGAGCGGGGAGTTCTCGAGGCAGAGCTAAAGTAGCCTATTACATTTGACTTAAGTAAATTACATGTAGTATTTGATAGCGTAATTCAGAACTTGCAAATGAATTTTATTAACGCCATCTATTAACAACTCCGAAAATAAATATCTAGCAACTAACAAAACATCGATCTTCCCATGGGAATGGGATGTTTTTCCGCGGTAAAAAGTAGCCTACGTCACTCTCCACCCTCCTAACTATCCCCACACACATAAACCTTACCATATAATAGCTTTGTTGCGACGTGAAAGCGTCACAAACAAACAAACAAACACACTTTCACATTTATAATATTAGTAAGGAAGTAAGGATTGTTTACTTAAAAAAAACTACATTAAAAATATTTATATTTTTGTATATCATAGACTTCGCGACAGTTCCATAGTTACTTATAATGAAACTGTATACCATACTTTATGATGTCAATGAAGATCTTTTCCTCAAAAATAGGCACACTTGGCAATTTAAAGTTCGGAACATAATCCTGGCAGAAGTTTAATGACTGGGTACATAAAATAAAATAAAAAATCCTTCGTAGGAATAGGTAAGTATGACAACGTGTTCCCGGAACTCGTTAACACTATACGACACGAGTTCACGACGACGCGGCGACGTCACGTCACGACTCCTTTATTCTTCAGCTCTTCCGGTCTGAACGCAAACGGAGGAAGGAAGTCAGTCATTAGTGCAAATATTTAAAACCTGACTTTGCCCATAAATAATATATGGTGACACTGTTTAGAAATAGGTATATTGATTCGATACCTAAACAAAATGTATTATTATTATACTAGAAAAGATCAAAGTCGGTCTTTTTAAAACAGGGGTTTGAGTGATCGTCTTCTTAAAATTGTAAAGTAAATCACCACATAAAAAAATACGGTGTGAAAAATACGGCGGTAAAAAATACGGGTGTAAATAATGTGACGGCCCTGTAAATGACATAGGTATAACTGGTTATTTCCCACCTTAAAATGCACCGTAAGACCGTAAGTGCTTGCAACAACAAGTAACTGAAACCATTTTAATTGAAACATCGAACGCTCACATAGGTATAGGTATGTTATAGAAGAGAATATTACCAACGCGCACGGCGCGGCGCAATGTTCATATTTTGGGGTTACACCTTTCAATTTCGTAACAGCTACAGCTACTGTACTTGAATTGTAAACATTGTTAGTTGTATGAACTATTTGAGGAATTTGATAAGATATGGCCGCTTATTTCAATTATCTGGTCCATTCCGCAACTGATTATTAGGCTAAAAAGATAAAAGTGTAACCAAGAGCCTGGTATATGAAGAATTTATATGATTTTTAGTAAGTAAAACTACAAATAATAAATATTTTTATTTTAAAATAACATTCAGTAATTTCATTCTTAACAGGGACAATAAACATTTTTAATGTAACAGGCCAGGGGTACGGTAAGACCATGAAGCAATTGTTCACAAAATTACACCATTGCAAGGCGTAAGTCGACTTAAAAATGAATATTGTATGTCGAAAGCTGCGCTTGTGAGTAACCAAAAACCTTGCACTGCCTGTGCATCATTTAGCATTATTCGAATTAACCCTAAATTATGTCTCTGCTCAGACACAAAAACGAACACGTTCCCTTGAACTTGTCGATTGCCGCGCACCTGTTTACTGTTGTCGTCTCGCTCGCACAATGCGAGCCGTTTCACTCGCACCGTGGGCCATCGGTCACCGATTCACCAGTTTATAAGTTTACGACCCGCGTCGAAATGTTACGGGGATGCGTGGGTCGACGTTGGACATTGTTCGGAGCCCCGATTATGGAGGATGAGGCATCTATCTTTTGTAAAAGTATCGCTAGACAAATGATATTTATATTTACTACGAACAAGATCGATGAACAAATAATAAATATATGAAACGTTTGAAACTAAATACCTAATTCTAAATTAAGTGTACAATGAAACACATTTACACACACATTAGCCCTTTTGCTGTTAACCATTAAGGAATGTGTCTGGAGCTAATCCCTTGCCCGGAGCCAATCCTAGGTTCGTCTGGTCATGCTTGCCATAAAACTGCATCATTATCATCATCACTAGAGAAAAATGAAAATTTTCCGTAGAATAAGATGAAGTACTTAGAAGCTTAATTTATTCACCTTGCAAGATTGGACCCGATCGTAGGTACACCTACAAACATTGCAAATTAAATAAAAGATTAATAATATTTAATAATTAATTAGCTGAACTATTAAATCTGAAATGCTTAATGATTTAATTTACAATGTTTGTAAGTTGTTAACATCTGTTAAATATTTCAGAAGACTGTGTCACACTCACATCGTTATAAAGTCCAAGCTAAAAGTTATAGGTACTCCTTTACTCGTGATGGTAGTTAGTTACCACGGAACTCTGAAGGATACAACCTACTTATACAAGTGCACAGTCACACAGGGTTAAGGTATTTTCTCTACTGGCTATCTACCGCTCTTCTAAAATCCACTGAGAAATATTTATATCAGCTGTGTTTCTGTTGGAGGACCAAAAAATGGAAGTCCTCTGCTTCTTTTTCGACCGGAAAGGAATGCTTTCGGTATCGTGTCGTCTCACTGATGTCTATGGGTCATGCCCGGCGGTACACTGTATTCGTAAATTAGCTCGTCTGCTTTTTTAGGTAAGTAGTAATCAATTAACACCGTAGTTTACTAGAAAGTAATTACATCATTATAGTTAATACGTAAACACTACCGAAAGACATAAATACGTTACAAAAGCGATAAAAAATACTCAACGGCCAAACGTAAATTACACGCAGCCGTTGATTTTAAAATGCCGGTTATAGTTACGTCATCGGAGATTAATCTTGCAAAGTTACACGAGCGACAGTTAAACCACATTGCCTCTGTGCGCTTTGTATTAATAAGGCTCATAATATCTCTACATTCTAATAGCCACAGCGCAAATTGTGTTGGCACAAGTATGACCGATGTGTGCCGATGATCTCACTTCAGTACCTACTCAATGTAATTGCAACAGAAAATTTAATTTTAATATTTTCATAAATATTGTTAATACAATAGTTTAATTAAGTAAAATTAATTTTTAATTAAGAAGACTTATTAATTCAAATTTTGGGATGCTTAATGGATTTATATTGTTTAAAATTCACTTAATTGTTTTCAATACACTGTATCGTATATTTTCCTTCCCAGGATCCGCTGACCATCAAGTTAAGGTAAAGTTGTTTAAGTCGTTTATAGATAAAACACAATTTTTTCTGTGGTCCCTGCAAATGACGGAAATTGAGGTGGTCAACGAAAAAGTCCTTATATAACGGCTCTTTACACAAAAAGTCCTCTTCAGGATATCTTTGTCCCATGCACTCGTGCTGGAGAAGTCGTAAGTAATCCGAATTGCACGACAGCCTTCTCCAGATTGCTTCAGTAAGCGAATAGCCTTTGAATACACTCGTTATTAGGTTTCGATTATAAAACGTTCCCAGCTTATTGAATAAGGCTTTTATGGCCAGCTAGAAGTGCCAAGTCGTGAAAGAATGCGGCGGTGCGCGGTGTTTTCCGGTAAACAAAGATGGCGGGTGACGTAACAGCTGTTATTAATACAGCCACCACATATGGAGCCATTATGGTTATAATGTCTAGCTTTGTCCTGACTTTGTCCGAGTGCAGGAGGCGATAATGTAATAATATCTCATTGTTAAAATTTTAAAAGTACCTATTTATTTGAAAGCACTGAAGATCATAACCGGTTATAGCCAAGTGGGTTGAAAATTTCACCTTCCGTAAATGGGGTTTGGGTTCGAATCCATAATTGCACATCTACTATAAAAGTTCTCTATCAAAGTCCATAATATTTGAATCCGCACTTGGCCAGTATGGTGAACATGACTAACGAAATCAGGCTTCCCGTATTTTAGGGGGACAGTGTTCCCAAAAATAGCTCCGGGATGCAAAAATGTCGTAGGTATTTTCAAGATAGTGTGAAAATGTTGAAATCGCAGTTATCGTTTTTTTTATAGTGACGGGGGAGAGGCGACGTTAGATGTTAAAAAAATCTGGAAGTTGACGAAGAGACGATGCCCGGTTTGAGCCCAAAATAAAATAGTCACGTTAACTAACCTGCTCCCTTCACATAGTAAGAGAAGACCCATGCCCAACAGTGGAACTGTTATTATCTAAGAGGTAGGTACTGTAGATATTACAGACATCAGTAAGCAGTTATCTTTAAATTCCTAACGTTTCCGGACTTTTTTGTAGCGACCATTAGTACAAAAATACTTATCGGGATGGGAAGAGATAAGCCGCGCTTAGCCAGGCCACAAGGATTCTTCGAATATCTTTTAGTACTTAATTAAGCAATCGTCACAGATAACGAACATGGCCTCCGGACCGCCGCGCCGCCGCCCGCGCCGCCGCCGCGCCGGGCAAACGTCTTCGCGATGACCCGCCAAGGTGACTTTTGCATCGAATGTTTTATCAGAAATAAACTTGTCTTTCTAATTTCTATTATAGGTTTGAGATACTTTCACAGTCTTACCAAATTATGTACTAAGTAGAAAGCTTGGAAGAGACAACAAGTGGCCATGAGTTTATTGTAATTCCGTATTCAATCTATCGAATTCATTTTCATAGGACTTTCATCGTACTGAAACTGACGCCAATTTACTTTTTTTCACACGAATACATTTTTACGAATTTACGAATAGGTACATGTTTATGAGGAGAACTAGGTACATAGTAGGTAGTGTTTGAATGAAAATGCATGCTATAACCATATGATGATAACCAGGTCATATCCAGGTCACCCAAACTAAAGGTTTTCACTTTATACAAACATATTCAGGGATGTAATTAAATCGGGGTCTTTCCTATTCAGATTAGATCCTCAAATTCCTTAAAAACAAAAAATCCCTTGCTTCAGTAAACTGAGACTAGGCTTGCGGAAAATTGAACATGCATGCTAATTCAGTAAAAGGAGTGCATAAGTAGGATGGTAGGTACGAGCTGTGTGCTAAACAATGACAATCACAAGACGTCCATTTTTAGACGCTACGATAATATTATCGTGACTGTGTCTATATAATAAAGATTACCTTCGCATTTAACAAACTCGGAGAAGGTCAGGTGAGCTCATCTCACTTTACAATAAAACTTTTGTTGGCTAAGTACGCAATCATTTTATGGCATCTCGTCAAGGAAAATAGATATAACGAATTTCACAAGTGCATCACATTCACACACCACAAGTTGTGGTAACATCCTACGATACAACTAAATATGTTAATTTCGAAAGGCACTGCAAGCGCTGCAATCTTGGCCTCACCATTTTATTATTATTTAGCAGCAATTTCATCAAAAGCTTTTATTTGCCTTGCCTATCAATGTTTGTTTGTTTTTCTGCGACAAATTTGCATGCCGTGTTTACTACGTCCTGTTATTCTGCGCAAATCGATTTTTTACGGATTGCGGTAGGTACTTCCGATGACTAGGTATGCAATTTGTGTTAAGCATGATCTAGTTTGCAAGCTCAGGTTTGGTCCCAGATGGGGGAAGATCTCAACACATTAAAGATTAAATTTTACTGTATAGCGCCCAGGGATGGCTCCATTTATATGAGGATCATCTCAACGGTCAAAACCATAAATTATACGAAATTTTATGTACACGTAAAATTATTATAGCTCGCTTTAAAAGCAACCTCTAATAGAAATTTCATAAATAATAACAAGTTTTTAGTTTTAACACGCCTAAGGACAACCGTTCAACGTTCAACCATTAAAAACTTAATAGTTTTAGTATTCCAACAAAACATAATCAAACCCATATTTATGTACAATAAAGAAAATGCGCATGAAGGTATGAATTAATAAGTATAATTATGAACTTTATTGTACGGAAATTACTGTTCCCGATCACTTTGCGTTTTATTGTTGGTAGTAGACCTGAAGTAAAAAGAAAACTTTTGCTGGCGTGGATTATTGTTGTTTACGGTAAAAAAATTGTACTCAACATATCTAATAGACCTGTCAGGTTGAAGAGAGGACGAGCATGAAAATCTGAAATGAGTTCTATAAAATTCCGTAGGTTTGCCCACACAACCATTCAGTAATTTAAAATGTAATTTTAGGGGTTTAATATTTGAAAAACGCGGGCCGTAATACCTAGAGGGCAACAAACCTAGCTGTGCATTCTAAGTAGGTAGGTATACCTAATCATTTGCACTAATATGTATTAAGGACAAATAAATCTGATTGCTTTCGAAATACTATAATTTGTCATTCAACGATCGTATATTGAATAATCAATAGGCAAGTACTTACTTAACACAAAGTTCTATAATATCACAATTCACAATAATAGTAGATTGTATAACAAGGGAGCAAAGTAATATTTTTACGGCGAGGGCGCTTTTTTCAATCCAGAGCGAAGTGAGGGATTCTAGAGTAGAATCCCGAGCGTAGCGAGGGATTCCTTAGTAGAATCCCGAGCGTAGCGAGGGATTCTTTAGTAGAATCCTGAACGTAGCGAGGGATTCAAAGTATGTCGCCCGAGCCAAAAATATTTGCTCCCGAGTGATACACTCTACTTTTCATCCCCCCTATGAGAAAATAAAAGGCGCCTCAAATTCAGGAATAATACTGTCACAGTCACTAAACTGACTAAACCGACTAACCCGACTTACCCGACTAACCCGACTAACCCGACTTACCCAACTAACCCGACCAAACTAATTAAACTAACTAAAGAACTCATTTTTCAAAACAAAACCATGAATTTCTAACAATCCGAACTGAATTTACTTTTCCTGAATTTATTTATTTAAATAACGGGGAGGAAAAGTAATATGAAAATTCATTCCCGCCCGCTAAATAGAAAACACCAACTTTGGGCCCCCTTAAGTCCGAACCAAGTCGTCTTTTTCGAATAGGTGAGATGAAAAATATATTAACACTGCTCTCTCGCAGCCAGCGTATAGTACTTCATCTTCATAGTGTCACAGTAATTTCCTATTACGATATCGGAAATGCGCAGCCGATTCATCTTCGTTGACCTCATGATCAGAGCGGGTGACATAATTGACTCAACTCAACCTCTCCATCGACACTCACCAGCCTTAGTTCACTCTCGCAATGCGACAATTACTGATTCAATCTATGGTCGTTACTTTTTATTGGATAGATATATTGATATTTGCTTGTTAATTATAAAATAGAAAGGAGTCTTGTCACGTGCCGGTAATTAGATGTACAGATACCACAATACGCAAATCCACAAGATAGATAGAAGAGCCGAATTTCTTTCCAGACACGATAGTAATTTCACATCACCGCACATAACAATAATGATGATTAAATGTAAAATCTACAAACGAAACATGGTAAAAACTAAAAATCATCATCAATTCATCATCATCATTTATCAATCTTATTTCACTGCTGGACATACATAGGTCTCTCCTAGAGCGTACGACAGTACTCGGGTTCTCTTTGGATCTCATTCAGCCACTCCACCCACCAATTTAAGGTCTTTGAGGAGGATAGAGCATCAAGTAAATTATGAACCATTCTGAATACCAATTAGAACTATGAGCTCGGCGAACTTTTTCATGGGATATCCGACCCCTCTAGTTAGTGCACACTGCACACCGCGATTTAGGTAAACCTCAAGATCCCATGGAAATTCAAGGAATCTATTCATTCATAATGCCTCCTGTATCTTTGGATTTTTGTTCGTTGAAAGGGTACATCCAACGAACAAAGTTAGAGTTCGTTTATCGAAAGTTAGGAGATGTATAACACGAGGGGCAACTAATTGATGATATGATCTATAATTCACAAAATTAAAGGAGTTCAAATCTCTTCCACTGCAAGCGCGACTATCGACGGTCACTTATAAATCTTCATCACAAAAATTGGTCTTTAACTAACGAGGTACTGCTTCGCCAATAAGTTTTAGTGTCAGAGCATCGCTTTGCCAAATTTACTCGACAGCCAAAGGATCTCAAAATTGGAGTATGTGTATAAAGAATTAAACAGCATTGCCGGGGCTTTTAGTTTTACCCTATAGCCAAGTCGAGAGATCTGAGTAAGAATTCGGATAAGTTCTTTGAAATTAGATCAGCGAAAAGGTACAAAACAAGTATTTTACGCGGCTGTGTCAGAAGGGTAATGTTTTTCCGCTCAAACCGACTTGCATGCGTGCATGCACATTCCGAAAAAAATGGTAGGTACTTTTCAAATGTTATCAATAGGAAAGGAAAGTAGGAAAGGATTGACTTTTCATCTTGTGTTCAACTTTAATTATTAGAGACGATGCTGATTTTTCTATGTTGACTGTGTCGACGGATGCAAGGCCTGTGGGGAAAAAAGGAAATGGTTAGTACGGGTGAACAACAATGTTAGTAGTTCTCAATTGTTTGAGCAATTGGTCCATTGGAAATTCGACACGCGCGCGGGACATAGAGTTACCATTGAACGATATAATCTAGCGTGTTGTGGCAAACCGCAGATTTGGTCAGTCTCGGTATCGCCTATATTTACTCTTTGTAAAGTTATTCCTGAAAATCGTGCTGTCTCTAAATAATAGTATGGACTGTTGATTCATAGGTGAGTTTTAACATCGATTAAATCGAATAAATCGATAAGGACTTCAAACATCTGTAAATTGAATGCGATTGTTATAAAAATTATTAATAAGCGCACAGTTCACACAACGACTAAAAAAATTACAAAAATATTGCGTCAAATAATGGCGCGAAATGAATTCATGACTTTTTGTAACATTTCACGTTTCTAGATACTGACTTTTGAGCCAGACGTTATTATATAAATGAATGATTACATATTTTTTGGCCTAAAATGTAATAAAATTAATTTTGTATGTATTAAAATACATTTTATTTTGTAATCGTGAAATACTTTTTGACGATTAGTTCTACTTCTCGAATTCAACTTATCTTCTCATCATTTTCTTTCGGTACCATCCCTGATATTTAAAAAGAAAAAAAGTTCACTGACGTAACTTTGTAACGACGTCAGTTCCTTACTTTTAAGTGTAAAAAGTTTAACAATATCTAGTATGGAATGTATTAGATACTATGGGGTGCCTCCCTTACAAGGTTACTTTGGAAAATTTTGACGAACTGTCAAATGTGACCTATTAAAATGGCCCAACTATAAGCCTTCAAAGGTCATGTTGTGTTGTCTTTGTCTCGTACGAGTATCTGCAAATTCTAATTTATAATTACTAAGATAGCTAAGACTAAGTTCTCCCACACACTGGACCTTCTTATTGCCCACATCGGGTGAGCTTTTCGTACATTTTTTGTCGCGTATGTGCGAACTGACTTAAGGACTACGCAAATATACAGGATTGTAGACCAGCTATCTGAGAAGACGTGAAAAAAAATCCTATCCTACTTCCTACTAATATTATAAATGCGAAAGTTTGTAAGGATGTATGTGAGTGAGGCTGAGTGTGTGTGTGTGTTTGTTGCTCTTTCACGCAAAAACTACTGAACGGATTTTCATGAAACTTTGCAGTAATATAGCTTAGACATCGGAATAACATAATTTGTTAAAATTTATAGAGATTTTGGAAGGGACTGGTTTCCCGAAGCGAAGCGAGGGCGGATTTACTAGTATTAAAATATGTGCTCATTTGTGTAGTCAGCAAGTAAACTATTTCTGAAAAATCAAACAAAGGTCAAAATCTCGAAATCGAAATTCAACCATAACAAGTAAGACATAAAGATCTTATTCTAATCCTTTCATTTAAGTTTGTCGGTTACAGAGTTGTTATTATGTAGGTAGTTCTTTTTGGTGTTCAGTACCACTTAACCAACAATCTTTGACCGCATTGAGGCAGACAGCTCGTGCAGTTTTAGCCACCTTACACCCGCGTTCAGAGATTCTGTTACTAATCCCAGATACTAGTGACCACACCCAACTACCAGAGCGATGACTGGTAGAATTGTTATCGCTTAATGTAAAGCATTAGTCATCATTAGTGGTTGGCTCAATGTGCAGGTATTATTATTTATTATTATTTGATAAAACCGGGCACGGGAAACATGCGTTCCCGTGAGGCCACTGCGATCATGACTGAAATATTGTGGCCATGTGTAAGTATTTTCTTATAGCCTGAAGGGCTGTCGTAAAAGCAGACGAGCCACTGATGGTAAGTAGTCATTGTCACCTATGGACACGAGCAACACCAGGGGAGTCACTAGTGGAACGCCAGCCCTGAAGGAGGCCTTTTTACACCTTTCTTGAAGAACCTCATGTCAAAGCGCTCCTGGAATACCACAGAAGGAAGCTCATTCCACAGCCTGCAAGCTCGTGGTAAAAATGATCGTGAAAAACGGACCGTTCTTGTTCGCCACGAATCATAGCGATGTGGATGATACTTCAATCTTTGGCGAGTGGTGCGATGATGCAAGGGTGAAGTTGGCACCAAATCGAACAATTCCTCGTAGCACTCACCGTCACCGTTGTAAAGTCATTAAGACACGCAGAAATATCCCATGTCTCTCCTAAAACCCAGATCAGACCAATCTGACCACCAATCTGACCAGTGGGAATAACCCAGATTTTCTAACCTGTTGGTGACTCGTGGGTCGTTGACAACTCGAACTGCGCGCTTTTGCAAGGCGTCAAATGGAGACAATGGAGTAAGCTGGTATTGTGGCGCCCCTGCCCACAGGTGAGAACAGTACTCCATGTGAGGCCTGACTTTATAAAGCATCAGTATTCAGTAGGTCCTTCGGAGTGAAATACTGCTTCGCCCGCTTCAGGACGCCAAGCTTTTTGGAGGCCAATTTGGCCTTAGCTTCCAGATGACACCGATACCTGCACGTCGCTCGAAATGTCAACACTCAGAATCCCAACACTTTTACTAAGGGTGAGCGCAGTACCCTGGAATTGAGGCGCCATGACAAATGGGGTTTTCTTAGCGGAAAACGCACAAACTTGTGTCTTCGTGGGGTTGAACTCAACTAAATTGAGTCGTCCCCATTCCGAGACTTGACCAGAGAGTTCTCGACTTCAGACACAAGTTTGATTCAGCTATCCTCCACATGAGACTGAGAGGAGTTTGCAAGGCCTGTGTAACATGCATACATTTTTTTAAGTACATACAATTAGAAACGCATAATCGCTAATAACATTTCAATAGGAGTTCAATAGGAATATTCCTTACGTTTATGTTTTAGGCTTCATTGTTTAAGTTAAAAATAAAGTTAACTAAGAGATGCAAACAATAATACAATGAATTATTGCTACAGACTTTATCATTAAACATACAGACTACTTGACCCAATTATCCTTACTAATATTATAAATGTGAAAGTGTGTTTGTTTGTTTGTTTATTTGTTTGTTTGTTTGTTTGTTTGTTTGTGACGCTTTCACGTCGCAACAAAGCTATTATATGGTAAGGTTTATGTGTGTGGGGATAGTTAGGAGGGTGGAGAGTGACGTAGGCTACTTTTTACCGCGGAAAAACATCCCATTCCCATGGGAAGTTCAATGTTTTGTTAGTTGCTAGATATTCATTTTCGGAGTTGTTAATAGATGGCGGTAATAAAATTCATTTGCAAGTTCTGAATTACGCTGTCAAATACTACATGTAATTTACTTAAGTCATAAGCAAATGTAATAGGCTACTCCCCGCTCCGGCTGTATTCAGTGTACCGCCCGCCCGCTGGCACTATCCTGTTGACTGATGTCCGCAAGTTGCTCAGCCAACAGGATAGTGCCAGCGGACCAGAGGGACCTTCGAGTCGAGAGCCTGAACGACTTCATCGAGAGATTGGCACGCAACATGTTCGGGCGTGTCGACGCGTCGCGGTTCCCGCATCTGCAGGACCTGGCGCCGCTCCACACCCGTCCACCGGAACGCTGGGCCTTCCCGCGCGACTTGCTGGTTGCGCGGGACGGGCCTAGCACTGACTGATACTGGGGCTTCGTAAGTCGTCGCCCGGCGCTGATCGGCTCCTGCTGGGCTTCCCACCAGCGGGATTCACCCGGTAGGGCCTCGATCGCCTGGGCGGCGCGAAGATGAACCCCATCCCGTTTAAGACTCTGTGGCCTGTAAAAAGGCCACCACTCAACGGACTTGACCTATTGGTTAACCACAGATGGACAACCAAGGGCCTTAGGGCCCAGCCCAAGAACCGGCCCGTTTTAACGGGCCGCGAGACACACCCCCAAAGGGGAACTAACTGTCCCGAGGGCTCCACACACCTCAGACAGGGTGGAGTGAAGAGAGCGAGTAGTAGGCTACTTTTTAGCCTAAATTCCTACGGGAGCGGGACCTACGCGGCTGTTACCTACGGGTCCCGAAGCGAAGCGCGGGCGGTTCTCTAGTAATGTAATAAATGTACTTCACTATATAAATAATTATCTAGGTAAGTACTAAAGTAATGGACAAACATGCCTGTAGAGGTGATAATTATTCAGAAATATGTGGTACTAATTGAGAAATAGGCTTCTCAGTAATAAAGATTTTATGTACATAGTCTACTGAACTTTTCTGGGATAAATCTATACTGATAATATAAAGCAGAACAATTTGTTTATTTGTTTGAATGCGTTAATCTCAGGAACTCCTGGTCAGATTTGAAAAATTCTTTTTGTTTTGAATAGTCCATTTATATATATTTAGATTACAACACGCTACGCCCAAAAAGAGCGGAGCAAGAAGTCTCCCAACGAAGCGATGATGTCTACTTAATAAAATATGTTGCAGGACAATGTCTGCCAGAACAGCTTGTAATTAATATAATCAAATGCATTGAACAAACTATTTTACCTTAGGACATGAATACTGTAAAATATACATAACAATAAATAAATTAAAAAACATAAATTAAAATAACAGATTTATTCGGCAAAACACAAAATAATAAAATATGGTTGAAAATACAATCTAAAATTGAATACAGCATGTAACTAATCCTGTTATCTACACAGCAATGTTCTAATTTTAATCATACATTCATGTTATCTTGGTAAAGACCATAATATGTATGTGCCCTTACATCCCTTTTCTAAGTTCCCTGCAAAAGGATACCATGTTGCTAGCCCACTTGGAAGGCAGTGTCCATTTGTCATAGAGCTTTATCTCTTGAATGTTATAATGTTGGCATTTGAAATATTACCAGGATGTTACTGCAAGGGCTCAGAACCAAAAAAATATTTCTTTATCGTAAAAGAATGTAAGGAGTTTATTGCATGGCATTCTGTTTCATTTCTCACATTCCTCATATATTCCTTATCACAAGGATGTGTTACATTTATTATATGCATTAGTACAAATGTACAATATTGTGTATATAGAACTGCCTGACAAACATAATATATAATGCCATCTAGTGAGGTAGATTGAAAAAAGATAGATTCAAATGCTCTTAAAATCTGGCCGCGCTAAGGGCGTTTTTAGTGTCATGCGGATTTGCTCACGCACGCGGGATTGCTCCGCATGCGTAGCACCCGCAAAGAACAATTTTATATATGAATTCACTGTAAAGCGTGAAACACGCACGCGGGATGCGGGACGCTGTGCGGGGCGTCATCCCGCAGCGGGGCATCCGCATGCGTGGCCTATCCATACAACTTCAGTACCCATTTTAGAGTCGTGCGGGGCGCACGCACCGTGTTGTACTATCAAAATGAAAATTGACACAGAATGTCAGATGTACTCTTGTCTTCTTGTTTCGTCGTTTGTAAAGTATGTAAGCGACACATACATATTCTTCTGACATTAATCATTTTTTCACACGTCTATACCGTTACGCAACCCGCAGAAGACTGAAACTTATGCCCGGTTCACATTATTCCAGTACGGCATTCCAGTCCAGCGCTGGAATGCTACTGGAATAATGTGAACCGGGCGAACCTGCACTGGAATGTACCATTCCAGTGATCAAATCCAGTCCAGTCGACTGGAATGGCGGTCTATTTTTCATTCCAGCGCGCCCATTCCAGCGCCACTGGAATAGTGTGAACGGCTAATCCAGTGCTGGATTATACGTTGAAGAGTGAATACAAATTGTTATTTTTTTGGGATAGGTGATAGCGTCGGTACAAAAGTCAACTTGCCAATCTGCAAATGTCAAAATGTTCAGGAAGGTGATTTTAATAAAAAAAGTATTGCTGTAAATCAGGGATTTCTTAAAATCAATTCAAGTTAATGAATTTGTATACTATTGATGACCCTCTATAGAGACAATTAGACAAAATAATGTATTAAACTAAATTCACATAGATTAGTTTACCTTTGTAGAATTTTAATTTTTTGCAGTTAAGCAGAAAAACGATTTCTAATAACATATGTATTTGAAATGCCACAGATTCAATATTTTGCCACAATATGAGTTGTGTCATAATATTGATGTCCATGTATTTATACTCCGACTTTTAATTCGATGCAGTAAAATGACATTTCCAGTGTTACCGTTTTTTATTATCACAAAAATAGTGATGTAACGGACACAAATTATTTGATTTGATGAAAATATTAATCGGATTATAATCGTTTCGTATAATTTAGCAAACTGCTAAAATAATGTATGAAGTTATTACAGGATCAATAACTACATATATAAATACGATTGATATCAATAATCTCCTAGATTTTTAATTATTAAGCGCTTTTAGTGCATGTTATGTACTAAAAGCATGCATGCACCGGTGTTTATTATTTTTCGTCTACTATATAATTTTAAATTAATAACCTTTCCGTATTGTTTTCTGAATTTGAATTATATTTTATTAACATACATTATAATAGACATATTGAGAAAAGAATAATCGAATAATCAAAACATCGTTCGTTAATCGTGTAAGTTATCACCATTATTGAAAATCTGGCAACATTATTACAAAAAGTGACATTAGCAAACGTCATTTTACTGCATCGAATTAAAAGTCGGAGTATAAGTCAAAACTGCCAAAATGACACTTTGGCTAGTTGACTTTTGTACCGACGATAGGTGGTGACTAAAATGAAGTTAACTGAAAACCAAACCTTTCAGTTTGTTTCTATATATAGAGAACATGCATGTTTGTGGGACATCACGTCGGTTCTTCTTCCACTAAATCAGCTACTTCTTCTAACAGTAATAATTGAACAGTTTTAAAACAATTGTCAAACTTCTTTCAAGAAAGAAGTGACGTCCCGACGTGATGTCCCACAAACATGCATGTTCTCTATATAAAGAAACAAACTGAAGAGTTTGGTTTTCAGTTAACTTCATTTTAGTCACCACCTATCGTCGGTACAAAAGTCAACTAGCCAAAGTGTCATTTTGGCAGTTTTGACATAAATACATGGACATCAATATTATGACACAACTCATATTGTGGCAAAATATTGAATCTGTGGCATTTCAAATACAGATGTTATTAGAAATCGTTTTTCTGCTTAACTGCAAAAAATTAAAATTCTACAAAGGTAAACTAATCTATGTGAATTTAGTTTAATAGACCATATTCAAATTCTATCACCTTTTGTGAAAATCACAATGGTCAACTAGTCTAAGTGTAAGTTTAAGAAGCAGATTGAATACTTTACTGTAGTACAATATAACGTACAACTGTCAACCTACAACGCTCAACTAGTCTAAGTGGCAGATTGGCAATTTTCTTATTGTGTACTCCTTCATTAATTCTTATTTTATTACCATAGTCAACTAATCAATCTGCGATATCTCTTTTACAGGTAAGAAATACATTATTTTGTCTAATTGTATCAATAGAGGGTCATCAATAGTATACAAATTCATTAACTTGAATTGATTTTAAGAAATCCCTGATTTACAGCAATACTTTTTTTATTAAAATCACCTTCCTGAACATTTTGACATTTGCAGATTGGCGAGTTGACTTTTGTACCGACGCTATCACCTATCCCAAAAAAATAACAATTTGTATTCACTCTTCAACGTATAATCCAGCACTGGATTAGCCGTTCACACTATTCCAGTGGCGCTGGAATGGGCGCGCTGGAATGAAAAATAGACCGCCATTCCAGTCGACTGGACTGGATTTGATCACTGGAATGGTACATTCCAGTGCAGGTTCGCCCGGTTCACATTATTCCAGTAGCATTCCAGCGCTGGACTGGAATGCCGTACTGGAATAATGTGAACCGGGCATTATAGTGCGTATGATCGGCAGCGTGAAATTTCACGCATGCGGAGCAATCCCGCGTGCGTGACCAAATCTGCATGACACTAAAAACGCCCTAACTATACGTTCCTGACACATGTCAATTCGGCATGACTAGTAATGTACAATAAATAACATTATGCGTTGTAACAAATAACAATAACAACATGCATTCATTATGCATAATATTTATTCAATTTATATGTTGTTATTTTTATAGGAATTATGTTTCAATATATTCAATAAATATTTGTTATGTAAATAAAATTTTAAGGAATCAATTAATTGAATTTAATCATAATTTCTGAATGTAATCAAGGGAAAAAAATTAAAATGTTTTATTTATTTATTTTATTTTCATTTGATTCACCTGAGTGATATTATAACACAAATTTTCCTAAGTTATGTTTGGGTGTACCTTTATTACAATAATATTAACTTTATTAAATACTTAGTACATTATTTATATAATATATTATAAAATTATAACATTTTATTTTATATTTTACCGACATTGTATTAAGATTACAAAAATATTCGATTACAATTGCCTTGTTATTATGTCACATCACTACAAAAACAAAAATTTGATATGACATGGATATAACCTTGAACGAGTGCCGTTTGATGTGGTTTTCTTTTAAAATGTATTGTTTTTATATTTGTTATTTAAGTAATTGTAATAATTTTAGCCCAAGATTAATACAATTATTGTAAGTTGGCATAATTATTCGATTTAATGTTTGATGTTAATGTTATCACTCGTTAATAAGGCAATTAAAAGGTATTAAAAAATTGTCAATTAATTGTACGCCAGTTCAAAGTTACATCGCCCAGTCGAATGACAGACTTCAGGTATGCATAGTTAGCGCGGCCCATTGAGATATTATGTACTAAAGTATGAGTTATGTAAATTGTACATAGTAACTCAATGGCGCGGCCAGATTATAGAAATGATTTTTTTTTTTAATATCCTATCTTTAAAAACATTTAATAAAAAGACTTCAAGTATTCATTCTAAAATGTAATATTTTATACATAAAATAAAATGGAATTCTAACAAATATTTTGTGCCGCCAAACTAAAACCATATAGTATGAAACATAATGAAGTTTATGGTGTGTGGAAACCGATGTGGGTCATAATTATAAATCCATAATTATAAAAACCAATGAAATAACAGTGATTTTAAACAAATTTACTAACAAACATTATACCACCTATTCCATTTATTTAGTTTGTTTTCTTCCAGATAAACCTTTTAATATAAGATTATATGGAAAGCACCAGTGCTCAGTTACAGGAAGAGAATTTAAATAGTGTGGTATCAGGAAGTACTGATAATAAGTGATTAGGGATTGTCCTTGGTATCTGCAGACATATAACTAACTTTATTAGCCCGAGGTCCAATTGATAGATCCATGGGTAAAAAATATTGTTGATGGATCAACCCGTACAATTTTTCATTAGACCATGGGCCAATAAACAGAAATTCGATCAGATAGACTTGAAAGAAATAAATGCGTAAGTGTATTGTCAAATTATCTACATAATTATGTGTTTGAATTTGAATTTATAATGCAAAATATTTCAAAGCCTCTAGTAAAATAATAATCTAGCTAATCAAATAAATATAGTAGGAAGTAAAATAGTAGATTGTATGACAAGGGTGCAAAGTAATATTTTTTCGGCGAGGGCGTTTTTTGAATCCAGAGCGAAGTGAGGGATTCTAGAGTAGAATCCCGAGCGTAGCGAGGGATTCTTTAGTAGAATCCCGAACGTAGCGAGGGATTCAAAGTACGTCGCCCGAGCCAAAAATATACTTGCTCCCGAGTGATACACTCTACTTTTCATCCCCCCTATGAGAAAATAAAAGACGCCTCAAATTCAGGAATAATACTGTCACAGTCACTAAACTAACTAAACTGACTAAACCGACTAAACCGACTAAACCGACTAACCGGACTAACCTGACTAACCCGACTAACCCGACTATTATTTAAATAAAGGGCAGGAAAAGTTATATGAAAATTCATTCCCGCCCGCTATTTAAATAACGGGCAGGAAAAGTTATATGAAAATTCATTCCCGCCCGCTATTTAAATAACGGGCAGGAAAAGTTATATGAAAATTCATTCCCGCCCGCTAAATGGAAAACACCAACTTTGGATCCCCTTAAGACCGAACCAAGTCGACTTTTTCGAATAGGTGGGATGAAAATATATTTGTTTCAAGAAAACATTATTATTTCTATTTTATATTTTAAAATTTTATTTTTATTATGAAGTAACATAAGTTATATAGAAAACCATAGTAACATTCACTATTAAATTTGATAAACCAATGTACTGAATGATATGATGCATGCATATAACGCAATTTGTATAAAGCATAGGTATATTATGGCATTAACCATTCTAGTCACTCATAGAGAAATGCTAGACGCAGCCTACTTTCATCTCCTAAGTAGGTGACGGCAAGTTGCTAAACTTTTTACAACTTACAAAACAAAAAAACTTTACTAAAGACGTATCAACCTACTTTTTAACTTATGTTAAAAGTTCTCAAACTCACCTTAGACCGGACGAATCTGATAACTCGTTCCGAAAATCCGTAATTGTTATAAATTATACAATCCGTACCACTCACTTCACTAACATACCACACTTCGGAACCGGAACACTGAAAAACATTTATTTCTGAGTCCACACACAGTCAAGCAAGGAGAAACTTTGCAAGTAGTTCGTTAGTTATACAAGGAATAACTTTGAGGCACTTGTTTGCTAGTTTTAGCTCAAAAAATCTTGATTTAAATCGAAACATAAGTCGGCGTTTTTTGTGACACGAAAAGTTGTACCGTTTGTATGTGTGCGTCGATGACAGCTATAGTATCGCACGAACACATTGTTAATTTGACAGTCGATTGACAGCGCGTCCTATTTGAAAGAGGCCACAGGTAATCTAATCTATACATATGATAAAGATTCTGAATGTATGTTTGTTTATTGAAAATCAGTTATGGGCTTATGGCCCCTGTTATTTTCAATTGAGTGTCATGAAATAAAATAAAATGGTTAGGTACTTAAAGTTACATGTTAAAAACTTTTAGAATAACATTATATTGTAAAACACATTTTTAATGTACTATCGGCCAAATTGATTCGTACCCCACCTTCAACTCATTTTCTTATAACACATCAAGTGCAATTAAGTCGAAATTCGTTTAAATATTCCTTGCCTTGGAAACAAACCTGTTAATACTCTACATGACATCGAAAATCCTTTTTTTGTATTTCGAGATTTGTGTTTCTGAATACTTTGACATAATATTATATAATACAATAATCAACATAAACATTAAACATATTGTCTGTCCATCATGAAGTAAAGATATTCAAATCTGCAAAGAGATTTCTGATAAATAAAATTATTAAAAAGTGAAAGTAACTTTGTTCGTCTATTGGCTTTTCACACTTAAACTGCTGAATCTGTTGAAATGACTGAATGCTGAATTTATTGGAAATTATATGGAGGAGGTTTGAGATTCTGAAAAAAACAAAGGATAATTTTACTCCTCTAAATAAATCCCCATGGAATAATTTTAACGGTATTTTTTTTGCTTAGCTGGTAAGCCGCGCGAAAAACTTGTATATATTAGTTAATACAAAAGACATAAGGATTTCTGTCAAATATATTTTGCAGTTATTATAAACTACCTTTTGCCCGCGGCTTCGCCTGCGTGGAATTCGTTTATATCGCGAACCGGGGAAGTGGGGAAGGGGGTACGTCATCAACTATCTTCCTGGGAAAATTCATCGAAATCGTTCAAGCGGTTCAGATTTTTCATACAAATTTTCATCCCCTAATGCAAGCCTTTAGGGGTTGATTTTTGAAAAAAAAGTAGCCTGTGTGTGTCTCTGGGTCTTCAACTATTTTCATTCCGAATTTCATCCAAATTGGACCGGTGGTTTAGCCGTGAAAACGTCACAGACAGACAGACAGACAGACTTTCGCATTTATAATATTAGTATGGATTGTAAAAAGTAAATCATTGCACTTGACAAAAATTTAGAGCGACGTTTGACGATTTGAGGGAATGAGCATAATAATAAGAAAGTCATATGTGCAGCAGACACGCTTGAAATGAAAACGAATTTGACATCCTCAAAAGTTCAAACGAACTGTTGACGAAGTGGGGTACGAATCAATTTTGTCGATTGTACTTATAATTTAGCAGTTTTAATCACTATATATATAACACGGATGGGTAAATGTAATCATGGTTATGGATAAATATTACACATACTGGAGGCAAGGACATTTCGCCCGTCCCGCCAAGAAAGCTCTTACCACATACCTTTTACCGAATGTTGTATTAGACATCATAATCAAAATAAAATTTACGTTGCAATCATGCAAAGTTTACTATTTTAGGTAATCTCACAAAATTTTATTGATGCAGGAATTCGTATGATTTCAAAACTATGTCGCAGCTATTAGTAATTGATGACTATCCACCTATTAATAATACTTAAGTATGTACCTAATACTAAGATTTAAAAATATGGCAGTACATTAAGAAGCAGCAGTCAACTAGTAAACAACACATTTATTTTTCAATATATTCCAAAAATACTTGATATTTTCACGATTATAGTCCGTTTTTTTAGAATAGAGTTAACAACAAAACAAATATGGCCGATAATTGTCAAAGTCACAGTAGTCAATAAGACACTGACATTACACATGTACAGTAAAACCAACTTAACCTTGAAATAAAGAGAGGCGCTGTCGGAAGCATTGGACCAATCATCGAGAGGTAGTAACTGACCGATGAATGGCCACAACGTACTTATGAATGACTTTTTAACATGGCGGCGTTAGTAAATCAAATCAAGTAAGTAAATCAAACCAAACTTTAAATACAAAAAAAACCCTGGTGTTAATCTAGTAGTATTAAGCACACCTGGAACAGTAGTGACCTCTACTTTGTTGTTGGCTGAATAAAATGAAATCATAGCCTTGTTTTCAATTTTGCTTCAGCCAATCACAATGCGCGACACATCACATTCTTGAGATACTTTTCCCGCCACACTTGTACGAAAACCGGTTTGCCGCGCCTTCAAAATAAATATAGCCCTCCGGAATAGCAATAGCCAATAGCCTATAGCCTGCCCTGCTGTGAATGATGTGATCGTGATTCGTGGTATTCGTGGTGGAGGTGGACTCTTGTTATGCCGTACCGTAATACATCGCTTGGTCGCTTTGCTATATAGATTAAGCCATACTTACTATAACATTGTCTTAGTTATTTTTCTGTTCAATTTACTTCATAAGCTGTATTAACCATGGATGTAGAAGTCTAGATGGGCCCGTACCATACATAAGGCGCACGACGAGTGGTCAACATTAGGTTGTGTGATTGAGTGATTGATCAAGTCAGTCTGTTGTAGACAGCAGCACGGTACACATCTTCCTTACGCAAAATTGATTTCAGTAATTACGTCCGCAAATGTAGAAAATATGGCTTCCTGTGCCTTCAAAAATATTCTAACAATTCAAGAAACACAAATAAAGTCCAAAGGAATCACATTTCATTAAGTAAACATTGAATTGTAAATTAACTTCACTATTTCTAAAATAATAACTAGTAAAATGGCGCGTGACATATGTAAGAGTAACAAAGACAGCACGACTAAAACTTCGAAACGCGGAAGCGAGATATCACTATGTAATCTGTTCGTTTTCAAATATAGTAACAAAATTCCATCGCGCCAACTTCACGCACAAACCGATTCGATTCAAAATTGGATTGTTCCAACTTGACGCACATTCGAACGTGCAAGGCCCGTCTAGGTATATATGTCCATGGTATTAACCGATTCCTTACCACCTTCATTTATAGTGCCTTTACGCCCCGGCCCCATACAAAATTAAATGACGCGCCAGGCGCGTCATTGGCCCTCCTAAGTGATGACGCGCCTAGCGCGTCGTTGGCCTCCGGTAATGTTACATATACAATTTGAGACCGGATTTTATATACAAGTTGAGACCGGTTACTGTGTGTTTTGTTTTAATTAATTCGTTTAGAGTATTTTAAAGTGATTTTTACGTGTTTTATAGGAGATGCAAGGAAAGTTTCATATTTCCACCAGGAATTGTAAAACTTTGGGTAGTATTATTAATCGCAAATCAAAAATCCTTCATTTTTTGTATCAAATCTGTTGATTGGTGTAAAAATGATTAATTTCATAGATTTGGTAGTGCTAAGCGACTTTCAAAAATCTTTTAATGTACCTTATTATATTGATTTGAAAATCGATGACATGGTCCTAAGAACAGATCTTCTTATGTGTTATATTTTCTAACTTTCCTATAATGATCATATTGCATTTTGAATCAAAATAAACATTACCATAAAAGGGTTTTGTAAATGATACGTTTTTTTATATTTTAGTGTATGAATTAATAAATTTTACAATTACAATTATACCGTACGGTTGTCGACTCCTGACAATTTAATTTTCCAGAAAAATCTAGTGGCCACAGTTATTACTTTCTCTAATGTGTTCATTTTTACATAAAATATAAGGATTTTTTGTTTAAATTGAATAAAAACGTGTATTTCGATAATTTTCTAATGACGCGCTTGTCGCGTCATGGGCCTCTCTGAAGGTTTCTTCATGACGCGCTAGGTGCGTCACGGGCCAGGAATCGGTTTAAATTAGAGTACCTACTATCTACTCTTTGATGTTTTAAATATCTAGATTGAGCGTCGCCCTACAATGAAAACAAAAAAAACAAGGCAACATTATCAAGCATGTGTGCGTGCAGGCGATGTTTTTCACGTTCATTTATTGTCTATTTGTGCGTAATGATATAAAAATTGTGGCCAACAGTTGGCCTCAATTTTTTGACACGTTTTCGCGGATTCGATGTTCCATCTAAACATTTAAACATCAAAGGTTTTAAATTAGATATTTAAAACATCAATGTAACTACTATTGAAACCAACTGCTATAAACAAGTCAACTAAATTCTAATTCGAATAAATCTGTAATACTTATACTTACAAATATGCGTTTAATTACATTTCAAGCTTGGAGATTATCAAATCAGTTTGCTTACGCATTTAAGGCCTTGGATTAATTGGTTTTAAGCTTTGATTATAATATCAAAGGTTTCATTCAAGTATGAAGTAAGAAAATCCGACGATGTTTGTTAATCTGTCGAATAGACAATGAATAGGCAACGGAAATGAAACAAACACTTTGAAGGCATATACTATTTATTCGAGTCATATCTTTGGTATCTGAACACGACACTATATCTACAGATGACAATACAAGCACGCATTTTGCAGTAGTCATAATCGTAGAAATGGATAATTTTTGCTAAAGATAGTGTGTTCTCACTGCTCTTCAAACTTGTTACGCCGGGTTCCCACTACGCCGGACCGGCAGATCTGCCGGCTCGGTAAAACTCCCGGAAGGCCTAGTGGCTGTACAAATTGTATGAAGCTATTCACATTATCCCGGATCCGGCGTTTTCGCCGAGTCCGGCATTTTTACCGAGCGTTTTGTCACTACAAAATGCCGGTAAAATCACCGGACCGGAGTAATGTGAACCAGTTCTGCCCTGTATTCCCCGCCCCGCCCGTGCAGCCCGTGCTCCCCGCACTTCATTCGGCTCGCATTTTCTGAGTAAAGTAGACGCTACACGTCATGAACGATATCCAAATCGAAAAATAGGCGTCCATTGTGGGCACAGGTCCAAATTCAACTGAGGTGCTTGTCCGATTTTCTTGTGGGCTCCGGTGTAATGTGAACACTCTGTCCGGTGTCCGGTTTCCGGCAGATCTGCCGGTCCGGCGTAGTGGGAACCCGCCCTTAGACCCCAACCTGATTGGATGGATGCCTTTAGATTGTGTACGCGCTCGTGCAAGTTGGGGGCTAAAACATTTGGCTCGAATATGTCAATTTTTTAATATCTTGCTCCTTGCAATAAATTCATGGGACTTAGAAAGTCTTCATACACACCAGATTAAGTAGATAGATATGATAGAAACTCTACAACTCTTACTCATTATAATAAATTGACAGAATACTTCAACAGTATTCTTGGAGAGAGATTTCTTTACATGTTAAAAGTTCATTCGACTTCACAGACTTCTGCAGTAGGTAATTATGTTGTCAAAATTATGCAAGTGTCTTTTTTAGCTTAAGTGAGGTACAAATAGTAAGATTATGAGTGCTCTGACATAGTTACAGAGATAGCTACCAAAGACAAATATATCTACAGTAAACAGGTAATAATATAATTCAATGTATTCAGTATATCTGAAACATTATAAAAGATTTTAAATGCTTCTCTCGTAACGAGCCAGTAGCGTAACATTCACAATATTTTCACTTTACCATAAGCTGTATAAATCATTCTTCCTTATTTCAATTACTTATTCATTTCTTATTTCAACAATTAATTTACACATAAATATACAAAAGTGTATCAATATCTTTCGAGATCCGTATTACAATTTAACATCTATTAAATTCAAAACTATTTTCTTGGATACATAACTCCTATAAATAAGCAGTCGAACCAATTACTGTACAAAAACCATTAAACACATATACAAAAATATATTTGACTACAACGAACCATATTATAATCAAACTCATACTCTACGGCTACATCTGCGTCTTAACTCGTTAATTAACGCGCTGCTGTGTTGAATTCAGAAGAACTTAGACTTATCTAAATTGTGAATTATTCTTATTTTCATGGGTTAGAAATGTGTATAGACCCAGGTGTAGCCAAACCAATAGAGTAAAATACATTGCGGCCTTAGTAAATCGGAAGGTTACCCTGTGGCGCGGCCGCAACAAACGACACGAACACAAGCAGACCTATCTCTCCAGCTTCACTGGTATCCCCTCGCAAGGCAATCAAAACAGCACTTGGTCACTATAGGTATTGTATAATCAATGTAGAGATAGGATGCGGAAAATAGTAGGTACCCATCTTTTGACTGCTGGAAACTAGGTGGCAACTAGGTTAAAAATTAAATTCAAATTGGGTTTTGTATTAGGGCGCGTTCCACTCAGCGATCTAACACACCTTTTTCAATAAAAACGAGTCGTGTGTGTGATCATTTAGTGGAACGCGCCCTTAGAGATCGCACTCTGCCACTACAGTTTAACGATATTCTAAATCGTGATAAACCCAACGGACAATCAGTGACATCATTTCACTGCAATTGTACATTACTAACAGGTACAATAATTTTTTAAAGGCGTATCCCCCAAATACTCCTAATTTCATTTTGTAGTAATTTAAACAATAATATCAAGAAAATATATTTCAACAAGGAAGTTACAAGCATACATATAAAAGAAAATATATTGCGTCATATTTTTTTAATGCCAGCTGCCATGATCACAGTTATTATTTTGTTAATTTTTTGGTTAATTTCGTATATAAATTAATTAAAGATCCATGCTTTTATATTTAAGATAGAAATAGAAAATATCTTTATTTTTAAAATAGAGAACGTACATAATTTTAATTTTGCTCTTATGGTTAACACTAGCAATTGTGCGAACTGCGCAACAAATCAGGCCGCACCGAAGATCAGCAGCTGGGTGTACTTACGCGATATGTAGTTACTATGTGAGATATCCTACATGTTTTATCTCTTCAACTATCACGAATTTTAAAAATCTGTCAATTTAAATGCTTCGTTGATAGATGTATTTGTTGACCAGAAAAATAGAAAACCTGTCATGAGGGCGCTAAAGTTTCCTTTTATATGGCAACAGCACTGACAACCAACTGACAACAGTAACTATAGTATAGTAAACCCAACTTAAGATTGAAACGAAAGAGGCGCTGTCGGACGCATTTGACATTCATTTGACCAATCATTGCACACTAGTAACTGACAGATGAATGACCACAACGTACTTATGAATGACTTTTCGTTAGTTCCAATTTTTGCCATTTCAGAGATAAGTTGGGCGCACTGTAACGCTCATGTTATTAATGTCATTTTGACAACTATGTCCGAAATGTTATATGGAAATATATGTTATTTTACACGAAATGTTATTTTAGCACATAGAAAGGCAGTTTGCTTTCACGAATATGAACAGTTTTTGTCATTTTAGCACAAAAAAGACACTTAAAGTAAAAAGACAAACATGAGACAAACTGTGACGTTCAAACCCACTGACAAGTAATTTACGATTGACGTTTAGAAACTAAGCGTTGCCAGTAAAACAAATTAGTTCCATAAGTTTACCGCAATATGGCGAGGTTTTTTATATTTCTGGTCAACCTATAATTATATATTTGTTAGATTTAATATTAGAGGAGGGAAGATAGGATGGTAGCGAGTAAATATATACATATAAATTGCGTTTGAACCATCTGCATTATTTATATATATCAATAATGAGATTGATAAATTACTCAATACCATTAATATTTCATGGTGAGTTCAATTTATTCTTATTATCCTTAGTTATATGACTTTAATTCGAGAGCCGCGGGTGTATGTCATTCGAAGTAAATGCTTGGTTACTATCGCTCTTGACAATCGGTAGAAACGCAAGTCTCGGATAGCAAAGTACATACACCAAAAGCTTATTTACTGACTCATCCACTCATCAACGACAGCACCCATAGTTCATTAATTAAATTTAATAAAACGTAGAATAATAGATCAAAACGTATAAGAAGTAATATGACATCATCATACATTAATATAACTAATAATACTAATTAATACGTAATACAGTTTACGTTAATTATAATTCAAAGAAAAAAAATACACAAACCCAAGCACAACCAAAAAAACATACAAGATATAATTACGTCATAGACATAAGAGAGCATAGTTACACTCAACTCATAGTACAACACAACACGCTCACACACATAGTTTTACTCAAAAAATAACTTCAGTAAAGTCATCCCAAGTTGACTGTAGCTTGAACAAAGCAAAAACTCACGATTTATTAAAGCTTAGTAAAATTAATTTTAAGACAATATTAGTTTCATAAGTGTTCCCCATTCCTATGCACATAAGAATTGTTAATAAACACATAGAACAAAACTAATTATTAAATTAACTGACGCACTCCTTTCACCTGGAAAGTCGTCGTTCCTCACAGAAGTTATCCTCTCTTTTTCACACGTCAAAATAATCTCACCACGTGAGACGTCCATTTTAAAATATTTATTACAGTGCATATGCTTACATATTATTTAAGTTACAAAAGAAAGAAAAGATTTCAGATTGCTATCAGAATTGACTTTAGATCTAATAGCAAGAATATAATTAATAACGAAGAGAGCTGTTATATCTGAAATTGAATGTGTCTTTGTAAGTATTAAAAAGTGTATTACGAAGATTTTGTTAGTAGGTATTTTAAAACTCTCACATGCACAAAGTCGCGATTAACACCATTTCATTTCAACCCATAGGAACACATTGACTTATAAATGTGACCATTGGCTAGTATTTAACTAGAATTTATAAAATTAGTAAATGAATTTTAGCATTCGTGTGTGACACATTTTTACTAAACCATATCAGGTTACGATTGTAAACCTGTCAACCATTAGTTACAAATTGTAAAAAATGAACGTCTTCAACAGGGCCCTAGCCACTATTCTAACGAGAAAGCTCTTTTACTAAAACTAATCAGATACATTTGACCTTGAACTGGCAACAGTAAGGTCCTTTGCCCTCTGCGATCTGACCTCCCGTTCGTCCACAGCGGGAGGACAGCTTCGGCTTCCGCAGCAATGTACTTCTCCAAGGTGGTAGCATCGCTTTGCTAGTCGGGCAGCCAGTGCTGCGCGCGCCACAGCAGGCAGTAGAAGCCGCTGTACGTCGAGTTATTGTTGTTGGAAGACTGAAAAGTGCGTTATTAAATTTAATGTTATTTGTGCACGACTAATTTTTTAATGTTTTTTTGTTATCTGTAATGTTGTTTTTTAATAAATAAAAGTTTTCGCTTTTTCGTTTGTACGAGCTGTGGCCGGCTTAGAATTGCACCTATAGAAATTAGAAGAAAACATAATTTAAATATAGAATCGTTCTGCTCCCAAATTACTACAAAAATCATCAGTTCAATACTAGCACTCGCCACAGCTCCATCACCCTACAGATTACAAGAACCTTTTATCTGTATCCTAGGAATTATGTAGCGGATGGCCACAACCAGCCATCGTTTCGTTACATTATTTAAGTAGTTATATCAGTGCTGCGGCTTATATTATAACGTATATCTTTGAGTATGTGTTTTAGAAGAAAATTTAATAATCGTGAGTATCTGAGTTACCCTGAGTACCGTGAGACAAATTTTATCAAACTACATAATTCGAAATGGACTAAACGTAGTAAGGAAATGAAGTTTTGAATTTACGGTAATTTCCATTTAGCTAAGCAACGACTGTTCAGTTACCTGTGCAGGCGCGTATCTCTGGAGCAGCGGCCTGTAGCCCTCCCCCAGCGTAGCCAGCATGGGCCCCGCGCCGCCGTGCGCCGGCAGCGGGATCATCGCTCTTACCTGCAACATCGGTTACCTACTTATCTTATCACGCTCACTCACATTCGTGCGAATATACGGACCCGTAAGTGTAGGACGGGCCCTTGCAATATATTTATTATACGAAGATTTGTGAATACGAAGTGATACGAAGACTATACGAAGATTTTGTGACATTTATGGTATTCCTAATTGTAAAAGGTGTAACGATTTGTGTAATGTACGAAGGTACGCGCGCATGCGAGTGAGCGCGGTAGAGAACAAACAACGCTGTTAGATTGCTGTTCAGTTCATTAAACTCCAACGACATGAATTCATGTCACGAATGCCATAGTACGTTCACTTCGCTGGAATCCAAAGGGAAGGTGAGAATTATAACAGAATTTTTAATAATAGTAACGAAGTTTATTTTGCCGTTCTGTTGTATTCAACAACATTCGACAAAATCTTGACAAAATCATTATAAGCACAAAGCAATGTTCACATATTCCCCACTGACCTCCTGCTCGTAGGGGCGGAACACGGTGAGCGGGCGCAGCGTGGCGGCGTGCGCCACCACCACGCAGCCCCACGCCGTGCCCACGTACACCTCCTCGCGCAGCGCGCACAGCGCCGTCACCTAGAGGGGTTACATGTGGTATAGAATCTTTGCGTTATTGTAAACAGGTGAGGCCATATCTAAAGGATCCGCGAAATTAACATTCTGACCAGGTTTTTAGGGTTCCGTACCCAAAGGGTAAAACGGGACCCTATTACTGAGACTTCGCTGTCCGTCCGTCCGTCCGTCCGTCTGTCACCAGGCTGTATCTCATGAACCGTAATAGTTACACAGCTGAAATTTTCACAGATGATGTATTTCTGTTGCCGCTACAACAACAAATACTAAAAAACAGAATAAAATAAACATTTAAGTTAATAAATAATATTTTCGACGCCTCAGCGATATTAGTTACCTTACGGTCGAAGAGATGGCGTTACTTGTGGCTAATATGTAGTCCATGCTTTTAGTTACCAGTCGGTCCACGAGATGGCATTGCTTGTGGCTAATATGTAGTCCATGCTTTTAGTTACCAGTCGGTCCAAGAGATGGCGTAGCTTGTGGCTAATATGTGGTTACAAAAACTCAGTAAATATTTAAGTGAGGTTCTCATACAAAAGGCCAGATTTTTTTGGCGTTTTATACATAATGGTACGGAACCCTTCGTGCGCGAGTCCAACTCGCACTTGGCCGGTTTTTTATGAAATAAAGGTAACAAACAAGCATGCAACACCACCCTTTCACTGTGCACATGAAAAATGTGACCGACATAACTTTCACACTTCGGGGCTCGACAGGTCTCTTCTCATATTAAGGACTACAGGTTAAGAGATCCCCACGTCAGCCAAGCAATAATTCAATGTAATTCTATGTCAGTTACGTAATTTTTGTTCCACTAATACAATTTTTCCGACATAACTAATATAATGAGAACGTCGTGAGAGTGACGTGTAGCTCACCCGACAGCGCTCCTCAGCCAGATGCTCGTCGATGGCGATGGACTGCAGGCTCTCGGAGCACGGCACCAGCTTGCTGCAGTCCAGTCGCGCGCGCTGCGTCCGCGTGCGCGCGCAGTACGCGTACACGCACGTACCTAACATTACCACAGTACTTTAACATAGAGTGTGTTAATTGGTTTGCTATCTGATTATCGTAAATAGTAGTGTCGAAAGGAAGGAACAAATGAACCCCCATTATATATTATTGGTTTTCGTATTTAAAAGTCATCATGACTACCACGTCATATCAGCATTTTTTTTTCAAAATTTTATCTCAGTTATGTCTTTAAATTGTGTCGACAGTCGACACATAACAAGACTAAAATCGGAACTAGGATGGGTAGTCCAATTAGCAGATGACAATATGGGGAATGGGTCTGGGATTGTCAATTATAGTGAGCCGCGCAGCCCTTGAGGTCTACTATGTAGTAAAGGATCATGCACATACCAGGCCGGCAAGCGAGCAGCACGACGGGCAGGCGCTCGGGCGCGGCCAGCAGCGCTAGGCGCGCGGGCGGCGGCGCGGGCAGCGGCAGCGCCTCCGCCGCGCTCACGCCCTCCTCCGCCACCGTGTACGCCGACAGCCCGTCGCCGCCCGCCCACACCTCCACCCTGGTACAGAGCGGGACGTTACTAATGATGCTAGGAGTTCAACTATGTGACGGCACACGCTAAGAAAGGAGGGAGTCAACAATACGTGACATTCGATGCGTTACACTAAATGATCAAAACGCTCAAAATGTACCCTTTTTGGTAGAAAACATGTAATGATCGATTCTTGGAATGTGTTCATTATGTAATACGGGGAAGAAGAGGGGAGGGAGGGGGGGGGGTGTGGATTACCTTCGGGATTAAGGAAACAAATCCTTTGACCCTTCATGGAGACATACCTATTAGGCACTTCTCACACAACGCTATTTAAATCCTAAATCTTGCCTAAATCTTAGTCTTTTATTTGAGGAGTTAAGGCAGCCCTCCGCCCCCTCGGCCTAACTTCCCAGCGTGTGGTAGAGACTCACCCATCGTGGGCACGGCAGCCAGGCACAGCAGCTCGGTGGCGGCGCCCAGCTCCGTCAGCACGAAGCTGCCCTCCGCCTCCGGTTGCTCTGACGTCACCAGGAACAGCCTGCCCACACAACATCTCCTCGGTCAATACACTAGTTTTTGGTAAGAAAAATAATATAAAATTGGCCGACATATTGTTTAAATCAACGAAAAATTTATTATACTTAAAATTTAATCTACAATAATCAGAAAAACATAACAATATTTGTAGCTTTTAATTTTGTGTATGAACTCAGTTTACTTATTAAATTTTTAACGGCAATTCTCACCAAAGAACAATAGAAAAATAGTCTAATAGTTTTTTGCTTTCAATAACCATTTTCCTGTTAATAAATTATTCTATTTTTGAGAATATGTAACTCATTCCTTTTATTAAAATACATTGCGCAGTACTTAAGAAACCTTTTATGAAACATAAAAGCGCGCTAATACCCGACGACTCAAGCTACATGACCTACATCTATACGTCATCAGCGTCCATAATCCATTGTAGGTACTGACCGTCCGCAGGCGAGCGCGAGCGCGACGCGGCGCAGCGCGTGCAGCGGCTGCAGCGCGGCCACGCCCGACGGCGCGCCGCCGATCGTCTCCTGCACCTTAACCTGCCACACCAGCGCGCACGTCGAGATCCTGACCAACGAACGGAGCTTTATTACTACGGAGATAAGGTCTAATCTCGTTTGCGGTTTACATGCTCTTTTATTGTTAAGATTATTAAAGATGAACAGTTGTTATGGTAAATATAGAATCTATACACTGGAGGGGTATCTTATAACAACAACATAGAAAGAAAAAATCGTTTATTCTGAAAGAAAAAAATAAAAAACGTCGCAGTCTTAAACGCCGCAGGCGCAGTTGGGATTGTTGGGAATACATTTAAAAGTAACATAACAATTAATATCATCAATTAAATTGATTCAAATTGCTCTAAAGTCTAAGCAAAGTGTACTTACGAATACACCGAGACGCGCCCTACGGAGTCCCCCAGCCACATCCGCCCGCCCACGCGACACATCGCCGTCACCATCACCGGCTCAGTCTTATCTGCAATAAGCGTATCAATCAATCGTATAAATGCATAGCAATCGTCGTATGAATAAAGACGAATACTTTGTAGAACTTGACGTCTTCAGACACCATATTATGATGATAGTATTGCCATAAATAGCACAAAATAAACCTGTAAACTTTTAATACGTACCAGGTGGCACTCTCAACGAATAATGATGGAGGAAGGTGGTTGTGGTCGTGAGCATCGTGTGTGCACGTTCGGGCTCTGCCCCACCGTACCAAATCTCCCAGCCCTCCGCCCCCTCCTCTGTTAAACAATGTTCCGTTAGATCGGCTCGAAGGACCAAAACATTATTTATTATTTTTTTTAATATAATAGTGAAAATAGTAAAGTAGATATCTCACCCGTAATGCCAGCAATAGGTGTGGCGGCGGCGGCGCGGGGCGCTCGCGAGGAGGCCGCGTCCCGCAGGGCGAGGTACTCGGGCGCGGCGACCACGCCCACTAGCGCGGCGGCCGAGGGGCGCAGCTCCGGCGCGCCGCCCCAGCAGCGCCGCATCGTCTCCAGCATGCTGCACGGGTATTGTAGGTCCTGGAGAGAGGAGTAAACAACCTTATTATTTGGTGGTAGGGACCCTGTCTGATGAGTAGAAGCTTTTTTGAAACAATGAGTAGGCAAGCCACCTAATCGTAAGTAATCCTTAAGGCATCAATCTTAGGAAATAGTAATGCAATCTTAGGAAACAATAGAGAAGAAGGGAAGCAACAAGTGGTCATGGAATGGTGTTGGTACCCTGGCGGAGAGCGGCGGGCGCGCGCCGTCGAGCACGGCCTCCTTCACGGCCTCGTGGCCCTCGAAAGGCTGCCGCAGCGTGAAGATCTCGTACAGCAGCATGCCGAACGAGAAACAGTCTACCTGTAATATAAATACACCTTATGACATAATTTTTTACAGACTTAAAACAGTACAAGCTCGACAGCTCGAAATCCGTAACAGTACCTTTTCATTGTACTCCTCCTCTCCGTTGTACCGCATGATCTCGGGAGCCATGAATCCCTCCGTGCCGCCAAAACCCTTCGTGCCGGAGGGCGGCGCCAGTCTCGATATACCTAGGACATAATATGCTACTGTTAGAGCTACTATTTTGGATACAATATAAAAAAGACACCTTTGTACATAATTGTCTAATTGAGATTATCTACTTACAAGAAATTAAGTTGACAAAACGGGCAAACGTCGATTTACTACGTATGTAAGTTCTATACAAAAGACAGTGGCATGTCAAGACAAAGACATGATACTCATACTCAGATATTAATATGACGTGTGGATATGAGGCGTGGATAAACTGAGACATTGTTCTTACCATAGTCCCCCAACTTAACGTGCACGTCGATGGAGGCCACGCTCTGCTCCGCCGCCTCTGCGTCCTGCGGCGCGGGCATCGACCACACCAGGACGTTTTCTGACTGGAAACAATCACACTATTCATTGGCAAACCCACCAATCGGCCCTGGGGTAAAGTTATGAGCGATCCGTGTTCAGTAGGAGCCATTAATGATTTGAACTTTGAAGCCATTAAATGGCAAACTACACTTAGGCATGGAGAGCCCTACAATGATTACTTGTGAGGTTAGAAAGTTCGATCGTAGGACAAAAAGGACTTTTTATTACTTTTCCAGAAATAAATTAAAATACAGTTTTCTAAGGCGTCAACACGGTTAACAGGAGCAGCTAGCTGGTTTTCAAGTCAGCGGTCACAGACGTCACCTTGAGGTCCCGGTAGAGCACGCGGTGCGCGTGCAGGTACTCTAGCGCGCGCGCGATCTGCAGCGCGAGAGCGCGCGCCGCCCGCGGGCCCACGCGCGCGCCGCACCCGCGGTACCGCCGCAGCACGCTCTCCAGGGAGCCCTGCCCACAACATTCAAGTTACACTACCTACTAAGTGTATAAGTTTAACTAAATTGTATAAGTTCTGAAGTTTGTAATATGCAATGTACGATTCTTTCATCTTTGAAGCCGTAAAATTTGGGTGTCTATAACATAGGTATGATATAAAAGGACACCTTTAAAATACAATAAAATAACAACGAAGAACTTGTTATCAACATTTAAATGAAAACTAAACCTAAAGAATGTATAAATGTATGATTGAATAATCATGTAGATATTTATTTTTGTTGCAACAACCCATAGTAGTAAGTAGACGTGTACCTGCGGCGCGATGGCGAGCAGCAGCGCGAGCGGCGCTGCGCACACGGCGCGCAGCGGCACCACGTGCGCGTGGCGCAGGCGGCCCAGGATGCCCAGCTCCTGCCGCAGCCCGCAGTACGCGCGGCACGCCGCCGCTGCCGGCTCGCGCTCCCACCGCGACATCGCCGCCTGCCCGCACCCGCACATATACACACCTCGTTCGACCGTCGTGGACCGTGCTATGCTAACTAGCTAAGGATGCGTTTGACATTCACCACTCATATTCAACCCCTAGGCGGCGGCAATCATCCTTATATTTCTAGGCAGGCCAATGTATATGATTGGTGGATATCAAACGCATCCTTAGCAACGTTGCATAGCACATCTCTGGTGGAAAAGCGCCCTTATGCCCGTATACACCATGGGACGCATACGAATGAAAAATAGCGTCCGTACTGTGTACGCACGTGGCAGTGGCAGCACCGCGTCTCGCAAAAACAATTCTTACCTAAGAAACCGATCCTTAGCTTGCATGAAATTTAGTTGACTAAGAACACTCTGCCCTGGTAACTTTAGTCCTGGTTACTATAACACAGACTCCTATACAAATAGAGCAAATTTCCAAGACTTCTCACCTATATTTTATAAGCCCCCTAACCTTATACGCCTGCATATGATGGTGGTCCTTGGGGTCGTGCGGCGGCACGGGCTGCAGCGCCTTGAGCGCGACGGGCTCGGGCGGCGCGCCCGGCGGCCGCCACACCGCCGCCACCACCGTGCCGAACGCGCCGCGCCCGCACACCGCGCCGCGCGTGATGTGCTCCCAGCGCGCGCGCTTCTCCTCCTCCACGTCTAGCAGCAGCTGCGGGTTTGGTTATTATTATGATGTGTTAATGTATTAGTGAGAAAGTTATGTGAACGTTTACGAATTATTCAATAAAGCTGCGATGAAGAAAACTTCCTTGGTTAACAAGTTCTCAGTTGTGTGTGATATCTGTGCAATTTGTGCTTGGCCATTATGTAAAACTCACGTTATACGAATCTGTATCATTACCGGTGTGGGGTCCCATCTTTGTGTAAGACTTATACACATGTACACACATTTACCTGTTAATTGTAACCTGTGTAAATGTGAGACAGTGACGCTTGCGCAGCGACACGTCACGGTCGCTTGCGCCAATAAACCAGTGGATGTGAAGATTACCAATGAAAAAAAAAACATTTAACCCCTGGAACAACAAAGAGTAAAATACTTCTAAATACTTACGCACTAAGAGCGGATGTATTCCTACTGTAAAGACGTTTACGACACCTTAGTCGTATCCCGAGCAAATCAGAGATTCTGACCAAGGCCAACATAAATTGCTTACCTAAACATATCAACATAACATCAATACGTCATGTTGCGACACCCACCGTATCCGGCGCCACGTCGCCCAGCTGCACGTGTCCGTGGCGCGAGCAGGCCAGCTGCTGGCCGCTGCAGGCCGCCAGCACGCACTCCTCCAGCGTCCAGCACACGGCCAGCGACGACCCCGCGCCGCTCCCCACGCCCTCCACTGACCCCAGCCGGGAAGAAGCTACGGTTAATGCAAAACATTACCGAATGTATTATTACGGTCAGTGCACGAGGAAACGAAATCAAATGGGGGAAAATTTAACCATAGGTAATCTAATGAATCGGATTTACACTTTCTCAAGTTACAATGTATAAAGTATTGTACACAATCGAAAAATAATGCGTTAAATCGTCAATTTCTAGTAGATCACAAAAAATAGTGTACAATAGTAGATTGTATTACAAGGGTGCAAAGTAATATTTTTTCGGCGAGGGCGCTTTTTTGAATCCAGAGCGAAGTGAGGGATTTTTTAGTAGAATCCTGAACGTAGCGAGGGATTCAAAGTATGTCGCCCGAGCCAAAAATATTTGCTCCCGAGTGATACACTCTACTTTTCATCCCCCCCCCTATGAGAAACTAAAAGGCGCCTCAAATTCAGGAATAATACTGTCACAGTCACTAAACTAACTAAACTGACTAAACCGACTAACCCGACTAACCCGACTAACCCGACTTACCCGACTAACCCGACTTACCCGACTAACCCGACTAACCCGACTAACCCGACTTACCCGACTTACCCGACTTACCCGACTTACCCGACTTACCCGACTTACCCGACTTACCCGACTTACCCGACTAACCCGACTATTATTTAAATAACGGGCAGGAAAAGTTATATGAAAATTCATTCCCGCCCGCTAAATAGAAAACACCAACTTTGGATCCCCTTAAAGACCGAACCAAGTCGTCTTTTTCGAATAGGTGGGATGAAAAATAATTTGTCATAACAATATAATGTTTGTCACAACACGATTAACGAAATGATCAACAAGCGACCGCCATAATTACTTACGTCACAAGCGACCGCCATATAAAGTCATAATGGTATCTCACCATTGGACTCGGCGCCCACGCCGCTGTCCCCGTCGGAGGCGCGCGACTCCTCCGACAGGCGCGGCCGCGGCTCCGCGCCCATTTCCAGCCGCCGTAGCGCCTGCCGGGGAACGGTGCCATCACTCAAATTGAACGTTAATAATTTGTACGTTATTTTAATGAATTTTTAATCTGTTTTTAAAACATCTTTATTAATTTGGCTTTGATAATAAATTGCATAATTTTAATAATGTTGCTATATAATGCTCCTAAAACAAAACAAACAAGAAGTTTAATTTTCTCATATGTGACATATAACCTACACTGTTGTAAGTAGTAATGCGTGTGTATATGCATGTGTGTGTGTGTGTGTGTGTGTGTGTGTGTGTATGCATGTGTGTGTGTACCTGCGCCAGCTGCTGCTCGTGCTGCAGCGGCGCGTCGAGCGGTTGCGCGTCCCGCAGGCAGGCGGGGCACGGCACCACGCGCGTGATCAGGCACCGCCCCTCCGACGTGTGCACGAACCGCGTGCCTGCCAACAGTACACACGCACGTCATATAATGTGATATACACGTCATATAATGTGATATAGAAAGGCATCTATATTCCACGGCCCGATTTTCCCCCTTTCTGCTACTATTTAGTCGCTCCAAATTACATATACACAACCACTTTTAGCTATATTCAATCCGGCCAAGATAGATAGCACCTATTGTAAGTACCTAATGTATCAACTCGACTACAGCAAGCTGTAAGTGTGAGCAGCAACTCACCCAGCGACGGGTACCAGTCCTCGAGCAGCAGGTCCACGTGGTCGGCCACCAGCGCCAGCAGCTTGGCCAGCACCTCCGGGTTCGGCTCCAGCGTCATGCTCTGCGGGGACACAGACAATCAGCGCCTCGGTTCAACGCAATATTTGCTTATATTAGTAAGCAGGTGTTAAAATGTGTAAAAGAAATAACAACAATCCTAAAATTATATATATAAAGTGTTAAAGAGCACTACTTATCTCTTACTTAAATAATTTGTTTTTTTTTTATTTTAATTTTAAACGAATTTTTAATATTGTGCATATCATACATATTTAAATAAATTAATGTTATGTTACTTAACGCAACAAAGTCCATGTAGTTATTTATTAGTATAGTTGTATGTGTGTAAAGATATAGTATGTATATATTATGTATAGTAAGTATCTATATATTATTATATATTTGAATATATTATTTATATTTATTTATATTTATATTTATAATGTGCACGCTAAATGCTTTTCGTACCACTTTTCCATTCGCAGGTCTGCTGGAAGAGATTTCTTTTAGGAATAAGCAGTACCTTTGAACAAAATTTATTGTATTCTTGTCTATTATCTACTGTTTGTGTACATAAAGTATTAAATAAATAAATTATTACTGAAGCGGGTTACTCACGATTTTAGTATTTTATACCGTTATTTCGCACATGCAATTGGTACGGTCGATGTAGTCTCGTACGAGACATCAGATGAATCATACAAACGTTGTTAGTCTACCACTGTGAGCGCGTTTGGTTGGCGCATTCCACTAAGCGTTAAATGGTTCAAAACATTATTTTCTCTATATAAAAAAAAAATTGTACAAAAGAACTTTGTATCTCATCGACGTGATATCAGTCCCTGCACCAGAAGCTCCCCTTCACCGGGCGGCGCCAGTGAGACACAACAGTTGCATCTCCTCGACGTTATGCCCCTGCAACCCGAAGCTCCCCGCCACCTCCACCGGGCGGCGCTAGTGAGACACAGACACACGCACATCAGCGACCTGGTAGGGCTGCAGCGGCAGGCCGTCCTCGCGGCGCACCACGCACGCCTGCGCCGGCAGCAGCAGCTCGATGCACGCCGACGACCGGAAGTCCACCTCGCTCCACGAGCCCTCCGACCGGACCATGAACCTGGGGACCGTATCGTGTGCTAACCATTAAAATTTAATTAGGAAACAATAATATATGTATATACTGACGTGATAACGTTGTAGGGGTACATAGAGCTGAACAACGTCTTATAAATCGATAAACGTCTGCTGCATGCACGAAAAAGCATGACTCATGTATCGTTTCGCCTGAGCCGATTGTGTAAGCGAGAGCGCCGAAGAGCCAAAGACACGATCGGCCTAAGCATTTTGCCTTGTGAAACATCACATGACGAAGTGATAATAATTCAACTCTATTCATAAGAGTTTGCAACTTTTCATCAATGTTTTCTTATGATGTTATCGAGTAGAATTATCGAGAGTAAACCGAGTTTACAGACAAGCGCTTTCATATTTTGTTGAGTTGCCACCCATATGACGACCGCTCACTATCTCTATTTCCGTCCCACTCACCTCACAGCGTGCGGCGCCTGGTCGTCGTCGTGCAGCGCGCCGAGCAGCGCGTCGTGACGCGGCGGCAGCTCGCGCAGCGCCAGCGCGCACAGCGGGCCGCGCGCCAGCCGCAGCCCCGTGCGCCACAGCCGCCAGCCCCACTGCACCTCCAGCGCCGCGCGCACGCCCGCATCCAGCTCCATCTGGGGGAGCGCTGCGGTTAGTACTGGGTTAGCTCATTTCGAGACATCTAAGACGTCTACAGAAAAGCTCTTCTTATTTGTGGCCATACTGCCAACAACGGTCACCCCGGCTATTGATAAGCCTGCCGTTATGGATATAAGTCCCAACCGGGTTTTAAGGGGCAAGTAAATGTTTCATGCGTAAAAAATGCACTATCCACCCGTCATAGGTACACTATACACCCATTGCAATAACGTAACTAAGTGTTTGTTCATGGATCTCATTAACCAATAACATTACATTTTGTATGTCCTAGTGTTTTTGATACCATGTGTTATAAATATTTTATTATCACCACTTTACGATTTTTAAATAATCACATAAAAGAATTCAGTCACAAAAACACGGTTCATTATATTGAAGATGATATGGACGGTAATCTATCTATGTATAAATATCCAAAGTACCTCATGCGGTGGCTTGTAGAGGTTGGGCGCGTGTTGTGCGATGGCGGCGTCGGCCAGCACGCGCGCGCACAGCCGCGCCCAGAAGCCGCGCGGCACGTACGACAGCAGCAGCAGCCGCCGCAGCGGCCGGTCGCACTCGCGCGCCGACAGCGATATGCCACTCGTCTCGCCTGACACAAACAAAAAATTACATAATAATATTTCTACGAAAGATAATCGTTGTCCCAGTCAGAAGGAGCAATTTTTAAGTATTAAATGCGAAAAGATTACCCATAAGGTAAAAATTTGTTACATACTGATAAGCGTGGGCGAGTCTGTCCCGCGCGACTCTTGGTACACATTAAGTGGCGCGGGTTCTGTGCGGCGTGGGGTACCGGGCCATGCCCGCGCCTTTAGCGATAGCTAGGAACAAATTAAGATTAAGATATAATAGAAGTAAACAAATAAAGGAAGAAATATGCTCAAGAAAGTGGCAGCGCGCGGTGGGATCAGCTAGGAAGATTTGTTTTACCTGTGGCTGGGCAGGCTCGGTGGCCGGTAGCAGCGGTGGGACGAGCAGCACGCGCGCGTCCCAACACAACGCCAACTCAAACTTGGTGAGCAGCGCCACGCCGGCCCAACGCGCCTCCTCGCCACGCCCTAGCGCCGGGGACGCCTTGAACACATGCGCCAGGTCCTCCGTGCGCATTATACCTGCACAGTAGTATTACATAGGGGTAAAGAGAAATATCCTTAACACGTGATAGCTTAGCGTCAACTAAAATAATGGTGTTGTACGGAACACCGTACAATACATATGTTCGCATAACAATTTGCATACGATGCACTTTAGCATTTATACTTTTGTAACCAATTTAATTTAACCAAACCGAAACAACTCCGCCGCCGAACTTTATTTCGAATCGTATTAAAAGAAAGAGGGATGAGGACTTTTTTTATGAATTCACTCGATTTAAGGAGGAGATTAAAAATATGATTACGTCATTGATAAATACTCAAGAACAAGAGGTCAAAAAATATAATGAAAATTTAAAAGAAATAAGACAAACAAGCATCAATATTGAAAATTCGATTGCATTCCTGACTGCTCAAAATGTAGAATTTAAAAATAAAATAACACAGTTAGAAGGAAAAATTACAGAAGATAAAAAATATATCACATTATTAGAAGATAAACTTGAAAATTTACAATTAGATCAAAGGAAAACAAATTTTGAGATGAAGAACGTACCTAAACTGCCAAACGAAAGTAAAGAGGATCTGATAGACATGGTAACACACTTGTCCAATACTATAGGTTCTGAAATTAGAAAAGAGGACATCAAGGATATCTACAGAGTACGTGGAAAAAGGGAGGGGGTACAAAACACCCCAATAGTTGTGGAAACATCGTCCACTTTGCTGAAAAATGAGACACTTAAATTGTGCAAGATCTATAACACAAAACAAAAAAATAAATTATGTGCAAAGCACCTGGGATTTAAAACGCAGGAATACACCCCTATTTTTATTACGGAACAACTCACACCTAAAGCTGCTCGTTTATACTTCTTATCACGAGACCTGATAAAGGACAAATCATACAAATATTGTTGGACGGCATATGGACGGGTGTATTTGAGAAAGGAAGATTCCTCGCCGATAATACATGTTAAGAGTGAAGCCCAAGTGCTTGACCTGAAAAAGCCCAAATGACTATCTGTGTTTATATTTCTTATACCAAGTAATGAAATATCGATTTACTGCCGTACATGCTCTGTAATTATTTACTATCCTAAGAATGTACTGCTAACCTTGATTTATAATTGTAAAATCTCTTTTCTACAATGTGTCACTAAGTATTCATTAACTAGCATATGTTTCATAACTACTTTAGTTGTTAAGGTTTATATAATATTTTTGTTAAAAAATGTTAATAAGTATACATGCCCTTGTAACTTAGAGAATTGCGAAAACGCTTACTCTAAAGTACTAAGTACACACGAAAACTTACAAACACACATAAAACAAACACATTTTAAATTACCACAGTCTTATCACTCACACACACATAACTCACACACACACACTAAATATATTTTGACTGACTTAAACATTAATAACACATACTTGTACAGGATATTAGTCAAAGATATCTATTCCATAAAATATACATACAAACTGTTCTTAAGATTAATAAAAAACAACAAACATCTACAACTTATAATGATCAATAGCAATGATTATGGATAGTTCTCTAAATACTATAAATGAACTTGATTCTGCGGTATTCTCTCATTCTATACAATGTGACATTCAAAACCTAGATAAAAATATACATATTAGTAAAAAGGACCTAACGATTCTTACACAAAACATACGCAGCATCTATCATAATTTCGATGATTTCCAAATAATGTTATCTCAACTCAAATTCGCTCCTGACATTCTTGCACTAACTGAATGTAGACTCTCTCATCATAAACCTATTCCTCACTTGCATAATTATACCTCTCTTTGTTCCTCTTTTAACTCAAACCAGAATGATGGGGTAGTAATCTACGTGAAGAGCCATTTAAAACCAAGCATGAAGGAGATTAGACTCAATCAAGCAACTTGCTTGCAGGTTGATATTTTAAATACCGTTGTACTAGCAATATACCGTTCACCATCTAATCCCAATGCAAATGAGTTTATAAATTCTTTAAATGCCCACTTAGGTAACCTTAAATCTTACAAAAATGTAATTGTCACTGGGGATATTAATATAAATCTTATTCCTAAGATTAATGAACAAGATTGTGTTTCCTCAAACAGATCAAATTATTTGAATATGCTGGCCCTTCAAGGATTACATCCTGGGCACTCATTACCCACCAGAGAGGCTAGCTGCTTGGATCACTTTATATTAAGAACTGATAAGAAAAAAACTACAGCTTTCATTGCAGTGCTTAATACTACAGTCACTGATCACTCTGCTGTTCATCTTAGTTTGTCAAAAAATAAAAAATATAATTGCTATCCTAGGTATACAAAAAGAATTGATTATGAAAAAGCCGTAAAAATATTATTGGAAAAGAAGCTACATGTACTATTATTTAGTGATGATCCTGATTACATTGCCTCTGAACTTATTAATAAGATGAGGGAGTCTTTAGAAGAGAGTACCTGCAACTAACGTTATACCAAAAAGAAAATTCTGCATAAAACCTTGGGTAACATCGGGTATCCTAAGATGCATAAAGAACAGAAATAAAATGCAATTAAAGCTGAGGTCCGATCCATTTAATGAGGTGTTAAAAATTACATACAAACGATACCGCAATTTTTGCAATAAATTAATTAAAAAATTAAAATATAAATATCAAAAAGAACAGTTAAAATTATCAGAAAAAAATCCCAAAAAATTATGGAATACAATTCAAAATATAACTAACTTAAAATGTAAAAATACAGATAACTTAGAATTATTAAAAACAAAAGCTTCCCCCACTAATGCAGTAAATTATATCAATGATTATTTTGCCAATGTCGGGAGAAATCTTGCTGAAGATATCAACAGAAGTTCATCTGATCCCCAGGTTGCTGATAATAGGTGCTTAACTTATAGACAATGTTCTTCCTTTGTATTATTAGATACGGATCCTGCCGAAGTCAAAAGTATTATTAATAGCCTGAAATCAGATAGTGCTCCTGGCTGGGATAACATACCAACAAAATTCATTAAACTTGCGAACAATACTGTAGCACCTGTTATTAGCCATTTAACCAACCTTTGTTTTAGTAAAGGCATATTTCCCTCTGTACTAAAGAAGTCTATAGTTATACCGTTGTTCAAAACTGGAAAGAGAGATGAAGTCAATAATTACAGACCGATTTCTATTCTACCTGCAGTGGCAAAAGTTATTGAGAAATTAATGAATATTAGGCTTATTAAGTATTTGGACAACTTTAAAATTTTATCAAATTCGCAATTTGGATTCAGAAAAGGCAGATCTACCGAAGATGCAGTCTTGGGATTAACATCATTCATTACTGAACAGTTAGATCGTAAGAAAAAATGTTTGGCAGTGTTCCTTGACCTAAAAAAAGCATTTGATTCGGTTTCTCATCCAATTATGCTACAAAAATTAGAAGCCCTGGGAGTCAGAGGAACACCTTTTAATTTGTTGAAAGACTATCTACATGGACGAAAGCAGAGAGTCAAAGTTGGTGATTATGAAAGTAGTGATTTGGAGATTTCCTTTGGCGTACCCCAAGGCAGCGTTTTGGGTCCGACATTGTTTCTTACATATATTAATGAACTAACTAATATCGAACTTGTAGGGGGGAAAGTCTTTTCATATGCGGATGACACTGTACTAATATTTGAAGATACCACCTGGAACAAAGTATTTAATAAGGCTGAACTGGGGTTAAATAAGATCTCTGATTGGCTAAAGACAAATTTATTGACTTTAAACATTACAAAGACTAACTATATGTGTTTTACCATCAATAATAAAACTCAACCAAGTGATGACTATAAACTCAAAATACATCAATGTAATAACTCTGATAAGATTAACTGTAACTGTGATAGAATTGAGAGGGTTTCTGAAACTAAATACTTAGGTGTTATTATAGACCAAAGATTATCCTGGCATAAACATATTTTGTATATTAATGACAGAATAAGAAAACTAATATGGATTTTTAAAATCTTAAGACATGTAACTTCAAAAACTCTTCTAAATCAAATATATGTTGCTTTAGCACAATCAGTTTTAGGGTACTGCATAACTTCTTGGGGGGGTGCGGCAAAGACTAAACTTCTGGATGTTGAAAAGGGTCAACGCTGTCTTCTTAAGGTCATGTACTTCAAACCATACAGATATGCTACGAATGACCTGTACAAAGAGTCAAAAATACTATCAATCAGAAAACTATACATTTTATCCATAACACTACACTTACACAAAACAACTAAATATGACAGTACATTAAGGTCTCGTGTTAGAAGAAAAGATAAAGTTGTAAGTTTACCTCGAACTAACACTACGTTTGCAAATAGGCAATACTCTGCCCAATCGGCATATATATATAATAAAATAAATGATAAACTTGATACATACAACCTTAAATATTATGATGTTAAAAAGTGTGTTATTAGCTGGCTGCTAACTTTATCTTTTGACGAGACAGAAGATCTACTTAAACGTATCAAACTTTAAAAAGCTATTGTTTACACGTTTAAATAAACAATATATGTAAATCACTAAATATCCTGAAATTAAACTCGGACATAATATCACTCGCTCACTCATTCACAAATACTTACACAATTACATACATGCACAGACACACACACACACACACACACACACACACACACACACATTCACCAGGGCATTCTAATGTTCAAAAGTTAATTAGATAAATTAAAATGATAAAATTAATATACCTACCTTCTTATTATTATAAATATCTCAATGTTATTTGCTGTAACTTGTTGATTTTTATTTTTCTTATACTGTTCTGTCTATAATGTTAAGAAACAAAAAAGACTACTTGACACAGGCATATGCGTATGCTTACTAAGTAGTCTTAATTACTGAAACAATTATGTATACAGATAGACAAATAAAAAAAAATAAAAAAAAATAAAAAAAAAAAAAAATTTCAAAGCAAATAAATCAGTGTACGAGCAGCACTCAACGCGGAAGGTTTTATTTATCATCCCGCACCCCTTACAGGCGTGGTGCAAGGTTGCATGATCCAATTTAATTTTGAGGAATGACAAAGAAACTACTGACAGCCGTGACGTACTTGTGTTAAAAGTAAGAACTGTGGAAGCAAACCTGAGTCAAGTAGGCTAATAACGGGTTTCAATAAATTGTGAAGTTATTTGTAAGTTTGTTTTTGCCATGACAACCTACCATTAGCAGCGAAGGGGTTGATCTCGCGCACGGTGACGACGTGCGCCAGCAGGTCGCACAGCCACTGTGGCCGCACGAAGTACAGCTCCTTCAGCGTCGCGTCGTCGTAGTGCAGCAGCACGCCTGAAAAACAATGACATTCATAATTAAATAAGTAGATATTATGTCACTATACTCCATTTCATATAGGATGGGTACGGTGACATTTGATTTATGTTTCAATACACGCTCACTATTTTCAACAAATCAGATATTTTTTTTTTATCACCAATTAATTTCCAAACTTAACAATAATGCTTGATTAGATGAATGGTAATGAAATTGTATTTAAATATGCGTTTTTACATTTTAAACAAATTAAAAAAGGTACAGAAAAAATAATAACCTAAAATTAGAGGCATGAAACCTATGCATGAAACGAAATGTGTTAGGGATTAACACGTATACTCGGATTTTTAATTACACGAAGTAAACTGACACATCGAAATGTCATTTCTTTAATTAATATTGCCAACTTTCGAATCATAGTGATTGTCTTTAGTTCTTAAAAACGATATAACTGATAATAATACCGGTAATTAATAAGCGATATTACAAAAATTAAAAATAATCTCTTGCGTCACTAATAGTATCAATGTATGGTCAATCGCCTTCTTACTTCCGATAGATTTATAATTAATTTAGCGGATAGTAAAGATGATTTTACCAATAGAGAACAAATTTCTACTAAAATGTATTGTTTGTTTATATTATAAATCTTACAATCTATTTTCCGAATAGTAATATTATGCTTAGAGACGTAACTACGAGTTTTTTGAAAATTTTAAATTAACATAATAATTAATTATTTAACTCAAATAAATAAGTTGAATAACGAGATATTTTTGCCCCAGCACTATTTTTATTTCATTAAAAAGTGGCAACACTGGCAACACTCGAAATGTCATTTTACTTCGTTTAATTAAAAATCCGAGTATAGTAGATAATCGGCAAAAACGAATAATCGTAACGGCCATCTTGTGAATCGCGTCAACTGACTGACTTGAGATATAGATTATATGAATATTTTTAATTTCAATCGATTAAAGGTTAACCGCAATAGGGAATATGCATGTCATTCAAATTTAAGTAAATATTTTTTGTACAGTCGTTATCGCTAAAATAATGATATCTGTCACATTATTTTCTATTTAATCTTTTTAAAATCACTAAAATAAATTTATAAAAAGTGCAAATTTTACGAGGCAAATTTAAAATGTCGAAACGCAACGCCATTGGTTAGACATCGGCGTGACGTCATCCTTCGCGTTGGACATGTCAAAAACATACTAGAACTACCTGTTTTCATTTATATTTCAGTTAATTTGATTGCTTTCAGAGTTTATCGTATACTTCTTGCGTGATTTTTGTTTGTTAGTGATGTGTTGAATGACTAACAATGTCTGAAAGTGGATCTCAAAAGGCGCAATCGGATAATCTTCCGATAATTGATTGTTTGCGCCTACAGTTACATTCACTGACGTCAAATTGCTTTGAAAACTTGTGCAGGCGCTCGCAATAATGTCGGTAGTTTGTGTGGTGAAAATTATATTTTACCCGCGACTTACGTACATTCGGACTCGAACATTCTATTAACGGAGCGCACAGTGAATAAGCTTTCTCACGTATTAAATTAAATTAGATGATAATTGTATTTGCAAAGTCCAGAATTAAACCCATTGTTCATCATCACATCATCTTTTATTGAGCACCAAGCTCCAGTGTACTACTGTACATAGATGCTTTCATGATGAGTTCGTACTTCGCCTCAAATAATGATTTTACATCAGCTGAAATCAGGGGAGTCAAAGCTGCAAGGTGAGGAAGTGATAGATATTTAATTTAGGTAGCTACATGGTTCTCGTACAGTTTTTCTAAATAATTCATAAAAGTCTTTATCATAATCTGTAAAGATTTAGACTTAGTTTACCTTCTACATACAAATTATATTATATCCTTCATATCACATTTTAGGAATAAATGGTTGTTAATAAATAAATCCGTGTTTGGGAATACTTTATAATTAAATCTGTTTTTATCCCAGATCTGAACGAGAATCTTACAACAACTTTTTAGGGTTTGTACTTTTGTTAGCCAAATTAAACCAAAACTATTAATATTTGGTAGAAATAATTATTTTCTTCTTACGTTAAAATGATCTTCGCAACAGTATGCAGTGCTTTTTGTAGATATAATATCTCTTTTCACAATTTTACACCAATTTTTCTTATATAAGCATCCCATGGAACATGAAAAAATACTTTGTCCGGCGCGTTCCATCTCGTATTCGTGCACATAGGTACAATACAGTACTTAAAATAAGGTCTTCGGTTTCCATCCATACTTCCGTTTATGAAATTAAACTAGAAAACGTAAATTTAATACTATAAAATACTCTTTCTCAACCTCGCTCATAACCACTTGTTAGTAAACAACTCCAACCCGATGAACGATGACGTCACCATAGAACGCGCCAAAAGGGCGGCGTTTGAATCGGCTTTATGTCACTGCAATTTTCATTAATTAATTTAAAATAAATTTGGACTTTCCCATGACTCGTATATTTTTTACGGTATTATATTAACATAAATGTGCTATAAAAACAATAAAAAAAAATCATGCATATTCCCTATTGTACTCGATAATCGAATCACATAAATTAATTATGCATGGTCACCTCACTACAGAGTTAATTTGAAATGTGTCACCGTACCCATCCTATGTGAAATAAAGTATAGCGTATCTGACAAGCATATCTGATATTAAATAAGTATATCTGAACAGGCCTTCACTCACCGTTCTCGTGCAGGAACATGGTGGCCTGCTGCAGCTCGGCGGCGTCGCGGAACATGCGCAGATTTTTCTGCTGCATGTATTGCGTCACCTATGATGGTAGAACACAGATACAAACATGATTTATTTCTCTCATAGAATTTCTAACATACTATATTAAAACGCACCGATACTAAGAGTATCAGCTACATTTTAAATTGAGATCTACTCACCAGCCGCTTGTATTCTTCATGTCGCAGTACTGGCTCCTTTAGTTCGTTGGCCAGGCTAGCCACGCATTCCTCTAAAGCAAGATACGTAGCCGGGACTCGCTGCTCCAACAATGGCTCCTTGCTGCCTGCCGATGGACAAAACATGAGTTAAGGAACCGAAACTTCAGTATCTAAAGTTCAGATTCCTTAGTTATTACTACCCCTGCTATACAGTACCTGGCGGCTTAACGCTGAACGCCACCGAGTAGATGATGTCGGCCAGCAGCCGGATATTGTGGCGCGTGCTGCATGACACCTGACAACATTACAATGTATTTAACAAAGAGAGATGCCAGGCTACGTTATCGATGAAGCCTAGGAACTGCCCTCGCTTCCATCGTTCAAGTTCGAAACATGCTAGCATTAGAATAATAATACAGAAACAATCAATTACGATCAGGACATTAAGTTTTATGTTTATAAATTAAAAGAAAATTATTCACATGTACAGTCTGTTTTTTTTCGGTACGGACTAAATTGACATTAGCTGTGTTGCCACTTTTTTGCGAATCATTAATAGTGATGTGCCTCTACCGTAACTTTACGTAATTTACAATCTAGTATCGTTTTTCGGTAATAGTAAAAAATGTGTCTTTAAAATAAAATTACCTATAGGCATACCTATATAATGTACTTTAACCTTGTTATTGCGCATTCTTCAATAACAAATCCATAATTGTCGTATTTACTTAGTGTAATACGTAATTAAAATTAATAAATATACTTTTTTATCTGTGATACTCCATAGTTACCATGATTTTAAAAAGATTCGTCTATTATGAAATAAAAATAAAATTATGTGATAAAAGTAAAAAGTTACGATTCATAAAACCGGTATCGTAGTACTACTATTAAAAAGCTGGTATTATTATTTCGAAAATTGACATTTGCATGTGTCAATTTAGTCCGCGGCGAAAAAAAAACAGACTGTAGAAACTTGAATCTCAAATATTAAAACTATCTCTTTCTCAAGGAGCTTATTGCTATGACTCGAAAGACCATGATCGACTGACCTCGATGGAGTCGAGCACGCGCGGCAGGCCGAGCTTGTCGGCGTCGGGCGCGGCCATGACGGCGCCGCGGATCAGCCGCTGCAGCACCATGGGGCTCTCGCTCTCCGGCAGGTTGGCCTGCAGACCGATACAACTTATCAATCATCTTGTAACTGATAGCTGTTCCCAATATTATATGTGTTTAAGCACTCAATACTCTGATGATCCTGCTTATACTTCAGCATCCAAAGGCCAACACCACTATTGGCAATAGGCATAAATGCCAAAGGTTGATACTTAATCCAATCAATTATACCAATCAGCTCTAAGTTGATGTGCAGAAAGCAGATGAATCCTGAACAGAGAGTATAGTAAGGCTATCCTTGTCGTATTAAGCAAAGAGTTACTTACGTTGTTGACCTGATCGTAGTGGGTGGCTACCATGAGAACAGGCGAGCCGGGCGCGCGCGCTTGGATCGACCTGCGACGAACATACTTATCAATAAACTTTGATATAGGTGGTAGGGCCTAGAGCTCACCCGGGGAAGTACCACCGCCCGCCACGGTACTTAGTACCATTCCTACCGTGTAATAATTGTTTTAAGAACAATTGTGTTCCGGGTAGGAAGGTGTGGAGCCGGTTACACTTTTTTAGAGGCGACCATCTCAGTCCTCAGGGGTAGCAACGCATCTGTGACCGAATTAGAACGGGACTCATTGAGTCTAGTTCTGAGTCGGTCACAGTTGTCATGGGCGGCAGCGGAAGGTGGTGCTGCATGCTCGTTTGCTATCTTAATTCCATAAAAAAAATATAAGCAAAATGTAAGAAGCTGTTACGTAATAATATTTCCTAGCAACTGTAGGTCTGTCGATGCTTACCTGAGCCAGTCCAGGGCCCCCGCGAGACCCTTCTTCCCGTCGGTGACGCGCCACACCACCAGGTACAGCGAGCGGCGCGACAGGAAGTACTGGTGCGTCGCGTAGTACCTGCACGTATGAACACCATGACACTGTGTGACTGGTAAGTGACTTCAACTTGTACCGATTGTGACTGTTCAACAAGGTAATGCGATAAGCATGAACGGAGCTTAAATCGGTGTGCGGTGTGTGTATCAAAGTTTGTGACCCTTATTATGTTCTGTCGTTGTTACGTACATAAGAGCGTACGTGTGTATGTATGCGTACGTGTTTGTATGTGTACTGTACTCACTCCTGTTGCCCGCCAAAGTCCCAAGTTCGGAAGGTGACAGGTCCACGCGTGGATCGCTGCTTTTCGTACACCCACGTACCGATGTCCACGCCCACTGTCGATACTGGCCTACGGGACGACTTGTTGCCCATTCGCTTTGCCCAATGCTGGAAGGTATTGACCGCTTTGTAACTGGAGTAATGACTGTCTTGCAAGTTTAATATTATACTACTGGAAAGTCGCCAGTATCTGAAAACTGACTTTTAAAGTAAGAAATTCGTAAGAACTGGTATACTTACGTCTGTTGGTTTTCTTCGGTGATGTATGGCCGATTCTTGCCTTAGACATTCAAGTAAGCTCGTTTTACCGATACCCTAAAAATAAATGGCACATGATTTTCAATTCCATAAAATATTTATTTCAATGTTAATTTTTATATAAAGTTTTGAAAGTCTAAACTCCGGTATCTAAATATATATAACTCAAAGGTGACTGACTGACTGACATAGTAATCTATCAACGTACAGCCCAAATCACTGGACGGATCGAGCTGAAATTTGGCATGCCACTATGATGAAGACATCCGCTAAGAAAGGATTTTTCAAAATTCATCCCCTAAGGGGGTGAAGTTTAAGCAAATTCCACGCGGGTGAAGCCGCGGACGGTAGCTAGTCATTTCATAAAGTCATAAGCAATTCTACAACAATCAATTCTATTAAAAGAAGTTTTATATATCTAGCCATTTTAACACCGTATTTTTCCATCCCAACCTATATTATCTATCTTACAAAAACTACACTTATTAATGTTGGTCCTTCGAGCCGACATCTATATCCTGAACCGACCTGCAGTCCAACCAACATGAGCTTCATCCTGGTGTAGGGGCGCGCCTCCTGCAGCACGGAGCGCAGGTAGCCCACCACGTCGGCGCTGCGCCGCCCGCCCGCCACCACCGACCGCAGCGGCTCCTGCAGCGCGCAGCCCGCCGTGTTCAGGTTCCACAGACGGGAGAGCAGGCCCATCTGGGGCGGCAGGTCGGTTATGTCTGCGGGAATATAAATTTACAGGTGTACGACATAATTTATATGTTCGGTTCATTGCACTTTACCGAACACCGCTATAACTGTAATAAGCTATACTTAGAGATTTTAAAATTAAGTGCAGTTATGTCCAAGACTAATTCTCTCACTTATGCAGGGTAGTAGACTTTAATTAATGGTCAGAATAAACTATGACACTGTAACACTTTAAATCAAGTGTATACACCGAGTGAGTAATACAAAAAGTAAATATTGACATTTATGTCGCAATTTGTGTTGTAGTTAAAACTTAAGTAAAAATATTTTCTTCAAATATAAATTGCAAAGAACCCTAAGGAGTGGAGGCCGTTAAACTCTAGATGGATTTGGAGGGAAACTAGCAGTACATTTTCAAGACTTTACTAGAATCTTCGATACTAAGATATGATTGCTTATGTTTAATAGTAAAACAGTTAAAACTTCAAAGACCACTCACCGTAGGGATTTGTTGAAGCGATGGCGAAAAGTGACTTTCGAAATGCGTTTGTAAAAACCTACTTCGAAGAAATAAATATTTGAATTTGAATTTATAGTATGAGACCCATTCAGCCAACTTCCAACCTATACCTATTGCCACAGAGCACAGAATCGCTCACCCTTGTACCCGCTGAGGTTGAGCACAGAGAGGTTGGCGAGCAGGTGCAGCGCGGGCGGCACGGCGCGCAGCAGGTTGCACGCTTCCAACCCTATTCCTAGCGGCATAGAGCACAGAATGGCTCACCCTTGTTCCCGCTGAGGTTGAGCACGGAGAGGTTGGCGAGCAGGTGCAGCGCGGGCGGCACGGCGCGCAGCAGGTTGCACGCTTCCAACCCTATTCCTAGCGGCATAAAGCACAGAATGGCTCACCCTTGTTCCCGCTGAGGTTGAGCACGGAGAGGTTGGCGAGCAGGTGCAGCGCGGGCGGCACGGAGCGCAGCAGGTTGCACGCTTCCAACCCTATTCCTAGCGGCATAGAGCACAGAATGGCTCACCCTTGTTCCCGCTGAGGTTGAGCACGGAGAGGTTGGCGAGCAGGTGCAGCGCGGGCGGCACGGCGCGCAGCAGGTTGCACGCTTCCAACCCTATTCCTAGCGGCATAGAGCACAGAATGGCTCACCCTTGTTCCCGCTGAGGTTGAGCACGGAGAGGTTGGCGAGCAGGTGCAGCGCGGGCGGCACGGCGCGCAGCAGGTTGCACGCTTCCAACCCTATTCCTAGCGGCATAGAACACAGAATGGCTCACCCTTGTTCCCGCTGAGGTTGAGCACGGAGAGGTTGGCGAGCAGGTGCAGCGCGGGCGGCACGGCGCGCAGCAGGTTGCACGACACGTCCAGCATGGACAGCAGCGGGAACAGCAGCCGCGACTTCACGCGCGCGCCGTTTTCTGCACTCTGCATGTACCAGAAGATCATGAGTCATGAAGGTCACGATTTAGAAATTCGCTCTTTGTTATACATTGGATGAAACTCTTCATGATTTTGGGATCGTCTTAAAATGTAAGAGAACTTTACTTTCAAGGTTTAATTAGAGGACAATGCGTTATTTTTGTAACAGTTAATTGAACAATTTGTACAGTGTGTGTGTATAGAGAAAAAAGTGATTGTTTTCTATTATTTTATGATAAGTTAATAATTAGATAGTTCTACTTAAATATGTTAATGTAAACGAGTATACACTGTAATTCTTACCCAGTCATCATCCTCTCCTTCCTGACTGGTGGTGACCTCGGTAGCGGCGGCGGTCAGGCCGTCGTCGTCTGTCGTCAGCTGAATGCGGGTCAGCATGTTGTTCGCTAGTATCTATAACCGACACCCCACTTCATTAATTTTTTAATTTATAAATATGATCAATTGTAGCATCAAGGGTTCAATTAATTGTATTTAAAACTATTTTTATAAATAATCAAAAGATAATTTAGTAAAAATTAATCTCTGATCTGCCATGAAGTACAAAAATTATACAGACTTACAACAACAAAAAACAGGTTTTTCACCCGAATATAACTATTTAATAATATATAAACCTATATGACAAACTGAGACAGCTGTCTTTTTGTTGACTTAACAATGTTAACCATTTTTTTTCAATAAACGCTCATTCCAGACAATATGATTCATTATAACGTTTTCAAGGCCGTTCTTGCGAACACACTTCATTCGAGCTGTTAAAGAGTCGAAAAGAATATTGAATGTGCATGTAAAGCAGCCTCACAAGCGTGCGCAGTCCGTCGAGCGTGAGATGTCGTCGGGCGGCGCACGCGGCGCTCAGCAGCTGCGAGCGCACCGAGCCGCCCGAGCGCGGCCGCCCGCGCGCTCCGCCCCCCGCCCCCGCGCCCGCGCCGCCCGTGCAGTAGCACGCCAGAGGATCTTCCGACGAACCGAAGTTCTCCACCTGAATAACGAAATTGAAAACTAAGTAAGTTCAAATTATTTAACCTATAAATTGTCGCGTAAGATTTCTGAGTTGTGATAGTGCTACAAATGTCGTTTCTGAGTTGTGATAGTGCTACAAAAATATGTTACCTGGGGCAAGCTTGGCCAGCAGGTGATTTCGTTGTGACTTAGATCCAACTGACGCAGGTTTGTTGGGTACGACGTCACGTAGGACATTGACCTGGTGATAAAACATGCCAAGGAAATAAATAAACGCCAATTTATCATACTTATCATCATAATTTATTTATTCATATTTATATAGCCGAATTTCAAATTAATAAAGCCTTCCTCTGCCAACTATATAGTCTGTCAATAATTCACTTAAACACGCACATGTTAATCTTTCTACCCAACAAATAATATCTAACTATGTAATATAAAATTTTACCTGAGATTATTATAGGCCATATTGAGTCTGGCGAGGTTAGGCGCCTTGCAGGCGAGCGGCGCGGGGATGCAGGAGAACTGGTTGTGCGACAGGTTGAGCGACGTGAGCCCGCTGGCGGCGGCGCTGCGCGGCGTCTCCGCGGGCGACGCCGCTACCGCGCCGCGCCACGCGTGCGCGCGCCGCGCCTCCGTCCAACTGCGGTAGCAACAGATACGGTATGTTGCATGGTTACATATTGAGCATGTTCTATTAAGCGATTACAACGCTTAAAACGACACATTTTCGACACAAGTCGTTCTACGCTTGAACGATAAGTCACTAAGGGCTGTTTTCTATCCGTAGTTTCTTGATTTAGAAGGTGAAATAATAGCAACTGGAGCTATCGTATTGTGAGCTGTTGAACATAACCTAGACATAAAAATCAATATTGAATACTTTCGTTTATGTTGGTCCGTTGACGCGTCTTTGTAATGTGCGCAGCAAATTAACGTGGAATCAAAATACCCAAAACGATTCTTTTTGTATAGGAATAGGAATATTTTGAACGTTTTGATCGCAAAAAATGCAACTCACACAGCGTTCCCGTGGCGGTTGCCGAGCGTGGGCACCGCCTCGTCGTCCTCCAGCGAACACTCGCTGCGCTCGATAGACGGACTGCGCGACGACGACTTCTGTATGAAGGCAATACATTGGAATTGACAGGACATTAGAATACTGATACCGAAAACTTAGCTCCACTCTTCAAGGAGTTGAAACACTGTTGACAGCATGTTGTTCAATCAAATCTTAATAAGTCGCAATAGGTGATCCGTTAGATGACGAAAACAGAGCAAAACTACTTTTTATACCAGAATATTTTTTCTACAGAGTCTTCAACTAAAAGGAGAGATAGTTTAATACTTACGGATTGTGAAGTGAAAGGAAACTGCGCAGAGTGGCTGGAGGGTGAAGCGCTAAGCTGGGGCGAGGGCTCCAGCGGGGACTGCGCCCCTTCGGACTGACACTGCAAGTTAGGGTTCGTTAGTCAAGGATAGAGGAATCTACATTAAACTTTAATAAGTGAATTACAGAAATAGTGGTGAATAAGTAAAATGCCTCTCCCAATCTGCCCTAGGGTAGCGTTGTGGACTGTTTTAGGCCTCCTCAACGATGAGGAGAGACCCGTGCTCAGGAGCAGGCCATAAATGGGTCCACCAAGTAAAATGCATTTTATTATCGTGACGATACAGGTACGGTAGCTCTTGGCTAATACAAATCGACCTGGTACCAGCTAGGCTATTCTGTAAGGGACATCTTTGACATCTCGATAGCTGAATCCGCGGTGAGATTTTGATTTTGACGTACATCGCGTTCTGTTAAAATTAAAACCGACGGCAGCGCCAATCAAGCTCGCAATGGAAGTGACACAACTCACCTGAGTGAGCTTCGATATCGAATTTGTTTCTTACAGAATAGCCGTGCAGAGCCCCTCGTTACCTCGTCGCCCCGCGGCAGTTCCCGCAGGTGGTTGAGCGCGGCGTTGAGGTCCCGCAGGCTGGGCGCGCGCCACATGTGCGGCGGCAGCGCGCGCAGCTTGTTGTTGGACACGTCCAGGCTGGTCAGCGAGGGGAGGGAGAACAGCTCCGGGGGCAGCTCCTCCAGACGGTTGTCCTGTAGGGAATACGATGTGCTTGATATAAACGAGGTAAAAATTATGGTAGAGCTTTTGTTGCTTTATTTACGGATATTCTTGGTTACACTTGTATCTCGCATTGCGATTAGAAAGTATCAGGATGCTAAAAACATTGAATTTTAAATTTATATTAACTATTATTATAACTATACCTCATTGGCCATGTCTACTTCGTCCGGTTACTTGGAACTCTTAAAAACTCCCCAATCTATGCACAACATTTTTTCTTGTGCATCAATTTGATCAAATCTTTCCCCTTAAATCAAAACATACAAAAACAAAATAACACCACATCAATGATTGTTATTAACAGCAACCTGTAAGTACAGCTCCTGCAGCGCGGGCGCGGTGTAGACGGGCTTGTGTCGCGCGGCGGCCTGCCCGCGCGCGCGCTTTCCGCCGCCACCCTCCTCCTCCTCGAACGGGTCCGACGACGTGGGCAGCCGCTCCAGTTTGTTCTGAGCAGCGTTCAGGTACCTGGGTGTGGTAATTAGTTAATATTTACCAAGTTTGGTATCCTGCTCGAAGGACTAACAATTTTCATTAAAAAACAACAAGGACGAAAATATCTTCATTGTTAACCAAAATGCTACATGAACACATTATTATACATAAATCAGCACAACAGGCTATTTTAATCAATAAAATTAAATGATACAAACAGTCGAACGTAACGTAAGTAAGTGGTCATTGCCATAGCTGACCAATGGCAACCTTGACTGTAGAAATAACCAATGCACCTGTTAAGTATTATCCTAACCTAAGCCATATTCCCCTTTTTAGTGGTAGCCTAGTAGATAGAGGTGAAACTGACCTCAAGCTGAGCAGCGAGAACATCTCGCGCGGCAGCTCGCGCAGCTCGTTGCTGGCGAGCTCGAGCCGCGTGACGCACAGCAGCGCGCTGGCGCCGTTGCTGGGCGACAGCTTCGAGTTGACCCGCAGCGCCGCCGCGCGCACCCAGCTCATGCTGCGGATATTGGCGGTGAGCGTTGGAAGGTAGTTCGATAGTATACAACTTTTATTCAAATATGTATTAATATATTATTAACATATAATAGAACCGTTTTTCCCCCGAAGGGTATAAAACGGATATTTAGGTTTCAGCCGCAGCTTGAACCACATTTGAGATTATCTTCCAATATTCGTCATTAAAATAGGCTATCTCACTCGCACAATGCATCAAAATATAGTGTTGTCTCTGTCTATGCCTTCTCCCCCCTCCTCACACGCAGCGGCCGGTGGCCATTTTGCTTCAGTACTTTTCAGGCCGGCAAGGACCTGAAGGTGTGGTTCAAGCTGCGGCTGAAACCTAAATATCCGTTTTATACCCTTCGGGGGAAAAACGGTTCTATTTAGGTGTTCGAGCCTTAGCTTGAACCACATTTGAGACGTGTTTATTATCTGCCGGCGCTGCGTGTGCGTACTGTGACAGATGTAATAGAGATAAATAGGGAGATTTAAAGTCCAAGGCATAAGTATATTATAATGATTTTTAGCTATTTATTGTAATAATAATGACAAGTATTCAATCAATACATTATTTTGGCAGAATAGTATGAGGGAGTTTAATAAAGTAATTAATTAAATACTACGTAGTAAGACAATTTGATGTAATTAGATGATTAATCAAACACATCGGCTAATGTTTACCAAGATTAATTTATGTAACAGTGAAGGATCCAGAGAGAGCATTCACGTTAGGTCTTGGAACATTGCGGACATCTTTAAAGTAATGTTTAAAGAAGGTGTTCTTTGACTGCCAATAATTCCCCGTAAACCGGTTGCTAGTCCAGGCATGTGTCGCCACGGCAGCACGGAAACTTCCCGCCGAAGCACAGATTTGAGCCTCTTTAAATAAGTTCTGATCCGACCCACAAAAACCGTTAGTGAGGCAGGTTTGGCGATTCCGCGTGTGGTAATAAATATGCTGCTAATACCCTTTGACGCTCGACGTTTATGAGAAATTGATATGACGTATATCCTCATCCAAAAACTATGTCAAATCTATTGTTGTTGTCCTTGCGTCCATTTTTCAATAGTCATCTAGACAGCTCGACTGTCTGTAGGAGATTGAATTTGTTTTGGAACCGAAGTTTGACCAAAATAGTAATTCTACGTCCATATCTTCAAATGGTCCTCTTTCTAGGGATAATAAGGTGATGTCGTGGACCCTTCCCCCAGTAACAACAACAGTAGAACGCTAGCATGTCTGGAGACTGCAAAGAGATCCTTTTCGTTGAAGCTATACGATACTAAAAAGTTTATTAAGTCCTCCATTTTCTAAGACAATTGTTAGTAGTTAGTAGTAGTTAGTTAGTAGGAGGGCGTATAGCGAAACCTCCTCCAAATTTTGCAACGACCGACTTATGCATTGCTTTTGTTCTGGGAGCTTACTTGACTTCATCATGAAGGTAGCAAAGGTACCTTGCTAAATCTTGTGGGTTTGGATTGTGTGTCGGGATACTTTTATTTATGGCCCAAGTATACCACTTTCTCCATACTGGTTTGAAACTTTTTAACAATGATTTTCTCCAGGATGACTCTAATAAAGCAATTTCTGATTCAGTCCATCCTTTTACTTGATGTGACCAGCCCGAACCATCCTGGCCCTCAATTTAAGGTGCTCTGCCTGTGGGGGTGCTCGGTTTGTTTGTAGATCGATCTAATTCTTGTGGATGTTCGGGATAAGCAGAGGGGAACCCATTGCCCTGAGGCGGAATTCTGGTTTCCAGAAAGCGTTCTCCCAAATTGGAGCGATGAGAATATATAATCCTTTGTCCGACTGGAGGTGCTGTTACACACGAGGTATTAATGCCGGAGGTGGGAATGTCCATGCTAACTTGTACTTCCACTTCTTGCTGAACGCGTCGTTGAAACAACCGTCTTTGTCTTCGACATTCTCGCTCACATATGTAAGTTGCCACAGCTGATCGCCTCGACGCAAACAAATATATTTCCGGCGTCCGAAACTTCTAGAAAAGCATGGATTTGTTCCTCGACAGGCCGTCCGCTATTCCATTGTATACACCCGGAATATGTCGCGCAATGAGGTGAGATTGTTGGTGTTCGCAGTATAAGAGGATTTGTCGTGCCGCTCGCAGCAATTTTAACGATCTCGTTCCCCCTTGCTTGTTTATGTAAGCTACGTTCGTGCGATTGTCCGATTGGAGAACAACGGTTTTCAATGTCAGTTCGAGATTCAGTCTCCGAAGCACTTCTAGCACCGTCCATAATTCTTTGATGTCGCTCTACCATTCCCTCTGAGTCGTTGACCATTGTGGCCATAAATAGCGATTGTTCGCTATGGTTCCCCAACCTAGATCGGCTGCGTCCGTTGTGATGAAGATCGAGGGATCTTCGAAATGTATTGGCATGCATTTCTGAATATTCTCCATCCACCATAATAAGTCCTTTTGCGCTGAGTCCCGTAAGGGAAACTTCTTGTAAGGGATCTTGTCTGGTAACCGATTTGAGGCTCTCTGAAGTGCTCGGCACTGAAGCCTGCTCAACGGTACCGTCAGTGATGCAAAGTTTAGTTTACCCAGTAATATTTAGGAACGTCCGCCAACTCTATCGTTTCAACCGCAGAAACTTCGATATGATGTGCTTTATTTTAGAACCGTTGGGGCACAGGCTCTTGGTATTTTTTACTGTGTCCAAATGATCCCCAGGTGCTCCAATCTGGTTGATGTGGTTAGAGACGACTTCTTCCGATTGGGATGCCACCCTAAATCCTCTAAGTATGTCATTGCAAACTTGCTTTGACTTTCCAGGATTAGGGGGTCTAGGTGAATTGTTAGGAAATCCTCCAAAAATAATAGGACTCGCAAGTGTTCTAGCCTTAGTCGTTGCGCAACCCAGTTCGTTATTTTGGCAAACGCGGCCGGACTGCTTGCCGGACCAAATGGGAGGCAAGTAATTTCGTAAACGGTTCCTTGATACGCGAGGGACAGGAACCGGCAATGACTCTGATGAATGGGGATATGAAAATATGCCTGCGAGGTATCTATATACATCATAATTATAATCTCCCCTCTCTAGATGTAGAGGTATTTGAAATTGATTTATAAGACGAAAAGACGGGGCATGAACATAATTGTTTAAATTCTTAAGGTTGAATATAGGGCGATTCTCCCTGTTGGATTTTTTTTTTTTTTTTTTTTTTTTTTTTTTTTTTTTTTTTTTTTTTTTTTTTTTTTTTTTCCTCAAGATCATCGTTCACCAAAAAACCCGTTTGATGAATGGATTTTTGTAAGGCGTTGCAATCTAGTTTTGCCGTGGCAATTCGAGGGAATGTTTCGTTTGAAGCCAGAGTCTGTTTCTCCTTGTAAACTGCTTTATAGGTGGGGTTGTCCGAAAGGGGATTCTGAAGCCTTTTATAATTTTTAATATACTTTCGAGTGCCTCCCTCCGTTGGCTTGTGTGAAATGCGAGGTATCCCGCTCGGATGGAGTCAGTGGAGTTGCGTGTGCTTCCCCCCCCTTTTTTTTTGAATTTGCCTGGTTGGTGTGTAGGGTTCGATTGCTTTGTGCTTTGAGTGGGGTGCCATTCCACCCTTTCCTTTATTTTGGGAATCAATTCTTCTTGTAGATCCCTGGTTATTATGCAGGTTTGATTTGCGCTGAAATTTATTTCATTTCATTTATTATATGCATAACATATGTCACAATGTTGTTCCGTATCTAGAAGATTTATTTTGCTTCCTTTTGTCAGGAAAAAAAAATTATGAATTCCCCGTGTTCCTGAACTACCTCAGTGAAAGCTTTCTCTTCAAAGAGATGAGTCTCCGAAGGGGGTATTTCATGTAAAAAGATAATTCCCTTCATGTAAAAAGATCTCTGCGGTTCTGTACTACTTCTGTCCTCCGACCACAAACATATTGCAGTAAAGAGTCTGAAGTCTTCCTAAATTTTGAGTCTGCTGTAACGAAGTCCTGCCATACTTTCCCTTTCATTTAGGTAAACAATCTAACAGTTGTTGGAAAACCATCCATTGTTAAATTAAATTAACCCATTTGTGATCACTCTTAAAGTATGGTCAAATCGTTCGAGGACAGCGACAGATTTCCACTCTGGGGTAATACCCGCGAGGAGGTTATTCGGGTTTAAGCACAGAAGGCAGGAGTAGCCTGAAATTGTTTTTGTGTTATTGGCATAAAGGTATGCCGTAACATAAGGATATTGCGCCACTCTGAGTCGCAAAAGCCCCCTTCGATTCCTGACCTGTGGTCTTCATGGTGAAATCGAGAGTAGGTTCACTATCAGATGCTTCGGCATGATGCATGCATTGTGCCCCTAAGTTCAACTTCTCGTGAACGTACCGAGGGGCAATTCCTACATCATCCCCAGTGCTATCTGGGAGGGATTCAAAGGATCCATCTAAGTCTTGATCTAAGTCTTGTCGTTGATTTTTCTTGCAGCAACAACTTACCATTTTCATTCTGTTCCGATTGCATATTAATCATTTTATGAAACAGGGCCATTTGTTGGCTAAGGATAGTAGCTAATAAGTGCTCATTACTGCCCTGGTCTGCTTCTCAAATTGAGCGTGAGTGGATTGCTTTTGATGCTTCATCGGTGTTTGACCGTGGGTCGTCACTTCCTAGCTCGGAGGAGGCATCCAAGCGTCTTTTTAATTTTGATTTGAGTCTGGACACGGTGTCCCTGAATATATTGTAAGATGGTGCATGTATTTTTCCCATTACACTGTGGGGGGCATATAAGAGTGAGCACTGTATTCGCACTTCGACAAGGATGATGCTGATAGGTTGAAGGCACCAGCCATATCCACAATAGGGATGGCGAATCTTAGCTTTATTTCTACGGAGGGGGATATCTGATCCCCACTACTCCCAAACAACTCTTGAAAGGTGTAGTTGTTCCATTCGTGCCAACCGTTCGGAAAATGTTGGTCGACAGCAGCAACGATTACCGAGAATGCTCTTGTATCAGTTTGATACGTCTCCAAGGCCAGTTCACCCAAAGTAGATAATTCGGCCATTTTCTGCAAGTAAACAAGTGGCTGCTTAACTTTATTGAAATCAGAGCAATATGTATATACATTATAATAATAATAATAATAATAATAATAATCATTTATTTCAATCTCAAAGGATCATACTTTTATAATGTACAAGTCAACACTGCAGGACATTTTAATCTTAAAATAATAAAAATTATAAATTCACTAATAAATGGTTTGCTAAAAATTACAATAAATAAATTAAAATTCTGATTAAAACATTAGGTAAAATTAAATTGATTACATTAAAATTAAATTATAATTAAAATAAAATTAAATCAAAATATTACATTAAAAACATGTCACATTAAAACTTATTCAACCATTAAAATATAAAGAAAAACATTAAAGATATTAAAAATTCATGTCAAAGATTAAAATACGTACATAAAATAAAATCACAAAAAAAAATTAAATCACAATCAAAAATCAAAAAACTAACATTATTTAATATTAAAAATGTGGGCTCTCGAACGCATGTGACAACCATTCCAGTGTCTTACCACTGGGCAGTCTGGTCGGTCCAGTATGGTATTAAGAAGACTGTTGGTGCTTTCCTGTACTCGCTGTATCACCGAGGCTACGCGTTTGCGCACTATCGCATGAAAACTGTCAATTCGAGCCTCGGCGAACATACCCGATGCGCTGCAGTACCGAGGCAGCCCCAACAGCATCCTTAAACCATTATTATACTGGACTCGTAGGGCATTGAGTGTTCTGCCTGTACATTTGACCCACAGGCTGCACGTGTAAAATGTCTGACAGTAAGCCTTAAACAAGGTAACCTTTACTTCAGTACTACACCGTGCAAACCTGCGGGCCAACAGGTTGCATCTCACTGACAATGCCCTACGCTCCCTTTCTACGTCCAGGTCATCGGAAAGGTCCGCGCTGACCCAGTGCCCCAGGTATTTAAATTTGGTGACTCTACTCAACTCTATACCACCTAGTTTGACAGGAGGAACTGTCTTCGGAATTTTACTTCCGGCTTTAAAGACGAGTAGTTCACTTTTATTACTATTATACCTGAGGCCATGGGCCATCGCATACCCCTCACAAATGCCGATCAGGACCTCGAGAGCTTTGGCTGATGGGCTCAGCAGAACCATATCATCCGCGTAGCTAATGTTGTTCACAAACCTACCATCCATTGAACAGCCTACTCCGGCTCTGCTGAGTCCATCAATCAGTCCATTGACATACAAGTTGAAGAGCCGAGGGGAGGTAAGTCCACCCTGCCTAACCCCGCACTCCAACCTGTATTCCTTTGAGTATGAGCCAGCCCATCTTACTTGATTAGTTTGGTGCCGATACCAAAACTTAATGAGGCCGACAACCTCCCGGGGCGTGCTGGTCTCCCCCAGGAGCTTATCCCATAAGATGTTATAAGAAACAAGGTCAAATGCCTTCGACAAGTCCAGGAAACATGCGTATACTGGTGTCCCCCGTGTGGCGTAGTACTGAACGGTATGCTTGAGTCGCAAAATCGCTGTTTCAGTGGATAGTCCCGGTCTAAACCCGAACTGTGCCTCGTGCAGCCTAATGTGTTTCTCAAATATGCGATCCAGCAAACCATCCAGCACCTTTGCTATCACGGTTGCAAGGGATATAGGTCTATAATTGTTCTTGTCGGAGGCATCACCCGTTTTGTTTTTGGGTACAGGTATAACAATGGTTTTCATAAGCTCCCGGGGCAGATACGCATGCTTTATGCATAAATTAAAGAGCAAAGCCAACACTCTGGGGAGGTGGTCACCAGCGTAGCGTAAATGCTCTATGCTGAGCCCATCATGGCCCGGTGACTTGCCCCTCGACATGTGATGAATGATCGCCGCGACCTCCTTACTTGTAAACCGCATACACTCACCACAAGCCTGAAGCGTGTCTTCATGCACCATTTCATCCACCCTCAAAGGAGACTTCACCCTAAAATGCTCTCTGAACAGTTCAGCAATATGAGCTGGCTCACACTGACCCTCTACACTCGCTGGCAGGCAGGCTCTAGTATCCAACCTTTTTGTGTGTTTCCAGAAGCCCTTGAAGTCCTTACTGGAGTGATGAGTAGCTAGTATATCCATTTTAATTTTATCTTGATTGTCCTGACACCATTTCAGTTTGGACTTGAAGAGCCTCCTAGATTCACACATTCTATCAAACACAACTCCCCTGTTTGGTTTGCCATGCTCCAACCAAGACCTGAAATTAAGCCGTGCCTCCGCGTGGGCCTCCCTAACATGTCTATTCCACCCGACCACCTTTTTATATTTTTGGGTACAGTTTTTAATATTACAACTGATTTCAGCAGCATTTCTTAATATACTAACAATATTTTTATACATTGCATCAATAATTATCCTATGATTTGTCAAATTACATAAGTTATCTGGGCAGTTCCTACAATCAACTGGAAAGTGAATGTCTCTTAACTTACTATTACATTCGTATGTGTACTTGCCTATCTGTTGGATATCTCTCTCCCCCCACCGTACCTTGTCGAAATCATTTTTATTATATACTGTTTTTGGTGTTAACTTACCCATCATACAGCTAACTTCCACTGGAAGGTGGTCTGACCAAAAAACATCATAATGGACCCTTACATCAACAAGACACTTCGAAACTGCCTCGGTTACAAGGCAATGATCGAGCCATCTATTGCAATTATGACTGTCACTAGTAAATGTATATGTGTCCGAAGTCAATCCTAGCTTAGCCACATCCGCACACTGCCACCTACGTTCCTCACAGAAACTAATCAGTTCTTTATAAAATAATTCTGTGGGATGAGCGTTGAAATCTCCTAGTATAACAGCTGACTCAATTGCACTGCTCTCTATAATTGCATTTATTTCACTTAGCACTTCTAAAAATTCCGTTAGATTTTCTATGCTGCCATTGTCAGTAGGCATATACACTGAGAAAACTAAAAAGTAACTCTCCCCCCCGCGCACTTTCACTGCCGTGAGCCTAACACTATTACACGGTACTACGACAACTGACGAAAACACACCTTTCCTCCACATGATGGCCACTCCTCCATATGGACGCCCGCGCAGTGGTCCAGCCGAGGTGTCCACCGCAGATTTGCTGGTAAACTCGAAATTTTGATCTATAGATCCAATGTATGCCACATCATGCGGCATAAGCCATGTCTCCTGAAGAGCAATCACATCCGCTGATCTACATAACTGTTTTACCCCTTCAGTAGATCTCGTCACCGACTTGCAATTAAAACTCACCAGTTTTGTCGTAGTGAGGTTCTTGTCCATCGTCGAATAATCTATAATTATTATTTAATTATGTGCTCGCTCGTTACCCTAAACGACAAGTTGCCTCATTAGAGACCATGTCGTCTCATCTGAACGGTCGCCTCATTTGAGCCGTCGTTTCATTCGAGATGACGTGTCGAATCAATCGAGACCACGTGTCGCCTCAATCGAGACGACATGCTGCCTCAATCGAGACGACGTGCCGCCTCAACCGAGACGACGTGCCACCCCAATCGAGACGACGTGTCGACTCAATCGAGACGACGTGTCGCCTCAATCGAGACGACGCTGCTCCATTTGAGCCATCGCGTCGTCCCGAGCAGTGTGGCGCGTGGTCTCAACGAGCCGACGCGCCACGCTTCGTCGCTGGGCCGACAGGCGCCGAGCGGGAATAATATCGTCGCTGGGCCGACAGGCGCCGAGCGGGAATAATATCGTCGCTGAGCTTATGAGCGTCGAGCGGAATGTGAGGCAAGTTTCAGAGTAAGTACTTGCTTGTACGGTTTACGTGTTGCCCCGACGAATATTGAAAGCGTACTGAAGCAAAATGGCCACCGGCCGCTGCGTGTGAGGAGGGGGGAGAAGGCATAGACAGAGACAACACTATATTTTGATGCATTGTGCGAGTGAGATAGCCTATTTTAATGACGAATATTGGAAGATAATCTCAAATGTGGTTCAAGCTAAGGCTCGAACACCTAAATTATTAACATCGTGATTTGGTACGTTAACTCTGTATTTCATTCTATTATAATGTATCTATGGTAGGCTAATTTATGGTTATCTATGGAAGTAAATCTAAGAACCTCGTTCAAACAATGACAACTTCGAGCTGACATTATTCTTTACATTTTAGAAATATCGGGTTATAGAAATAGAGGATAAAAGTAAGTGTGACAATGGGAGCAAAGAGCTGCAAACTTCGTGATCACGTGTCATGATGACATGACATAAAGTAGTCATGGTAAAAGGCCACTGACCGCACGTGGGAGAGGCGGCAGCGCAGCTCGCGCCAGTTGACCATGACGGGCGTGGTGGGGCAGCGCGCGGAGTACGACAGCGCGGGGTCCGCGTCGCGCGCCTTCAGCACCAGCTCCGAGATCGACGACTTGTTCAGCTTGTAGTCCGGGTCCGGGTACGCCTGCGAGGTGTAACGTTCGTACAGATTGGTTAACAAGCAATTTTTGAATAGTTTATGTTGTAGATTTTTGGAGGTGTATATATAAATCTAATAAAAATTTTAACAGTGTTTTGTCTATGCGTTTGTTCCCGCTTATCTCAAAGACTAGAATTAGATATAAATAGATTTTAATAACGTATGTGTCAGTAAATTGTGTCAGTAATCAGTAAATGTGTCAGTAAATGTGCTAATTTCCATTTTACGATAACCAAATACTTTTCGAGTTTGTCACGAAAAGATAGACAGACGCAGCGGGGGCCTGTTCTATATTAAGATTAAGATACTGTTTGATTCTATCATTAAACATAACAGCAACTTACCAAAGCAATCAACTAACCAACTACCTAATATTTAAACACCATCTACTAACTGGACTAATAATCCTAGTCCCTTTGAGCCTAGTTCTAGGTCAGTCAGAGTTGTTATGGGCGGCAGCGGAAGGGTGGTGCTGCATGCTCGTTTGCTACCTTAATTCCATAAAAAAGACCTTGGTGGCGAGCAGCGCGGCGCGCAGCTGCAGCAGGCCGTGGCGCGCGCACTCCTGCAGCGCGCGGCCGCCCGGGTCGCCTGCGCCCGCCGCCAGCAGCAGCTCCACCGCCTGCACGTGCCGCGCGCGCGCCGCCACCGCCAGCGCCGTCCAGCCGCCGCTACCTGACGACACAGGGAGTTCGTTCGGTGGACGGATTGCGATTACATCTGGAGGGACGGATATGTCGTCGCGAAGGACGCTGTAGCTTTCCTCGAAAAGCAGCAGTGGAGGATTTCCGGACCCTTGGTTGTAATTGTAGTTTTCAATGATGTCATTCGACAGACTTCAACATCGACAAATAGCGATAATTCGAGAATATAGGTGAGGTGTCGTTTAAAATATAGGAGCAAACAACAAAGACCAGCATTGGAATATAAAAAGAATTATCATACTGGTTAACCTAGTAAAAAGTTGTGAGGTAACCCATAAACACAAATAAAATATTACAGTTGAATTGAGAACCTTCTCCTATTTTAAGTCGATTAAAAAAAGTGTTACTCACGGTCGTCGCCATAGCTTGAGCGCGCGGGCGAGGGCGAGGCGGAAGCGCGGCCGCGCGGCGCGGTGGCACTACGGGAACGCGCGCGCGCATCGCGCCCGCTCTCTGACGCCTCAAACTCCTGCGGGAGGAACGGTCGTGTTGGAGTATCGCCATCAATTAATTTAGAAACAATATCAGTGAAATAAAATGATTACTGGTAGGTAATTTTCGTAGATTCAAAGAAGATTTATAATTTGAATAATTAATAATGACAGATCGTTTACGTGGCCTTTTAAACTTTAAATGATCTATAATTAAAATATAATAATAATAAAAAATAAAAAATCTGCAATAAATATTAAATTTTGCCAAACCCTGGCTGAACACAATTTCTTAAAAAAAACATATAAACCGTGAGCGCGTGCGGCGGCTGCGCGGGCGCGTCGGGCGCGGCGCCGGCGGCCAGCAGGCGGCGCAGCACGCGCACGTGGTTGAGCCGCGCCGCGCACGCCAGCGCCGAGTCCTGCCCGCGCGCCACGTCCGTGCGCACCGGGTGCAGCTTGCCCGCCGACGGCGGCGACGTCTGCAACACAACAGTACTATGTCATTAGAATATTAGATTTGTGTAGCGTATGTGACAATTTAAATAGCGCTAGCACCTCATAATATAAGGTCATCATATATTCGGTATTCGCCAAGAATCGTCGGTAATTACAAACCGATTTTAGCGCGAATTAAAAGATGTTATTTACAGAGAACTTCTTAGCTATTATTGATTAAATACAAACACCGCAACTTCATCATGATCCATGTTAATAAAATTGAAAGCTTTCTGCTGGTATAAAAATTTGCGACACTTTGACTTTGAATTACTTTGACGCAACGCACGAAAATGATAAGAGTGTAACCTGTTTGTTCCCGGTGAGCTTGCTGACGATGGCATGTATCCCGAGCGAGATGCCGCTGCGGTGCGGGCTCAGCACCTGCGCCGGGCTCGCCTCCTCCGCGCGCTCCGCCTGCGACACACGAAGTCAACGGATAAGCATAACGCATATTTGATGTGGGAACCGGTCAGATGAATGTATGACGTTTTATATAGTCTGTAGTCTCAAACTTTGCCCCCATTAATAAGACACAAATTATGAATAATATTTGAAATTGACGTATTCCAATCTACTAGCAATAAAGTACCAAATTTCTTAACATTAAAAAAAACTTTAAAAAAACTTAACTTAAAAAAAAGTTTTAAATGGATGTGAACTTGGTGATGTTTTCTACAGCCTCGTCAAACCCCATTGCCGCCTATCACCTATCCACCTCACCTACCTCGCCGTTGGGAGCGGCTGGCGCGGCGGCGGGCGCGGGCTCGCGCGGCACGGCGAACGCGAGCAGCGCGTCCACCACCGCGTGGTTGCCGAGCGTGCACGCCACGTACAGCGCCGTCTGGCCGCTCGCGTCGCGCGCGTTCACGTCGAACGCCATGCGGTACTGCCAGCGGCCGGTCGCGTCGCTGCCGCAGGGATAGGTAACATGTTTACTATTAGTTCGGATACTAATATAATTTTTATTGCTTTAGTAAGCGGTTATTTCAATAATCTATCTGTTCGTATTTATCTTTGGATAAATTAAAGTGTGCACAAATTTTGTTAATAAATTTAATATTGTTTAATTACAGACTGACTTGAGGTAATATTGAGCATAGCTGTAAATCATCACACTTCGGCACACACACAGCACAGCACACACAGCACAGCTGTAAATCATAACGGCTTTTTTGCGTTTGAATTAATGTTAGACACTCAATAAATATATAGAACACAGACTTTTAAAATAAATAAGCAGACCAAACATAATTTTCACGACTACAAAGACGTATGTAAACAATAGTTTCATCTTTTTCTCTCCCATGACACATACAAAGTCTACCTTGTTTTATTTTTGGTGTTGCATCACTCACGTACACAGACAAAATGGGGTTGAAGCACTTTCGCCATTTTCATAAGTTACAAGAAGCTTTATTTGCACGAATGTTTTGTATGGGGATAGTCATTGTGTGAAATATGTCTATGTAGTTGTAACTGGCAAGCTTTTTTCTCCCATATTTTAGGTCTGCTTATTTTTTTTATAAATCTGTGATATAGAAAAACAATGAATAGATTCATAAATAGATATCACAGCGTCTATTGGTTTAACAAACTTCAGTACGCACCTAAAGCATAAAAGTTACTAATCATCAACAAGTAAGTAACAATAAGTGTGTAAGTAACTCACACATAAGTCTTGAGCATGTGCTCGGGGTAGGGGTACTCGAGCAGCAGCGTGACGAGCGCCGCGTGCCCGCCGATGCACGCCGCGTGCAGAGGGAGCCACTTCTCCACCGTCTCTTGCTAGTGGAGGAAGAGGATATAGTTACAGACATGTATGGATCTCCCGAAACACAACCATACTTACTTATGATTTTACTTCACTTGAGTATAATTGCATCCACTTTCCACATTCATATCTAAACATATAAAACTGTGCCTTATTATGTGTGCACATGTAATATCATATTATTTATGAAGAAAAAACATGAGGTGTTGTTTATGTTTGTAGGTAAATCAGTGTGTCGCTTATCTTATAAACGGCTCATTCAATTTGTATTTTAATAATAAAATTAATCTAAGAAGTTTTTGTTTTGTTACCTTGGGGTTACAACATTTAATGGTTAATTCAAATTAATTCGCAAATCATTTATTCGAGTGTGTGTAGTTAAAGCTGTTAAAGGAGATGTTTCTTTTTGGGCGGCGACTTTGTACATTCTAGCATAAAAAGAGAAAAATATACTGATTCACGGAAAAATATCAAAAAAATTATTAAATGAGCTGTTCTCTGCAGAGAAATTATTTTCAACAAAATATTTTTACACACGACAACATTTTCGGTTCCATGACTCCGAAATAGAGAACTGTCAAAATAAATATAAACTTGTCTGTTGTCTGTGATATCTGTACTGTATCTGTGTTATCTGTACTGTAAAATAATGTGCTTTGAAGTTTACGATGCAAGTTACAATCTGAGGTTACAATAATTTTTCGGCATTCCGAGATTTCCGAGTGTTTCTTTGGAGTGAATAACATCAGTGTTATAGCGATATTAGTGATCAAGTGCATATTATCTACCTACGGCTTTGTTTTTACGATTTTGCTTGTGATTGGAATGATGATGCTGTGTGCATAATGACCATTGTATGGTATCTGGTGGGTTGGGCTCGGTATCAGACAAATGCTGAGGCACCGGCTTCAGTCCTGGATGGCATAGAAGATGATTGAAATGGAAAAAATAAAATGAGAATAAATAATATGCTGTTTTTTATTTACTTCTGTCATATCTAAAATATTTAAATACAGAAATTGCAACTGCTTTGGGTTATAATCTCTGATAAGACAAATCTTCATTTATGCCACACAATTATCCAGCTTCACTTTAGGTTCATACTTATTTAAATATGCATTGGCATCTTTATGTAGGTTGAATTTTCTATAAGATGCTCATTTGCTTTGCCTTCTGCTCATACTGTTTCGGTGATTTCTGCAAATCTGCAAATAATTTTTATTTTATCATTCTTCTATACCTTGTACCCATACAGCACTCGCCTTTATTTAGTTATACCTTTCTCTTACTTTATATTATAAAAGGTCCCTACTTTATGTTGTGTTTATACCTCAGACATTGCGATTTTCTTCGGATTAATCGAAGCGACGAATTGCACCGTTTAATTAGATAAGATACGCTTAATAATGTTAATAATAGAAGATAGATCCAACAAACCAAATCCAAAAATATCGTAGGGCTTATATTTGACTATGCATTTGACATTGACACGTCATGTTGACACTCCTAATATGACATTAGAATAAATCAAGTTTATCAACGTCATCAGCAGTCGATTTATCCACCATACTGTCTCAGTGTTACAATATATTCTCTATAAATTGAATTATTGTCGCCAAACTAAGGTGAAATCGAGAATTTGGATGATATGGAAAGCTTTCAAATAATATGTCCTACTTCCTACTGAATGTACAGTGTACCCGCCCCGGTGCCATACATTTCTGAAACATCTCCTTTAGGTCTTCCGACGTAGATTCCTAATCATACACAGTTAGCAATGTCACCTGCACAGCCTCCGGGAAGTGCTTCAGCAGCAGCTCGGCGATCTCGGCGTGGCCGTGATAGGCGGCGATGTAGAGCGGGCCGTAGCGCGTCACGGGGTGCGCGCGCCCGTCCGCGCCCGCCGCCACCAGCGCCGCCGCCGCGCCCGCCGCGCCGTTCTCGCACGCACTGTACAGTGCGTACGGGACGTTAATGTATACGTAATACAGTACCAAGCATTTGTATTAAGTCGTAATGTGGTGTTTCACTGTTCAATTCACTGTTTTATTTATTCTTATTATGTTGAGTTGTTTTTTGGATGAACATAAAATTAGTGTCAAAAATGTCTTATTTAAATACTCTATTAATTTTTTAAATTGATGTAAAACGTACATAATATGGTGTAAAATCGACACGATGAGCGTTATTGTAGGCACGATGTCGTCCACGTTATCTTTTATTTATTTATTTATTTAATCTTTATTATACCATTATACAAAAGTGGTACAAAAGGTGGACTTAATGCTAAAAGCATTCTCTGCCAGTCGACCTTTGGATCAAACAGAGAATATCACAGGCAGAGAATATCATTATCTTCAACGCGTTAAACTGATATACTTATTATACTTAAGTTTAAAAAACTATACACATTCTTACATGAGAGCAAAGTATTCCATAAAATTTTACCACATGTACAAATGAGACAGCTCAACAGAAATAGGGCTCGAAGGACCAAGTAATATTTTATACATACACATAAAGCACTGTGTTAGCCCCACCGGGAGTGAGATTCGCGATAATGGGGGCGGCCGGTCCCAGCGCCGCCAGCTTGGCTCGCAGCGCTGGGACATCGCCGCGGACCACCAGCTCGCGCAGCTGCTGGTGGTGCGACAGACGCTCGCGTTCCAAGATATCTGGGGAAGAAGGACGGTAGAATGTTATTTGTGGATTCTATTAAATAATCAACTTTCAACTTCATGGCCCATGTCAATCCAGTTCCTACACGTTTACATTTTTGTGTAGTATGCAGTCTACGAAAAGTGACCATGATGCGGGCCTTAACCTCTGTTGGTAACAGATAATATAATTGAAGATCCTTGACTTCTAATCAACAGTAATTGAATTACACAGAACTTGGCGATATCGTATCACGTGTAATGAGAAAATCAATTTAAGAATAATCAATATTTGTGTCAAAGAGCATTGATCGCGATTGATGTGAAAAAATGTTCGGCCGAATATTCTTTGCGTTTCTCGAACGTTTACATAATTCATGATTGTTCAAGTCATATCTCTTACTTTCTTACAGATTCTTGAACAAAAATTATGGACACGCGAATATTGTCGAAAATCGCTTCAAAACACCGACACCGACCCGTGAACACGCGTAGCGAATACTGAAGAGATCGAATATGTCGTTCACATACTCGCGTTCGCGCATTTGTCTTTCTCTCTGAATATCGGGGGAAAAAATATAACAAACCTTCTCCAGCCCAAGGGTCGCTGACGTCATCGACAAAATACTGCATAGTGTCGTACGCGGGCTCCGCCTCCTCGTCATCCCGCTGCGCACGCGCACGCGTCCTTTCTCGCACCTGATTGGCTGCTGAACGAAACCGTCGCAGCATCATATTCATACACTGATCACGTATCGAAACACGACAAATATTGCAAATTTATAGTTTGATACACCAATTCACGCAAATTTTTTGAAAGCTTGAATACTTCACGAAATGTTTTCAGCATTGTTTTTAAACACTAGCTTACACTTTGTATAAAAATTATTTTTTTACCGGTTCAGAAAGTTTACGCAGCAAAATGTTAAACGCTAAGCACTGTAATTCATTGATAAGCTATCTATTTATAACAAGCCCTTATTAACTTTCAAAGTGATATTCGACCATGGGAGAAGCCAATAAACAACTTTGTTTCCTGAAAAATAGTTAAACGTCAATAAACTCTACAAAGGAAGCATTCTAATTTAGACCTAGACTGAATCTATTTGAGTCTGGGCATCACTAATCATCATCACGTGATCTAGGCCGCATGCCCACTTACAATTTGCGTGTAGAACCGAATGCTGTCTCGTAAACAGTCTGCCAAGTGTATTGACGAGACTCCAAGGTCACATGCCAATTGGCTATCGACAATCGGCGCGGATCAATAGCTGCTGCAACGGATGTGGTCGGATATTAACAGGATTGGAGTATATTGCCGTCCCAATTTTTTGTAGATAGCCGACAAAGGAAAAAACCATCTGACGATAAGTGGTCACTGTCGCCTGTTGACGTCGTCTATCACACAAAAGCAACTGGGTTGCCGGCCTAAAAGGAAGAAAGAAATTTATTGCCTCTTAGGTTCGCAGCTAGAAATGGACAAGTCTTTCTCATTCTTCTCGAGGCAGAATCCAGTAAGAAGGTGATAGCTTGATGGGTTTTCTTAACTTTTCTCTTTGTCGATTTCTCCTTCACCGCTCTGAGCATTAGTTAGTTGGTTGTCTTTTTTCTGATTTCAGAATAAGCGACATTAAGGTTATAGAAGACATCTGGAATACATTTGCGTTAATTTTGATTTTGTTGTACCAAATGCCCTAAGTCACCTCTTTTGCTTGTCATCGGAATAGGTCGTTTTATTTCGCTTTTTCTGGGTTGCTTGTAAAAAATAGCTATGTAACAATAAGGTGGCCCATTGTGTTACCTATATCTCCTTTGTTATATTGTATTAAACATACTTTTTGTTTTACAAACAAGAAGCCGAATAAATAATATTAAATACTGAGCGCTGCCACGTGTCCTGAATGTGATTTCAGTAGGAAAGAAGTACCTTATTCTAACAAACTCTTCTTTCGCAGCGTCCCAAAATATGTTTTGGCCTCCGTCACTAGGAGAGGTCATCGTCCTTTCTCTGGACCATACTTTGTTGCAATGTGCGCAGGAAGATTAAATTAAGTACGGACACGAAATAGGATAGTTGTCACCTATTAGCGTTTCAGATCTGCGCCTCATATTTACGCTCCGGCAGATGTTTGACCACCGTCAACAAAGGATATTTATTTATTTGTGGTTTATTGCAACAACCTTAACACAAAATAGTACAATGGGCGGAGGAGTGAAAATGGACCACTCAAATCCGGGAGCTGGTTAGAGGCTGTAGCATGATTATTTTGAAATTATTGGAGTTACTAAGTAAATAAGGAAATATAATAATTATGTTAATGTTTCACTTTCCACAGCCCGTGGCTGTCCGTGGCAGTCCGAGGGCTGTCAGTAGGTATATTCGACAAAATAATGCGAAATATTATCGAGGTGATGAACTGGTGACGACATCACAACAAGGTACATAAACATCATTGTGTAGAAGAATAGTATCGGGATATCGCAGGTCAAGTGTGCGATGTGGCTGTACTCTGTAGTTACGTCATGCTGATAAAATACGTTAGTTTTAGACGACTTCCGAAAAGGAGGAGCATATAATTATGATCAATGATTACATTGGCGTAACGTAACGAGTAGGTGCCGGAGACAGGGGGGTTTGGGGAAGAGGGCTTTGCCATCTGACCTCGAATGAAGGTACGTATGGTTACTACGGAATGTAATCCCGATTTCGCGGGATCCCGATCTCGCGGGATCCCGATCTGGCGAGATCCTGTGTAATTTTTCCGGATCAATCCCGAAGCATAATATAACGAGATCCCGTTCGAGATTGACGGGATTGGGCGGCAGTGGTCAGTGAAGCTACACGCATCAGCTCGAGCACATCCTGTTACACAAATTAATACTTCACTTCAGGAGGATTGAGAAGAAACTCTGCGAGCGTCTAAAAGTCCTTTTACACAGGTATACAGATCCACAAGCTTAGATAAATTAGAGTCAAAAATCTGACTTGTAAATATAATTTCCTTCCCCATTGACCAGGAGCTGGGAAGTACGTCCATGAGTGACTATGAATATATATTAATGTATCTATATAAAAATGTATGTTCATCAGTTCGTCCGAACTGAAATGAATTTTTTTTATGGAATTACGATAGCAAACGAGCATGTAGCACCACCCTTCCACTGCCACCCATAACAACTGTGACCGACCTAAAACTAGACTCAAAGGGACTAGGATGGTTAGTCCAGTTAGTAGATGGTGTTAGAATATTAATTGGTTAGTTTGTTAATAAGTGTGAGGATAGGGACTGTTAGTGATAATTTTTCTCTTATAAATCAACCTGGTTGCAATAAAAAATAAATTATTTTTTAACTTATTAATACCAGACTGTAACGTTTATGCCCTACGCTACGTACCTAATCAGTTATTTGAAAAAGCGATTGACGAACGCGCGTCGATAAGTAAGTACTTATGTGATGTCAAGGACACTGTGACGTCTGCCTGCGGAGGCGGTAACGATTTCCCATAAGGTGGCTCAGCTATTCGCTATCTTCCCCTGTCGATGTCGGGGTCGTCTGTTTTCAACTTCTCATAACGTGTCTGACTTACGTAGACGTCGTAGACTCTACAATTAAGGTGCTACAACCGAAATATGTACCTATGTAAAACCGAACGAGCGGAGCTCAAAAACAGAGATGGAATGATTTCATTTATAGGCAAATAGTGAGATAGCAATGTTCTATTTTTAGCTTTAATATTATTGACGTAGGTGCCAATTGCATTTTAATTTTTTATTTGATAACTGTTTCGGTTTTTGAGTTTTTCATTCTTATGAAAACTTAGCTTTGATTATTTACTAAGTATATTTTAAAAATAATTTCATCAACTAATTATTAAAACTTTTGCAGTAAACTTGAAAACCATAACTATTTTGACCTAACTTTATTTTTTTTTCTATCGAGAAAACTTCTCATTTTACTGGTTTTGCTCTTAGGGGATTATTTATTATATAGTGAAGATACATATATCTAAATATCGGAGATTTATAGACAGTAAGCTTTAAATAATCTTAGATCTAAAACTACGATATTTCGGATGTAGCCCCTTAAGAGTTATAATGAGACTTCACAATAAAGACTTGCAATAAGAATGAGGACCGGCATGGGCTGGCTTATGATTCAAAAACTAATGTGTCATGACTGAAGAGTTTGTTTGTTTATACGGCCTAATCTCAGAAACTATCGTTTTGATTTGAACAATTATTTTTTACTGGATAGCCGATTTATCGAGGAAGACTTAGGCTATTTAACATCACGCTACGACCAATAGGAACGGAGCAACAAGATTTCCGAAGCGAAGCGAGAGCTGCGAGAGCTAGTAGTGTAGTAGTAACTAGCAGCTAGTATTTAGTTCCTCTAGAAATGTTACATTATCCTTGGTAGACTTTATAACGGTTTGTATTGCACACAAAACTTGTTAATATTAGTGCGTGTAGGATTTGAAATCGCTGTAGGTAATAGGTTACATTTCAAATGCTAAGATATCAATTACAGTTTGGCTGCAGCTACGTGTACAGAATTTGTAAATTACATCTTCATTTGGTTGGTTTTATTGGCAATTGGTAAATCATGAGCACTTTTAATCTTGTTAAATTTACGAACGTTATTAGGTAAGTAATATTCTTCATGGGGGGATCAAGGTGTGCTTTGGATTTCTGGATATCTTTTGAAAATAAAAATCTAAATCTGAATTTGTTACAAAACTTGATTCCCTACTCGAGTTAAGCTTATGTATGAAACGAGTTTTAGTATTGATCCTTTTGTTATAAACAACTTGAAAGGTTAAAAAAAAAGGTTTCATTTTATTTCGATGAAATGAAACCTCTTTTTGTTTTATTCCACTCTCCACATCTAAAGGTCTACATGAACCGATAATTCGAACAAAGATTAGGTACTTACATCAAATCGTAAATAAAACTTAATTCAGACCTTGTTCAGACCTTTAAATTCAAAATAAGTCTTAAGAATATAACTAAGAATAGATAGTCTAAGAATAGATCAAGACCTAACCTATAATTATTATATTTACCTAAACACAGCTTAAAAGCGACATTTAAATTCATCCGGTCTTGTTACTAATACCTACTATCGTTATCAATTTTAATGCACACAACAAGAAATAATATTTTCGTAGAAACTATTGGCACCGAAAAACAAGATCCATGAATAAGTACCATGACTGATCACTTGAAACTTCCTTCAACCGAAGGATCTTGGATGGAGCGTAATCCACCCTAGTGCCTCAATGATGCTAGCAAGGTTAGTGGTTAACCCAAGCATTGTGGTAACTGACCTAAGTCAAGCAATGATATCCGACAAAGCTTGATGACTGCCACCTAACAACAACAACCGGCTTCTCGAGAGGAGACTAGGCTTACAATCGCTGACAGCATTAAACACATCTGTTCCATTTCTAACTGTAAACTATAGGTAGTGAACGTAACCGAAGAAATGTATGCACATATTAATTAATCCGCATTTACACACTGTTTATTTCCCAACTGGGTGGCATTTCGCGCGCCAGTGAAACCGAATGTCCAGTGATCGGACGACACACACGCGCTAGTCCGCGGACATCGCGGCCCGAACTAAAGCGAGGCCGGTCGTTGTGTAGCGACCACATGACCACTTATGCATGTGCTACACGGCTTCAAACCGTGGTTTGAAACCGAAACAGCACGAGTTGCGCTTTGCCGGCTACACGGTTTCAAACCAATCAATGTTGGTTTGAAACATCAGTGTAAAAAGATCGTCGCGCGACTATCACGTCTCTACGCTCGACCTATATAAGACTAGTAAACCCGCCCTCGCTTCGTTTCGGGGAACCAGTCCCTTCAAAAATCTCTATAAATTTAACAAATTATGTTATTCCGATGTCTACGCTATATTACTGCAAAGTTTCATGAAAATCCATTCAGTAGTTTTTGTGTAAAAGAGCAACAAACACACACACACACACATACATCATTACAAACTTTCGCATTTATAATATTAGTAGGACTAGTAGGAAGTAGGATAAGGATAGGATAGGATATCATTAGATTGTCAATTTTTTTTTGGCAGACGCGGCGTTGGCCCTTAGGTCAATTTCTTTTAATTTGTCGGCTAAAATATTCCACGCATTTTTTTTGAATAGGTACAATCTTTATAGGACTCTGATGTGAGGTCCCAAAGGCAGGGCAAGTCTCTATACAACTCGAGAAATTCAGTCAACACTTCTCGTTCTTTCTGCTCTCGTGACATTTCGTCGTTGTCGTTGATGCGTGCGTCCGCGCTCGCCGCTGCAGTGTGACTGCCATAGAGTAACTTTGGTGACTGCGTTCGCTTGGTTTGAAACAGACGGCTACACGGTTTCAAACCAACGCTTCTGCCAGTGGTTTGAAGCACAAGCCTTTCTACCAAGGGCGTTTGAAGGTCAAGCGAAATTTGGTTTGAAACTACTGTCTACACGGTTTTAAACCTCGGTTTCAAACCACGGTTTGAAACCGTGTAGCGCATGCTTTACACCACAGTCCATAGCCGGCGTCCGATATGTGGAATCACGTAAGTGACATCACATATCGTAAACAAACCTGATTATTAACCGACGTAAGAAAAATAAGTAGGTTCTAAGTTCGATCCAAAAAAACAATCCAGCAATTTCTCAGTCATATGTGAACAGATTTTTAATGTTCTTATAAAAATCCTTTTTCTGTTTTGTATTTGGACTTCCGAGGTGATCCTATTTCCACCCGTTTAGGACCTGACGATGGAATCCTAGGGAAATCGAGGGAAACCCTCAAATTTCATAGGCACAGCTAACTATGTTTCATATAATAACTTATATTTAGGTATGTATCTACTCACCAATCTTTGTTTTTTCTATTAAAATTACTACATTGACTTTTCATATTATGATGAAATAGCATACTGCATAGTCACAATAAACTGATACTGTTTGTTAGTCTAGTCTAGACTTTGCACTCTAGCACGTGGATGCTAGTTTTGGTGCCTGACAACAGCAAAGTAAATTGATTTAATTGATATACATACCATCATTAATTAGAATAATTAGTACTACTTCACGCCGCTCTCATACAGCGTTAATGTTTTCTCTTAACTCTTAAGTAACTAAACATTACGTATATCCTTATCTGAACATTAGGTGGGCGATTACCTGATCAAAGCTGTGTCTACTCTACACACGTAATAGAACCGTAGCCGTAACGTACCTACTATGTACTTACACTTACTTTTAGGATAAACTATGATCGAGGATTAATTTATTAACCACTAGCTGTGCCCGCGGCTCCGCCCGCGTGGAACTCGGTGTGTCACAAAGATTTTTCTGCGTGAATCCCGACCCGGCGAGATTTCTAAGATAAATAGTGGATTATAGTATATTATTTCACACATAAGAGAAGTTGATTTTTACTATATTTTAATCACACCATACAAACCATGTTTAACCATGATATCTATTAAAAAAAATATTTTTAAACTTTATTAGTAGTTTTTCATTCGAGTGCCAAAACATAAAGAAGCGAAGAATTGTTATGGTTACAGCTCACCAGGAAGTGCTTCAGTTGTTATCATTTTTCAATTACATTTTAACCGTCGTAGATTTTTTCAAAATTTTTAATTTAATTTGTACTTGTCAATGTGTAGATCTGTGGATATAGACACATAGATATAAATATATAGGAAGCCCGCAACTTCATTCGCTCATAGAAGTTTTTCCCGCGTAAATCCCGATCCCGCGAGAAGTTACAAACAAAAAGTAGCCTATATAATGCTCCATAACCTCCTCTACCTCCCATTGAAAGTCCCATAAACATCCGAACCCGCGCCCTCATTCCCGCTTATAAGTTTTTCCCGCGTGAATCCTGATCCTGCGGGAATTCTGAGATAAAAAGTAGCCTGGACATTGCTCTACAAATTTCTCTATCTCCGAGTGAAAGTCCCTTACAAATCTAAGCCGACGACTTGGCGCATAGGAATTTTTCCCACGTGAATCGTGATCGCGCGGGAATTCCGGGATAAAAAGTAGCCTATATGTTGCTCCAGAACCTCCTCTACCTCCCAGACAAAGTCCCATAAAAATGTGAACTCGCGCTTTCGCGCAAAGGAGTTTTTTCCGCATGAATCCTGATGCCGCCGGAATTCCGGGATAAAAAGTAGCCTATATTATGTTCTTCTACAACTTTCTCTATCTCTCAGTGAAAGTCCCATAAAAATGTAAGCCCACAACTTCGCGCATAAGGGGTTTTCCCGCGTGAATCCTGATCAAATAAGTAGCCTATGCGTTGTTCCAGAACCTCCTTTATCTCTAAGTGAAAGTCGCATAAAAATCTAAGCCCACGACTTCACGCATAGAAGTTTTCCCGCGTGAATCCTTATCCCGCAGGAATTCCGGGATAAAAAAGTAGCCTATATGTTACTTCACAACTCCCTCTATCTCCCAGTGAAAGTCCCATAAAAATCTAAGCCCGCAACTTCGCGCATTTGAGATTTTCCTGCGTGAATCCTGATCCTGCGGGAATTCCGGGATAAAAATTAGCCTGTACATTGCTCCACAACTTCCTCTATCTCCCAGTCAAAGTCTCATCAAAATTTTAGCCCACGACTTCGCGCAAAGGAGTTTTTTTCTGCGTGAATCCTGATCCTGCGGGAATTCCGGGATAAAAAGTAGCCTGTACATTGCTCCACAACTTCCTCTATCTCCGTATCTGTCTAGTCATATTAAAATCTAAGCCCATGACATCACGCATAGAAGTTTTCTCGCGTGAATCCTTATCCCGCGGGCATTCCGGGATAAAAAAAGTAGCCTATATGTTACTTCACAACTTCCTCTATCTCCTAGTGAAAGTCGCATAAAAATCTAAGCCCATGACTTCGCGCATAGGAGTTTTTCCGTGTGAATCTTGATCCCGCGGGAATTCCGGGATAGAACGTAGCCTATATGTTACTTCACAACTCCCTCTATCTCCCAGTGAAAGTCCCATAAAAATCTAAACTTGCGACTCGGTGCATAGGAGTTCTTCCCACGTGAATCCTGATCCCGCGGGAATTTCGGGATAAAAAGTAGCCTATATGTTACTTCACAACTTCCTCTATCTCCCAGTGAAAGTCCCATAAAAATCTAAGCCCGCAACTTCGCGCATTTGAGATTTTCCTGCGTGAATCCTGATCCTGCGGGAATTCCGGGATAAAAAGTAGCCTATATGTTACGTCACGACTTCCTCTATCTGCCAGTGAAAGTCCCATAAAAATCTAAGCCCATGACATCACGCATAGAAGTTTTCTCGCGTGAATCCTTATCCCGCGGGCATTCCGGGATAAAAAGTAGCCTATATGTTCCTTCACAACTTCTTCTATCTCTCAGTGAAAGTCCCAGAAAAATTTAACTTGCGACTCGGTGCATAGGAGTTCTTCCCACGTGAATCCTGATCCCGCGGAAATTCCGGGATAAAAAGTAGCTTATATATTGCTCTAGAACCACCTTTATCTCCCAGTGAAAGTCCCATAAAAATTTAATCCCGCGCCTTCGGGCATAGGAGTTTTTTCCACGTCAATCCTGATCCCGCGGGAATTCCGGGATAAAAAATTGCCTAAATGTTGCTCAGGAATCTCCGCTATCTTTTAGTGAAAGTCCCATAAAAATCCGCTCAGCCGATCCGGAGATTAGCGCGCGCAAACAGACAAACTTTATTTTAATTAATTTTTTTTTTATTTTTAGATTCATGTTCTAGGTAGTAATTTTTCTGAACCCCCCTATATATTTTGTTTTGTCAATTTCGTAAAAAAGCAGACACGACTTTTCTACGCTCTTATTATATAGATGTAGGTCTTATCGCGAAAAAAGAATTTGAACTTGACATAGGAGATAAAATATGGAAATTCCTCTTTCAAGGATCCTTAACTTTATATTTGGGTACTAGATTTTTTCTTGCTTAATTCGGGGAACCGATTTAGATGTTTGGTATGAAGATACATTGAGCCCAAAAAACATACACGATATTTTATCCTGAAAATATCCCTAGAGATAATATAAGTGATTTCCCGTCTTTCAACTTCTACACAGGTGACGCCGTGACTAGAAACTAGTTATTAATGAAATGTGTGGTTAGGCAGGTTTAGCCTCGTGTGTTACACTTTAGTGTCTGCAATCTGGTAGGTACGGTCGGCCGTGCGGAACATGATTGCAATGATTATTAGCTACCTATATTTTTTGCTACCACTAACACATTTAGCTCATAAGCTTAGTTTACATCTGCTTATTGGCCAATATTCCTAATTTAAAACCTACAGTTAAAGCACATACAATGTATTGGACTAAATGAAGTAGGTACTGGTTGTAGAAGGGGGGGGGGGGGGCCATCCTACCTTGAATTCAAGCCGACTTCCCCTATATTCGTGTTGCATATTTTACATGAAGTGCACAAAGCTCAAATTCAATTTAGCTAGTAAGCAAAATTTACTTAAGACATTTTAAATTCTCGTGGTCCACCTCTCGCGGCCACCACAATGAACTTTAATCACAGGGGTGGAAAGCTGGCCTTTGTGTGGGTGGCCATTAATGTGAATTCCATATCGAACGCGACAGAAGTGTAGTAAGTATCTTATTATTATGAAAAGGAGACAGGCTGAACGGCTGACGTGACAATGCCCTCTTTGACATTATGAGTCCGTTCACACAGACCGGCTCGGAGAGCATCGGCTCGCATTTTTCTTTTCACACAGACTGGATCGTATAGGCTTGATCGATCGAGCCGCCAACTCTTTCACATACTCGTAGAACGAGAAAGAGCGAGAAAAAGAACGCAATCGGAGCCGGTCGGCTCCTCTTATTATTTCACACTAACCGCGTTCGAGCATTCCTCGAGCATCCTGATGACAAAATGAGTGCACATACAAAAATAAACCTTAATACAATTATTCAAAACTCTGTTTCCATCGTGATAAAAATCTGCTCTCCTCTCCGAGCCGGTCTGTCTGAACGGACCCTATCAATAAGAAGCTTGCGTTCGACCTTCACGACTTCCCAATCAGACAACACGAGTTACATATTTGTAATTGTATAATTGTTAATTGTTCTCTTATTATCTGAAGATATTTAACATAACAAAACCAGAATTACATACATAGGTGCAATACAATACATCATCGCTTAACAGAAAGTCCATTAACAGATAATAGTTTAAAATCATACAAAGAGTTCCATTTTATTTGCTTCGATTGGAATTTGTTAGAGCATTATAATTTTTGTAGAGCCAAAGAGAAGCGCCTTTATTTATAGTGAAATCCGAAGTATGTACTTAGGTATAGAAGAAACGGTATGCGTAAATAACCTTTCCTAAATCTGACAAGTGCATTTGAAGTGCAGTGAGTTCATTTTTTTTTTCAATCATATCTTCTACAGCAACACAATTTTTTTCAAACAACTAAATGTAGTCTTTTATCAAAAATTAGTTTATTTCTCGGGAGAGAGAATAGCACGATAGAACGAGCTTGAATTTGATCTCATACCTATTTGATGTTGTACCTGTAACATTCTTCAATTTGGATGTCGGACGAGCCCGGGCCCCGCACCCAACACTTTCCCCTTTTCTTGTCTCCCATTAAACGATATCACATTATCCTTCAACAAGGATATGACGACACAATCATCTTTGTTGGCAAAAGCCAATGTCTGATACAAAGATGATTGATTGAGATGCTTGAAAGTTCCAAACAAAAAACATTTTAAACCAGACTACCAATTGACTCATTGTAGCGTTAATTCCTCTAGTATTCAGAAGGATAAAATTAGCACTGTTGTACCTATCACACATACATAATTATTATCGTAAGTGTTCGACCGCCAAAGCGATGTCGGCTGCGGTCGCTAATGACAATTTCATTACCCCGTATGGCTCCAATTACCATCGTTGAATAACATTAATCTTTTTGGCAATAAGTACTATTATTATAAACTAACCGCAGCGCATGTTAATAAAGCGTACCTATTAGGAAACGCTCTAGCATAGTACTTTGGCTCTAGGATCACGTTTTGACGTGGAGAAGTAAATCTTTAAAAACATCAGGTTGCATTTTTTCCAGTAACCCTAGAGGGGTTACTTCACACGTAGTATTTTGTCCCATCAATGTAGCCCAAAGCTTCATCGGTTCATGTTGATAAAGTGTTCCGAATGATCTCCCAATAGTAGAGAGCCCAAGTCTGACGCGGCATTTAGGCTTTTCAGGACTATTCAATAGTTAATTTACGAGCACATCTTAAATCTTTACCAACTACTTTCATTATACCAGTAGTACCAAGGTCATAACACGACCCCGCAGAGTATTCAGTAACGAAGCGAGCTGGTAAGCGGTTTAGTTGCGTAAGGACGCCTACAAGCACTCGATTCGACGAGCGTCTATATGCGGCCTCCAGGCCCACGACTAATAACTAATAAGATTAGGGCAATTTTCGTCACTCGCGTAACGGTGATTCACAAGTACATAGAAGTCAAATTTGACTTCTTTTATTGTAGTGTCTTAAAATATTTCCTTTCTCGAGCTTACGAATGAAAATATCCTTTATTGTAGAGTCGCTACAATGGACAATGCCGGTGTTAAGATGAATAAGGGATTTCATCTTAACACTTAGCGTGAAGTGTGCAAGCCGTGTTTGCGGGATGAATAGGGGAATGATGATGCTTTTAGAAGGCTTGCTTAAACAAATTCCAAGTCCAATAGGTTTGGCTGGAGGTCCTTTACGACGCATAAGACACATCTCAAATTCGAATGCCTGCAAAAATTGTCATCTAACACTCAATGGCAGCTGCCTATGTAAGGCATGTATCCTATTTAAACTACTACTGCATGCCCGCCGCGAAGTAGTTGATATAACACGAAAGAAAGGACTAGGTACTCGATAATTAATTTCAATATTTTAAGTCTAAGAAGACGTTATTCATGTCGTACTTATAAAAAACTTGAAAGAAAAAAATATGGAATGTGGGATTGGCAATTGTAAACACAGCCATGATACCTACCTACCTAATCTTGAAGAAATGTAACTCGTAAAGAAGTTTCGAGTAAATAAAAAATAACTCTACACAGTACACACCTACAACGCCCACATTCGGATTCCCTGTATCGTGGTTGACATGGACGACACACTGAGACAAGAACGCTCAACAAGACCAAAAACAGATATTTAAACACCTCATTTAAATTTCCGCGTCGGTGGGGCGGGCCCTTCGAATGGCAGGCCATTGCGTCATATGGAATTACTAGCTTATGCCCGCAGCTTCGTCCGCGTGGAATTCGTTTAAGCTTCACCCCCTATTTCACTCCTTTAGGGGATGAATTTTGAAAAATTCTTTCTTAGCGGTTGTCTACGTCATAATATCTACCTGCATGCCAAATTTCAGCCCGATCCGTTCAGTGGTTTGGGCTGTGCGTTGATAGATCACTATATAAGTCAGTCAGTCACCTTTGAGTTTTATAATAGAAGATTAGATAGCTATCTTTACTGTGTACAAAAGTGGTCGAAACATTTAGATTACTTAGGTATAACTCTACAAAAAGTGCCTGAGCTAATTCTCTAAAGTTACTTCGTTACGCCCGCGTGGAATTCGTTTAAACTTCACCCACCCTATTTAACCCCTCTAGGAGATGAATTTTGAAAAATCCTTTCTTAGCGAATGTCTACATCATGGTGGCTATCTGCAAGCCAATTTTCAGCCAGATCCGTCCAGTGGTTTGGGCTGTGCGTTCAGTTCAATCAGTCGAAAATCACAAACTTTCATCCCTTATTTTATCCCCTTAGGGGTAGAATTGATCAAAATCCTTTCTTAGCGGTTGTCTACGTCATAATATCTACCTGCATGCCAAATTTCAGCCCGATCCGTCCCGTGGTTTGGGCTGTACATTCAGTTCAATCAGTCGAAAATCATAAACTTTCATCCCCTATTTTATCCCCTTGGGGGTAGAATTGATCAAAATCCTTTCTTAGCGGTTGTCTACGTCATAATATCTACCTGCATGCCAAATTTCAGCCCGATCCGTTCAGTGGTTTGGGCTGTGCGTTGATAGATCACTATATAAGTCAGTCAGTCACCTTTGAGTTTTATAGATATATACATAGACATAGATGGATCGTAAAAAAGTTGAATGTCCGATACCTATCTATCCCTTGGCAATAAGTTTCTGCGACGCACCAGCCGGGTGACCTTCAGCTAACGGTTGTTATACTATAACATCGATTTTATTACATGACATTACGAATGTATTGCTTTTAGCTGGTCCTTCTAGAACGGTCTTTGTTACTTAATATGTTGCAATAAGCTAAATGACTTCCTCGACTTGTTTTTGGTCCCATAAGGTCACTGTCGCTAATGCATTAAATCCAATAGGTAATTTAATAATTTTACTAAAAAATATTTATTTATTTGTAAATCCACCTTCGCTTTGCTTTGAGAAACCAGTTCTTTAGTAGCCACATTAGGAAATTGTTAGGCGTGATTCTATAAATTCACGTAACTTTTTTATTTATGAACCGATTGAAATGAAATAAAGTAAGTAAACATTATCATTTAATTAAAGCTTCCCATAGTATACTGGTGAAAGCTCCACCCAAATTGGTTAAACCGTTTCTAATATTAGCGCGAACAATTTCACAGACAAACAGCCGAAACTCCAAAAAATCAATGTTTTGAATCCCCATTGATGGGGAGTTCCAATGGGGATTTGCGGAATACATAACCCTATTGCGACCCCAGACTAGGGTTGCCAACTTTTTTGACAAGAAAAAACGTAGGTATACAATTGTCTGAATGGGGGAAAAATAAAGTATTTGGAAGAAAAAAAAAATATTTATCAAATTTTGTTTTTATTGTTCATATAATTCCTTTTTACAAAAAAAATATCCGACTTCAACATCAACAACCAACCAAACCCAAAAATACTCGCCAGATGGCGCTCAGTTCAACCCATCTAGGTGTAAAACTTTTGTCACTGCAAATTAATCAAACCCAAACAAAAGAAAGTGTTGAAAACTGCTGAGTAGTTCCCTCGATTGCCACTCGGCTTCATCAGATCGACTCCAGACCTTCATTAAATTGTAGTGCTTTAATATACTTAATGAAAACAGTAAGAAAACTACTAGTCGCCTGTCGCCCCTACAATTTTCGGAAGTTCCCCTTGATTTCTCTTAGATGCCATCGTCAGATCATGGTATCCTTATCATGAGACCTCCCTTGAAATATCTACTTTCCAACAAAAAATATTGGCTCATAAACGGCTAGTCCCGTCAACGAATGTCTAAAAAGACATTCTAGAGTGCGTGAGCGAAACTCTAAGCGATTTCTTCAGAAACGTGTTCAAGGTGCTTAGGGTGAAAACATACTAAAAATCCTGACGTCTAGGGGGTGAGCCGGGGTGACAAGTGTCAATTTTTAGTTTTTCGCAAATATCTCAAAAATTATGCGTCATAGCGAAAAATGTTCTATAGGGGAATTAAAGCTTATAAAATTCTCTAGTACTTTGATTCTATACAATTTTTTGATATTCCCAACCCGTTTTTGAATTACATGCTCCAGAAATATAGTAATTACACTTATTCAGTGTTATCACAGCTGTTGTCATGGGCGGCAGCGGGAGTTGGTAGGCTGATCACAGTAAAGGTTGAAAATAAAGTATTTTCACATACTTTATTTGTATGCAAAAGTATAAAGTATAATTACCAAAAATAACGTAGGATACTTTATAATAAAGTATGGTTGACAACCCTACCCCAGACCCACTTTAACAGTTTTTTTTTCATATATGTTCCATGTAGGTAACAATTGCGACCAATTACAGATTTATTATAATGTAGATATAGTTTTAGATCCCCATTCCAATTCATTTCATTTAAATGATCACTGTTTTTTTTACCGCCAAACTTGTAAACTTAGATACGATTAGTAAAAAGTAAAGTTTGTAATTTTAACTTAATACAAACCTTCAAAATAAAACTGCTTCTATTGCGAATCACTATTTACCTATAGTCCAAATGTACCATTAAGAGTCAATCTAGGATCTGGATTCGAGATAAAGATGTCAACAAAAGTTGATACCATTTTTAAATATCAATTGCTTAGCTGTGCATTGCGAAAGCTCTAAAACATCTCGATTAATATTGTAGCATTTATAAATGCGCATAACAATGTTAACTGATTTTAATTGCCAAGTAAAATACAACCATTAAAACATAATTTTGCAAAAAATAATAATCCTACCCTACTAATATCCTACTAATATTATAAATGCGAAAGTTTGTAAGGATGTATGTGAGTGTGTGTGTGGGTTTGTTACTCTTTCACGCAAAAACTACTGAACAGATTTCCATTAAACTTTGCAGTAATAATTATAGCTTAGACATCGGAATAACATAATTTATTAAAATTTATAAAGATTTTTGAAGGGACTGGTTCCCCGAAGCGAAGCGAGGGCGGGTTTACTAAACTAGCGGCACGCTATGATGGCCGGTTTGACGTTTGTCCGCTCATGAAGTTCCGTATTAATTGATAACGACTTTGACGGAAATAATTGTATTACTTTATTGACGATAGTGATGTGCAGAGATTCATAAATTTTATCGAATGTAGTTTTAGGTTTAGGACTCAAAATTTATTTATTAAATTGATTTCTAAAATGTATACAAGTGTAGAAAAATCAGTTTGCACCATTTAAGGGGTGAATGTACTTGTGAATATGAACAATTTTCACTATGTGGACAAACCTCTGAAATCGCAAAAAAATATCAGCTGTTTCATACAAAAGGTAAAATTTTTATTTTTATATGATATATACCACAACTCGGCATTTGGTTTTCTAAATTGAAATTTTTTAAAAATGGAATCTAATACGATCGTCACATAGGATCGCTGGCTAGCACAACTACTACCTCCGGCAAACTCGCGTCAATGCTCAATGCAAAACAAAGCAGTTTCGAATTGACGTTGCTTCGAAAAGTATAAACTGTCAGTGCAATGCGATTGTGATATAGTTTTGACCTGGCTTTGGATTTCAAATATTGATACTGCATTACTGTTGACCCTTGCTCGTTAATTTGGACTCTGTTCAAGCCCTTTGTTGTGGATTTCGTCGATATGACCGAACGTACGCACATCACTGTTGTAATGTGTCAAACCGGCCATCATAGCGTGCCGCTAGTGTAGTTCATACAGGTAGAAACTTTAATCTTTAGATTTTTAAAACTAAACTTTTGAAACTTTGCCTATTGGGTAATTATGAAAATAGATAAAATGAAATCTTTTAAATTCAATGATGCCGAATCCTTTCCGATGCAATTTCGTTGATAGCTAATATGTGGCAGCGGTATTATGTGAAGCATAATTGCTGACATGGAGTTGTTCTTTAGTAAACTGCTTAAGAGCGAAAAGGCCACCTGTTAAGTGTTACCGCCGCCCGCTCATTGAGATTCGTAACGCCAAATGGTTACGTCACGTGACGATTTAGAGGGAAGCGGAAAATGACTAAATAAGAAATGGATAGATTGATTTCAGCAGAACGCGCCAAATATGCAGATAATCATTGTTGCATTGCTGTAGCCGATGGAGCGCGTCATTCGGTTGACTTGGTCACGAGAGCTACACCCTTCCGGAATAACCGATGTGGCAGTATGACTTAGAATTGTAAGTAATTATTCTAAGCAGTATGACACATTTTTCACGTGCACAAAACCATACTACCTATATCTTGCCATACATCCTGCCTGTGATCTTGCTTGAGTCTACGTCCAAACCGCTTGGCTGGAGACTGTACTTCCATTCTTCCCTGTTCATTTTTGACAAGCTATGTATTGGGGATACCTTTGGTCTTACTGAAGTCCATTCATCACCCGTTGAAAAAAAAGGTTATCTCATCTCACCTCTAGCATGCCGCAGCGCCTGCGCAGCGTGTCGGTGGCAGCCCTTCTCGGCGAGCGCGAGCGGCGTGTCCCCACCGGTGCTGGTGACGGTCAGGTCAGCGCCGGCCGCCAGCAGCGCCAGCACGTTCTCTGCATGACCACGCTCCGCCGCCACGTGGAGCGCCGTCTGACCATACAATAGGGTAATTTTCCGTAAACGTTCTGGTACCGGCACCAATCGGAGTAAATGATACGTCGTTGGAAAGGAATTTTTGTGTAGATTGTGAATATACATGTCGCTAGTCCTGATTCATTGTCCGATCGCAGTAATCCTACTTGAAAATTATATATTTTTGGTACTACGTATACAACAAACTTTTTGCAATAACTCAACGAACGACTGAAAGTGAAAGTCATACATACGTGTATTTATATGTTTTTATTGTTTATTAGATAAATCACTCATAAAGGCTGATTTACATTGATACAGTTGCTGTCGCCAGCGCCACTTGATTCCGGCGCTAGATAAGCCCCTGTAAGACACTGTATCAGTGTAAACATGTTAGAATTCACACTGGGTCGAAATAGACCGTCTGCCTATTTTTCGATCCCGTGACAGCCCCGCGCACGCCGCGCAGCCAGTGGCAATGGATCCGTGTTAACACTATGCGCCGGTGATCGCCAGGGATCGCCAGTGATTCAGTGCCAGTGCCAATGCAGAGCCGGAGTCCAGTGATGCTGGCGCCAGCTACTGTATCGATGTAAATCGGCCCTAACTGAAAAAATGAAAACTGATTTTATTATGTATTTATTGTAACAGATTTTTATTTGTTAATTGAATATTAATAAGCTCAAAATCTGTGCAAACATCTTCACAATCGGTCGAACTACGCCAAAGATATGAATATATGATATTTAAAATCCTAATTCGAACTAAATATACCGTATCTTCTGAAGGCTTTATTTCAAAACGGACAATTGGTACGGGTTTGTCGCCATAGTAATTTTTTGTACTCTTGAAAAGACCTTTCAAATGACACTAAAATTATTTTGATTGGACATGGGTACCAAAACGCCCATCCTCCTTTGATAAAAATTAAAATTTATGCAGAAATGTACTTTATTATTCTGATTTTGAGTCGTAAAAGCACATAATTATTTTAATATATGTCGAAGACAGTAAATCTATGATACTTGTTTGTTGCTATTTAGTCTGTGGTATGCGCGGATCGAAAGTGAATTGATAATCTGTGACGAAACGTCAGGTAGTATTAGTAGAGTGACTGTGAAACGGTAGTTGAAAGTCCAACGGAGCTTCCCTATTCGTTATATAATATTAAAATTCGAAATTTTTAATCTGTATGTCACGTGACCTAAAACACGAGAGGCATTGGTGTGACGTCATAAAGGTAAAATCAAAAACCAACCAACCAAACTGTCATATAAAATTGTCATCATCAATCGGTCATACATACAGTGCCACAAACATATCTGGCCCGGTGGCCAAAATTGGAACTAATGCAAATGTTATACCGTTGTCAGACAAAGACAGAGACAGTAGCGCCTCCCTTACCGAGTCAGATAAGTTTGTGGCACTGTACACATTACCATTATTACGTCATCAAAATGGCTGACAAGTACTGACAGCGTTTTTCCGGAAATAAAAAAAGAATTAATATTTTATTTTATTTTAAGGCGAGAAAGCGTGTTTATTTTGCCGAAATATATTTTTTGTTGCTTTTTATTACGAAAATCAAGTTTATTTTTCACTACCGAAAGTACCCTATTACCATCTCAACCCTTCATTGTTCAAGAACGTGCAAATGGACAGTTGCTGCCCTACCGGATGGAAGTTTGATGCAATTTTTTTTATGTTGCAGTAATATGATATGATGACATTAATAGTCCAGCCCTTGCTTGGCTTCAGGAGGCACATCTCTTTGTATCTACAATGGATAATTATTAGGCGTGATTCTTCTTAGTAACAAAACAACCGCATCCAAATTGGTTAAGCTGTTTTTTAGTTTAGCGCGTACAAAACCACAGATAAACAGAAAAAATCCAAAAATAATTGTGATAATTTACACCCCCAATAACAGCTTTTTCATATACCTGCAATGTATAGACAGTAATCAGATAAAGATTTCTTACACACAGATAAAAACAATAAAAATCATTGTCGCAGCGATTATCATCAATCAGGAGTCAGTAGTAATCTATAAATAATCTGTGCTGTAAAAAGATAAACATTGCCTATTCCAACATCACTAAGATAAATTAACAGATTAGCATAAATATTACATTGCTAATAAAAATAAAGCTGCCTCATGAAATGTCTTTATTTATTTAGTTTTAATGTTCGTTTTTTATGAGCCAATTTTGATAACTCTTTTTTGTTGGAAAGAAGATATTCCAAGGGTGGTCTTATTTTAAGAACACCAGGATCTCATGATGGCATCCCAGAGAAATCGAGGGGAACTTTCGAAAATTATAGGGGCGACTAGTGTGCTTGTTAACGTTTTAATTAAGTACATAATTATAAAGAAAGTCGAGGAAACTCCTCAATGATTTCCAGCAGTTACCTTATGTTTGGGCTTGATTCATTTGTAGTGACGAGAATTTTACACCTAGATGGGTGGAACTGAGCACCATATGGCGAGTAGTGTTTGAGTTATCTCTGTTTGTCAATGTTGAAGACGGGTTTTTTAATAAAATAAAAATTAATATAAATAAAGTAGTATTTATCTTATTTCAAAAAGATCATATCGATGATAACAGGTTTACAGGTAAAAGCCCAATATTAATGTAAAATGATTAGGTTTTGGCAAGTAATCATCTGTGAATAAAATAGAACTACTGACTGAAACAAAATTATGCATATTGTAATACTATGTATATGAATTATTATGTTTTAACAATCAATCAAATACAAAAAACTATTTAGGTATGCAGTCTCCAAATGTTTACATTAATTTTTTATTCATTATTATTTCTATAATTTGGAGAATAATATAATGATAATTGATGAGTAATAATAAATCAATGTCAAATGATGTTCACTCTTCAAAATTGTTTAAATATTGTATCTATGTATACATGTTAAAATACTTAACTGATTTGTCAAGTGCTTGTAAGTTACTTATACAATAAACACAAACAATTTTTTTTTGTGTTTGTTTGGCTTTCTGTTTTTGAGGGATAATATTCAGAATGACTGAACCAATTATTAATGAGACTTTCACTGAATGATAGTGCAGATTGTGTGGCAACATCAAGGTTATTTTTATCTCGGGACTCCCGCGGGATTGGGCTTTACGCGGGAAAAACTGCCACGCGGGAACGAAGTCGCCAGCACAGCTTGTTTATTAATGTAAATTAAGTATCAATCCAAGCAACATCAAAATTACTCATATTATGTAAGGCTTGGATAACAAACTCATTTTTCACAGGAAGTCAGATAAAACTGTGAGAAAGATACATCTGAGTGCCAGGAATTTGGAATTTATGCTGTCCTAGTAAAGTTCACTGACCTTTCCCCCGGTTTCATCATCAGAGCGTATATCAATGTCGGCCCCGGCAGCACATAGGGCCTTCAGACATTCACTGCGTTCTGCCAGTGCAGCGGCATGCAGCGCTGTGCGGGAGTGCTGGTCCAGGGCATTCACATCCGCCCCGCCTGCCAGCAACTCCTGCAGCAGCTCCAAGTTGTCCCATAGTGCTGCCTATCCAACATATTTGAAACAGTTATAAAAACTCAACATAATATTAAGAGGTGCTAAAAGATTGTAATGGTATTCCTCATCCTTAAAAGTTGGATGGAAGGATGGCTTGCAATATTTACTATCAATGTCTATGAGACTACAACAAGAATATTTACAAATAAGCTGATCTGAAATAATGCGATGGTTAACATGCTGGATCCCCAACATTTGATTCCCAGCGAAGTGGAAATTTGAATTTTCTCTCTCAGTCTGGGTGTGTGTTGTCCATGGCACCCATGACAAGTATTAATAAAAGTATAGTCTTTTATGTAGATGGAACTAGGAATTAGAGAGCTACAGTAGTCAGATCTGGGGGCACGGTAGTGCCCCCGCCAAGTCTAAAACTTACAAGTTGCATTGCAATATTGGGTGCATTAAGATTTTTTAATGTTTAAAATTACAAAAATTCCTTTGAGAATATTCAATCGAAAGTAAATAAATAAAATTATTTAGATGTGGCTGTCAAACCAAAACCTGCTATGTGCACATTTTTTGTTTAGACTTTAGCAATTTGATTATTACAACATGTTTACTATCCTACTCAATGGACTTTCATATGCAAAGACTTCTGGTCATTTTTATCCATTATTCAGTGAATTATGGTAACTGTTGTTTACATTACTTTATTGTGATAAATACTTTATTGTCATACTAGCGGCCCGCCCGCGGTTTCACCCGCGTGGATCCCGTTCTCGTGGGAATATATGCATGTATTATACATAAAAACCTTCCTCTTGAATTACTCTACCTATTACAAAAAACCGCATCAAAATCCGTTGCGTAATTTTAAAGATTTAAGCATACAGACAAACAGACAAACAAACAGACGGACAAAAATAGCGACTTTGTTTTATACTATGTAGTGATTATAAAAATCCATGTAAACAAGTAATTTATTCAAAATGAGAAAAGTAAATAATCACTTATCACTTATTATAAAAGATTTAAGCCTGTAAACAAGATTTTAAAGCTTATAATTGGCTTAAACAAGTAGATTATGGAAATAAAACACAATAAGGTAAAAATAACTTTGTGGCACGATTGGCAAAGTTCATCAATGAATTGGTGATGTACCTGATGAAGGAGACGGCCTTGATAATTATCCTCGTCGGGAGACACATCCATATTTTAATTTAAGTGCATTGCAGTGCTGCATCCTAACTCTACCACTGCATATAATCGTTCAAGCGTTACGGTTGTAGAACTCGCAAAAACTCCACCAAACAAGAGAATTTTTCATAATTACGATTAGCATCAATTTTTGGTTGGACCAAAACGTACAATTACATTTTGTTTTTCACTTCCTTTCCTCTTCCCACTACAAAAATAAAGAGATTGATTTTTTAATTTTCCAGCCGTGAAACTAGAAAATCGATTCAAATCATCACATCAATCATCAATGACATCTTTAGATGACACCTTTCACTGGCAGATCATGTTATGACACTTATCCTTTTAGACCTCGCGAGGATGAATTCAACCTCATCCGCGCAAGGCCCCACCACCCGTAGGCTGAATTCAGCCTCATGCGTCCAAAGAGTATTTTTGAATTTAGAATACTTTATTAGACTTGAAACTATGTTCAAAAAATATTTACTCTGTGGCCGATTAGTCAAACTCGCACTCTATAATGTTTTCTCTGTGACCATAGAAGAAAATTATTACATAACCCTTTGTTTAGTTTGGAGGTTATTCACCCGAAGTGCGCGATACAAAATTAATGATTTCTTATAAAATACGGATAAAAAAGTGTAAATTTCGTTTAATATCTTTAGTTTACAGTGTTTTAGATTGATATAAGTGAAAACAATGGTGATTTTTGTGTTTAATTGATTCAAAACATATATTTCGTCTTGGTAAGTGTCCGTTACTTTTTCGTCTGATAGTTATAAAAGTGAAATAATTTTTAAAACTAATTGTTTCGTATTCCAATAAGAAACAACACATATTCCAATTGGAAAAATCGTGTAGAATCTATTTTTAACATTAGTTTTTAATGAAACTCACTCTTTATCGTGTTATTCATCGCAAATTGACGGAAGGTGTCAAATTACACTCTTACAATAACAATAACAAAAGCTTTGAGCTCGGTTTGTGATAAGACTTTGTAAGAGAACTGTGCTTGTATTATATATCAATGAGTTCGGAATATCATTTCCTAAATGAAAAATATATTACTTTAGCCAAAAATTACGATTACTAAACACACATTTGACTAAAACGAAACCCTTACGATTACGGGAAATTATCCTACCTTTGTGATGTTTACATTTTTTATGATAAACAAATGTCCTAAGTAACCATATGTAAGCATGTAATACTATTCTTGAATAGTTTATCTATAAGATAGTGTAAAAATATCTGAAGAATTCGTTATAATATTTTTACAATATTTTTTTGAAAATGAGGTAAACGCGCGTGCGAATTTCCGCGAAGTTCAAATTTTTTTCGCGAGTTTCGAAGACTTTGCGAGTGTAAATGAGAATGTATTTATTTCTTATTAGAATGTTTTTATTTCTTATTAGAATCTACATATTCTGTAGAAGAAAAGGATGTAAAAATAAAGCCACTCACACAATTATTATATTTATAAGAAATATTTATTGTCAACATAACAGAGTTTACTAGTTCCCTCCGAAATAACGGCCTGTTATAAATTATAAACACGTTCTCGTGTTCTGTTTTTTGTTTCATCTCGTAGTTTAACTCCTTGGCTCTCGAAATCGCCCGCAAGTACCCGTAACAAAGTAAACATATAATTATAATAGACATACTTGTGAAAGTCAAGTACCGCGCTCAGATTACGCGTCATCGCTCGGGTCTTAGCGGTTGTTTACGTTTCGAGCGCGCGGGTCCAAAAAGGTTATGACTGATGACAGTACACAGCTGTAGTCACCACAGATGTTTGCGACTATTCGGTATCTATAAAAATACAAAATAATTATTTATTCACTAAAGATACTGATGTTAAATATCTAATAATTTGAATAAAGGTAACGACAAAAATAACAAGAAAACCAGAGTCAGTCAGATTAGTCAGAGTGACTAACAAGTTTTTTTAAATTTTCCTTTGATGCCTTGATTTCCACATGAAACGGAAAATAGTGGGTATATGTGCTTTTTAAAAATACCTTCAATTGATTATGAAATTTCAAGGAGGAAATATATTTATAACTAAAATACTAAAATGTCGGAAATCAATATGGAGCAATGGGAGAGAAGAAAATGGTATTTAATACGAAGCTTGTTTGACGAAGACCCGAGTAAGTTTTAAATCATCCTTGATTATTAAGGTTTCCATCCATCCTTCGTTACATGCTTGCTACTAAATGTCCATCAATGGTGCACCTCTAACGGAGTGACTACAGACGAGACATTGACTCCAGCTAGGTAATGCTATCGGAGACTAGGTACTAGGCAATGCATCAGCAAATTTTATTTCTGTAGTATTTAAGACTTCAAGAATATAGCTATTAAGTATACCCGCATAGCAAGCTAAGCTAACACATAATCCGATCAGTAGATACCACGGAATAGTTAGTTAGCTATTAGTTGACTATTCCGTGGTAGATACTTTCCACGATTGATATTGATACGCGGAATGCAGATGCATCGTTTCCTTTCATATCAATAACAAGACACTTACAACCTTGCGTACCTACTGTATGTATGACTGTTTACAACAAAAAGGGTCCACTTTAGATTCAATAGCCCACTTCACAGCCCACCATCTGTAATGCATTTATATACTTACAATGTGTCTGGTCACCAGTGTCGGAGACTTAGGGCGCTTTTAGTGTCATGCGGATTTGCTCACGCACGCGGGATTGCTCCGCATGCGTAGCACCCGCAAAGAACAATTTCATATAGAATTTACTGTAAAGCGTGAAACACGCACGCGGGATGCGGGACGCTGTGCGGGGCGTCATCCCGCAGCGGGGCATCCGCATGCGTGGCCTATCCATACCATACAACTTCAGTTACTTCAGTACCCATTTTAGAGTCGTGCGGAGCGCACGCACCGTATTGTACTAATCGTCTACGCAACCCGCACGTCAACCCGCAGAAGACTGAAACTTAAACTGCGTATGATCCGCAGCGTGAAATTTCACGCATGCGGAGCAATCCCGCGTGCGTGACCAAATCCGCATGACACTAAAAGCGCCCTAAAGGGGGATGAAATATGGTATTTTTTATCGACTTATGCCTATCCAAATTTTCTGTTGCCCCCTCCATGATTAAATGGCAGCCATTTTGTTTTCTTAACTTCGAAGCTCGGGCGCCTGTACTGTTATAATCATTGCTATCGATGTAGACGTCTTAGGACGCCAAAAGATGTCTCATTTGAAAGCTAATAATATGGGTAATCGACTAATGATACATTTTATTTAATATTTTTTTCATAGAAGAACAAAAAAGGATTTAAAAACGAAATTCAATATTTTTTCATTGATTTTTTCAGTTTAGTACCTTTTACATGATAATTAAAAATTAAAAAAAAACCCCGACACAAACATTTAAAAAGTAAAAAATAATATCTTTAAAAATAATACGTCGCGTTGGGGGACCACACTTAACTAAATTCATTATCTACGATTTTTTTCGTAAGTATCACAAGCCTACCTACCAATGATGTTTTAAATATCTAGATTGAGCGTCGCCCTACAATGAAAACAAAAAAAACAAGGCAACATTATCAAGCATGTGTGCGTGCAGGCGATGTTTTTCGCGTTCATTTATTGTCTATGTGTGCGTAATCTGTGCGTAATGATATAAAAGTTGTGGCCAACAGTTGGCCACAACTTTTTGACACGTTTTCGCGGATTCGATGTTCCATCTAGATATTTAATATATATGTCGGAGCGCACTCAAGTCCTGCGCTGGTCTTTCAACGCCATCTGTGGAGAATCGCTGAAACTACTTGTCGGAGTGCAGTAAAGTCCTGCGCTGATCTTTCAACGCCATCTGTGGAGAATCGCTTTAACTATTTGTGGAAACGTCAAACAGTTATTTGTTTGGGCATGGTTGGCATGGAGTGGGGGTTAGAGATGACATTATAAAGAACCAGAGCTGTTATGAGGGGGGGCTTTTTCGGAATTGAGCGCTTAGACCAAGTAGACGTGTAGAACCCACTGCCATACCAAACTTGTCGCGTTTCCATGTTTAATCCGAATTAATCTTGCTGATACTTTGCTACTTTGCTATTATTTTGTCGTAAGCTTTATTTCTGAGTTTAATTTAATGTCATTACATTAAATTAAACTTAAATTAATAAATAATAATTTAATTTAACTTAAATTAATTTTGGAAATAGTTCGTTATTTGTTATAAAACTGTATTGAAGTGTTGTAATAGACCTTTAAACTCGGTGTACTGACTATTATTTCTGACCTCCAGCCACGTATAACCCAAATTATATCGACCGCTCGGACCTAGCGCCGTTATATACATCTTTGCTACCTACTTAGTCTTTTACCCAAAACTTATCATTTATCAATATTTTTTTGTGTTAGAAGTAAATGGAGCGGTCCCCCAACGCGACGTATTATTTTTAAAGATATTATTTTTTACTTTTTAAATGTTTGTGTCGGGTTTTTTTTTAATTTTTAATTAGATGTTTTATTTTATACTTTTTGTAGGTACGAACATTCTGAATTAAGTTATAAATATTCTCTTACTGTACGCTTTCATTTCAGACCCTACACGAGTATATTTGCATACATACGGCTATTCTTCCCCGCTTTCACCCCCCACAACTATTAAACAGCTCAACCGATTTTCATCAAACATATTTTAAAACATGCGCCCATAAGTTCCCTTTAATACAAAAAGAACTAAATTGAAATCGCTTCATCCGTCCGGGAGCTATGATGCCACAAAGATACAGAGTGAAAATTCTTCCCCACTTTCAATCCCAACAACTTTTAAACGGCTCAACCGATTTTCATCAAACATTATTTAAAAACACGCGCCCGTAAGTCCCCTTTAATACAAAGAAAACTAAATTGAAATCGCTTCATCCGTTCGGGAGCTATGATATGATGCCACAGACAGACAAACAGACGCACAGACACACACACACACACACACACACACACTCACACTCACTCACACACACACAGACACGTCAAACTTGTAACACCCCTCATTTTGCGTCGGGGGTTAAAAACTAAATTAACAAACTACTTTTTTTTGCTCAATCTTGTCATAAAACAGGATATCACCTTAATAATAAATGTTACATCAAAGCCATAACTTAGGTAGTTTAGAAGTTATGATGATTTAAAACAAGGTAGTGTTTCTTACGCTACAGTGGGAAAAGGTAAATAAAACAATGTAAATCGATTCAAACTATTGTTTATTATTTTTCATCACACCTATTCGAAAAAGACGACTTGGTTCGGACATAAGGGGTTCCAAAGTTGCTGTTTTCTATTCAGCGGGCGGGAATGAATTTTCATACAACTTTTCCTGCCGGCTAGATCTTTTCCGTCCTATTTTGAATTTAGAACATTTTAGTATTTTGCGCTAAAGAAATCGAACGCAAATATTGTTTGAATAAAGAATGTCTGGTACGACGCGAGGGCCCCGCCAGCTGAATAATAAAAAAAGAAATCAAATTAAGATTTCGTTTTCAAATTAAAATTAAGTTTTCGTGCTTTTTTCGTATTATTTTCTATTATTTTCTATTATAATTATATATATTATTTTCTCATAGTGGGTGATGAAAAGTAGAGTGTATCACTCGGGTGCAAGTATATTTTTGGCTCGGGCGACGTACTTTGAATCCCTGGCTACGTTCGGGATTCTACTAAAGAAATATTACTTTGCACCCTTGTCATACAATCTACTATTAATGTCTGTCCTGAGACACGCTCACGGCATTACCCGAAATCTGGAGTCTATTGTTTTATATTTGTCATTAATTTAGGTGTTTAAGGGTCATATTCAAACTCTCACAAATTCTAAACTACCTATATTAGGTATGGCTTTGATGTGACATTTATTATTAAGGTGATATCATAGAGATAGGAATATACTTACTTAGGGTGATATCCTGTATTATGACAAGACAGCAAAAAAAAGTAGTTTGATAGGTTAAAAGGTTAAAAGGTACTAAACTGAAAAAATCAATGAAAAAATATTGAATTTTGTTTTTTAAATCCTTTTTTGTTGTTCTATGAAAAAAAATATTAAATAAAATGTATCATTAGTCGATTACCCATATTATTAGCTTTCAAATGAGACATCTTTTGGCGTCCTAAGACGTCTACATCGATAGCAATGATTAAAACAGTACAGGCGCCCGAGCTTCGAAGTTAAGAAAACAAAATGGCTGCCATTTCGCTGGTTTGCAAGAATATCGACGTAATTCAAAATTTTGTCAAATTGAATACTGTATACCAAACGATCACAAATCTTTGATATTTTATCGTGAACAGAGACGGAACGCCGATTTCGCGCCATTTTTCGTTAGAAAAAGACAGCGTCATTATTCATTTGAGACAAAACACTCTAGCCTAAATCACAAATAAAGGCTCATCTCAGTTGAGCCGGACACAACATTGGTCGATTCTCGTAAATACCGACGCATTTACGGTTTGGTTGCAATAATAGCTAAAAAAAAATTCAAGAATAGTGACCTATTTAGTGATAAGTCATTGTTTTTGATAAAAGTAAGTATCTTTTTATGTTTTATTTTTATTTACGCCTGTATTCTTCAATAAATATGGGTAATTGCTTATGGTATCTTTTTGTATACGGGCTTTATTTTACTTGAGTCTATATTCACGTAAATTAGACATATTTTATTTTGGCGTAAAAAGGAAATGTCGTTATTTTTGAAAAATAATCGGCATGTATTTCTTATTATTACGAAATGCGCTTGTGTTCAAGAAATTTTGGGATAGCAATATTGAGTTAATTTTTTATATGATATTCATTGATAATTAATTATTTACATTAAATTATTTGTTTTAGATACTTTAATTTATTGGAGCTATTCAAGATGGCAGAAAGAATGCATTTCTTGGAAACATTGAAAAATGCAGCCAGTAAAAAAAAAGAAAATGAGTATCAACATGATTTAACGAATAGGAAACAAGAAGGTCATTATCCTACAATTGTAATATATTTGCAGTTTGTCTCAATTTTATTTATTCTTTCAATTATTTAACTATTAAAAACATTTTAGGTACAAAAATATACATAACAGCAGTTTGCCGTTAATTGAAAGACGTTGCGATGAAAATATCGAAAATCATATAAATTATAATAACATAATATCAGGTAAGTAAAAGATATAATTTGAATTCAATCGATTAAAAGATTTTTTTAGATAATTTTATTCAGATGTATTGTTCTTTCTGTTGCAATAGTTTAGACTCACGCTAGTGGCTGATCGTAACCTCATAGGTTCGATTCCCGGGAATCACAAAATTGTACCCTTTACGCAATGATTTGTTCTTGGAAACTGCTGTGAAATGCATGCCAATACAATAACTGTTTCTTTTGGTACCTATTTATTTTGTAAATAAATGAATGCATATTGAATTTCAGGTAAAACTTCAGACGAAAATAAGTTGATTTTGCGACCAAGGTCACCATCCTCATCGTCCTCATCGTCATCCTCGTCTTCTAGCTCATCTTCCTGTACAAAATGTTACTCAAGCGACACCAAAGATAGAGAAACAGAAAAGTGTAATAAAGAACCTGATAACATGATAAGTTTAAATGAAGAAGATATCCACCTAGAAAATAAAACCAAAGAAAATATTGAAAGTATAGAGTCAGTAAATGATAATACGAAAGATAAGACTGCAGTAGGTGATAATTTACAAATAGAAAGTGAACCAAAATTGAGCAATATGAATGTTCAAAGTGAAGAAGATAAAGAAGATAAAGATTTTTCATTGGATGATAGTATTGCAGATCCTAATTATCATATTGAAAATAATGATTTATCACATTGAGATGAAACAGTGGAAGAGAATAAAGAAGAAAATATTTCAAGTGAATCAAATAAAAATATTACACGAAAGAGGAAAGCGAAGCCATACCTTTGGAAAACGTCTACGAAATGCAGGGAAAGAATATGTAGGAAAAAATAAAGTTGTATGGGAAAGACAATTAGGGCCAGGATGTACAGAAAAGTGCAAGTTAAAGTGTAACACAATGTTTGATGATGAGACTCGTCGCCATATTTTTTGATAGATACAATTATAAATTACCTGATTTGCAAAGCAAAAGAACTTTTGTTGCATTTAATATGTCCTCAGCTATTGTCCCGACGTATCAATATAAAAAGGAACACGTCAAAATAACAATGCATTTCATTTGAAAGACAAAAATGGTGAAATTTTTTCACCATTTTCGAGTTTGTTAAAGTTTTTTTATGTCTACGCTAGATGTATCTGACAGATTTATTCGAACAGTTACCGAAAAATCAAGAAGTGACATTTCAGGAATTATAGTGGAGGATCTGCGTGGGAAACATGGCAATCACGGCCATCATGGCAAGAGTGTTTTTAGTTAAATATAAATGACATAAGTTGAATTTTATAGTTAGTTGTCTCGTGAATAAAGACTGATGTCTGAAACCCTCTTTGGATGGCGATTTATTTTTATAATTTTAATAAAAGTTTTAAAATATTTTTATGCGTTTTGATACTTAGATAAATTTCCATTTAATCAGTAAAGTCAACCCCCCAATAAATCTTTTATATTGAGAGATATGCACTGGAACATTTATAAAGAAATTTAAAAATGCCATTTTCTAAAATCAATAACTTTTAGTTCCGTCTCTATTCTCGCAAACCAGCGATTTAATCATGGAGGGGGAAAGAGAAAATTTGGATAGTGATTTGTCGATAAAAATACCATATTTCATCCCACTTAAGTCTCCGACACTGGTGACCAGACACATTGTATAAAAACGATTGGCACCAATGATCGTCAAGGAATTGAAGAATCCAATTACGTCGTAGAATGTTAAGTTTGGCTAAGGCTGGTAAATTTGAATTTGAAGGCACTTAAACGCTTGCAATTTCAGAAACCTAATTATTATTATATTGAGTTTGAATTGATGTTAGTTACAAAGCATTCACGAACGAAAATTGGATTTGAGTTGTGTTATTATAAATTTTAGAATTGTCGCCAATACCAGAAAGACAAGAACTAACACCTCCGTCTGAAGTTACAATCAACAGACCCTTAAGCCCACTTCCAAATCTCATAATAGAAAAGGAACCCAATCGTCATGACGAAACTGAAGAATTTTACCAAGAGCTAGAAAAGGAGATTAAGGAACTGTATAGAAACTTATTCTTGGATCCAGAAAATTTTTCACAATGTTTAGAACAACCTCGAAACAGTGATGAAACCAATAATAGTGTTAGTCAATTTATTGAACAACATTGTTACGACTCAAAAAATAATAAAGCACCTGAGAATTGCCCCACTGAAGACATATCTTGCGAGGAAAACCAATCATATGAAGATAATATAACGAATGAAATTCAGAATAAAAAAAACTTAACTGATTCTACAATGCTAGGAAGTACAACACCAGAATCACATAATGACGCAATAATTGTAACACAAGCACTTGTTCATCAAGTCAATGATGAGGAAGCAGACAGAGAGATTCGTCACGTGAGTAGAATGCGCTACATTTCTTCAGAAATGCAGAATCCTATTGCCAATACTTCTATTAATTTAGGAGAGATTGAGGAACAATCAGAAGATGAACCCATGCAGACTGACTTAGAAGATTCAAGTTTTTCGAACAGTGAACAGCTAAGAGTTTTCGAAGACACAGGTTGATTTTATTTTGCGTTACATAGAATAAGTTCTTCATTATTATTTATTAGTGGAGTGCCGTAAGCTTTAAACCTCGGAATCCAGGGACTATGAATGTATCTTCATAAAAACTGTTGGACTGTATATCAAAATGCACAAATAGAAAAGTTAAAAAATAATAATTCACCGATTTTTACCGGACTTAACCTAAGACCCCAGCTTTCGATTAAAAAAAGAATGATCAAAATCGGAACTCTAAGTAGTAAGATATAAGGTAACATACATACAAAAAAGTTATTAAGGATAATTCAAAAACTACTAGTCAGATGCCGCTCAAATTTATATGAGACTACAATGCAAGTACCAGCTTTCAAATAAAAAGAGAATCATCAAAATCTAAATACTCAGTAAAAAGTAATTAGAAAAGACCATAAGTACACACTACAAAACATCCTTACACATTATTCAAGTTAATTCGAAACTACTCGTCAGATGTCGCTCAAATTACCAATAAAGATAAAAAAAATAGAAAAAAAGATCGGTGAATTATTTTTTTTAACTTTTCTATTTGTGCATTTTGAAATACAGTCCAACAATTTTTATGAAGATTCATTCATAGTCCCTGGATTCCGAGGTTTTGCCATTTTTATGTCTTACGGCACTCCACTACATAGTATTGGGTCGAATATTTTCTGATAACACTCGATGGCGGGTGATCACTATGGCCTATAGACATCAGTTATATCAAAACCAGATGCGTCACCGAAGTATTTTCGACCAAGAAAGTAGAAAGAAACAAAGTTCTAGTTTTTTAGCCGTTAAATAAGCATGATGAATCGTTTGGTAGCTGACTCGAGCAAGTCGGTGGTCGTTGTCCAGGGAGGTTTGATATTTCTGATAAATGATGATACATACCAGTAATAATTTAGATAATACTATTTTGTAATACAAAACCCTACCATCAAGCACTTGAAGCCTTTGTCCGCACTTAAGATATCTTGATATTATTATGCTAGCATGAAAATAAATTGTTATTTTAAGCCACTGAAATACAGCAAATATGCAATCAATGGAATGTAATAACATATTCATTTTCATCGCAGCGATTGATAGTTTTGAATGAATATTTCCTTTTCAGATCGAAGGCTGGAGACAGGTTGTGGTACTAATGTTAGTTTGTCGCCAGAAGAGCCAGAGATAATGAGAGGGCAAGAGACTAGCAACGATTCAGTACAATCCATTAACGCTTTAGATTTTGGAAGACATTTTTCAGCAGAATTTTCTGGTGATAAGAGATTCAAAACAACTTCTGTTAGAGCACTGGAGGAAGCTGAAGTATCATCTTATGATTCAAGTGTTATTTTAGGAATAACTTCTACTCCTAGAATTCCGAGAAACTTAAATGCAGATAGAAAGCGTCGAATCTCTTCAGAACATAGACCATCTCTGACCAAGAAAAAGTATAAGAATATAACAACACAAATGAGCTTTAGTTCGTCTGATGCTGAGGATAACTGGAGAGAGGTTCTGGAACATTTTTTTAAGGGCAATCTGCGTAGTTTTAATCTATGTTCGTGTAAAAATCATACTTGTTGTTAAAGAAAATATTACTGTCCTTATTTTTATTATTTTCATATTTGTTGAGAGCATTATTTCTTTTGAATTAATCATTTTAATATTGTTTTGTTCGCTAATCATGAAGATTTGATTTTCATTAAATCCTTGTTGTATTTGGTATTTTCTTTTCAATCTAGCGTAATTTTTAGGGTTCCGTACCCAAAGGGTAAAACGGGACCCTATTACTGAGACTTCGCTGTCCGTCCGTCCGTCCGTCCGTCCGTCCGTCCGTCCGTCCGTCCGTCTGTCACCAGGCTGTATCTCATGAACCGTAATAGTTACAAAGTTAAAATTTTCACAGATGATGTATTTCTGTTGCCGCTACAACAACAAATACTAAAAGACAGAATAAAATAAATATTTAAGTGGCCGCCCATACTTCAGCGATAGTTTAGTTAACTTTTAGTCCAGTCCAAGAGATGGCGTTGCTTGTGGCTATATGTGGCTACAAAAAGCTAAAGTAAATATTTAAGTGAGGCTTTCATACAACAGACCAAATTTTTTTGGCGTTTTTATAAATAATGGTACGGAACCCTTCGTGCGCGAGTCCAACTCGCACTTGGCCGGTTTTTTGACCTGCTCCGAGTCAATGCGTTTCTGTTACAAAAAAGTAATTACTTAAAGAAGAAAAGTTCCGGAATAATAAGTAAAGAAGTTAGAAGTTTTTTTTAGCGTTAAATATTCTTGCATTACACAGAATGTTATGTAGTCTCAGAAAAAAGTCACCGTGTCATGAAATGAACGTTTTTGAAGATAAGTGAGACTTGTATTTGATGCAGCAGAGAAAAGAAACACACTACATTAATTTTTAACTGACTTCAAAAAAAAGGAGGTTCTCAATTCGACCGTATATACCTATGCATTTTTATGTTTGTACTGCGATTTTGTTGTCGCTTATGAGCCGACTAGCTTCCGCCCTCAGGCTTCGCCCGCGAGGAATTCCTTTAAATTTCACCCTCCTATTCCACCCCCTTCGGGGTGGAATTTCCAACAGTCCTCTCTTAGTGCTCCCCTACACTCTCCACGGAACATACATGCCAAATTTCAGCTTCTTTCCTTCAGTAACTTCGGCTGTGCGTTGTCTGTCAGTCAATCACCAGTAACGCAAGAGTTTTATATAATTATAGATTTTGATAATTCTTTTTTTGTTGGAAGCTATATACTTATTTCTATATACCATTGTCCCGTGATAAGGACACCAGGACCTAATGATGGTATTTCAGATAAAACGAGGGGAACTTGTGAAAATTGTAGGGGCGCCTTTGATAATATTTGGGTGAATTTCCCGCGACCAAAAATTGCGTGGCATCGATAAAATCGATACTAAAAAACATAGCTGTTGTAATGTTCAAATATTTTTTTCTGGTTAGGTGAATTGGTCATCTATGTGGGGCACTAAATATTTTATTAATAGGTATAATAGGTACTCTAAAAAAAATGTTGAACCTCGAAATCTTTCATTGCTGTGGCTGTCCACATGTCACCTCGATGTGTATTAAGCCTCATTGATAAAATCTATTGATTATTCATATTTAAATTTAGTTTTATTTGATACGTGAATAGTTAAAGTATTGTTACGTAATACGTGTATGCAAATATCTAAACAATACAACGAATCCTTACTAATATTATAAATGTGAAAGTGTGTTTGTTTGTTTGTTTGTTTGTTTGTTTGTTTGTGACGCTTTCACGTCGCAACAAAGCTATTATATGGTAAGGTTTATGTGTGTGGGGATAGTTAGGAGGGTGGAGAGTGACGTAGGCTACTTTTTACCGCGGAAAAACATCCCATTCCCATGGGAAGATCGATGTTTTGTTAGTTGCTAGATATTTATTTTCGGAGTTGTTAATAGATGGCGGTAATAAAATTCATTTGCAAGTTCTGAATTACGCTATCAAATACTACATGTAATTTACTTAAGTCATAGTCAAATGTAATAGTCTACTTTAGCTCTGCCTCGAGAACTCCCCGCTCCGGCTGTATTCAGTGTACCGCCCGCCCGCTGGCACTATCCTGTTGACTGATGTCCGCAAGTTGCTCAACCAACAGGATAGTGCCAGCGGACCAGAGGGACCTTCGGGTCGAGAGCCTGGACGACTTCATCGAGAGATTGGCACGCAACATGTTCGGGCGTGTCGACGCGTCGCAGTTCCCGCATCTGTAGGACCTGGCGCCGCTCCACACCCGTCCACCGGACCGCTGGGCCTTCCCGCGCGACTTGCTGGTTGCGCGGGACGGGCCTAGCACTGACTGATACTGGGGCTTCGTAAGTCGTCGCCCGGCGCTGATCGGCTCCTGCTGGGCTTCCCACCAGCGGGATTCACCCGGTAGGGCCTCGATCGCCTGGGCGGCGCGAAGATGAACCCCATCCCGTTTAAGACTCTGTGGCCTGTAAAAAGGCCACCACTCACCGGACTTGACCTATTGGTTAACCACAAATGGACAACCAAGGGCCTTAGGGCCCAGCCCAAGAACCGGCCCGTTTTAACGGGCCGCGAGAGACACCCCCAAAGGGGAACTAACTGTCCCGAGGGCTCCACACACCTCAGACAGGGTGGAGTGAAGAGAGCGAGTAGTAGGTACGCGGCTGTTACCTACGGGTCCCGAAGCGAAGCGCGGGCGGTTCTCTAGTGGCTAATAAAAATGTACTTGTCCCAGAACCACCTTTCATCGCCATGGCCTAAACATTTTGAAGAATACTTATTGTTTTATCCACGATAATACAGATGTTAAGCTTTATACGAAGTGCCCAAAACCAACGCACACGTAGACACGGTTCACATACACCAAAAATCGGAACATATCGGACCACTCGAACCGCGATTGTTATTTCCAACAATATGACATTTATAATCCACAAATAAGATAGTTTTCCTAAGAAATGGAGTTATTATATGCCTCCAGAAAACACGATACGTTGATTGAAGAAGCAGTTGTATACTTATCTGTGGCCGCTGGATAGTCTGTGCTTGCCTGAAGGAGTTCTCCTTTGGTTTAACTTTTTCACTTAGCAGGCTCCCAGATAGAACGCGGATTTTTTAAAAGTTTCCGCTGTCTTTTGTTTACATAGCGTTGTGTACTCCCGACAAGAGCGGTCGAACACTAAAATATTTAGATCAAATCGTTAAATTTTTTGATGTTTAGTCGTTATTACATTTAAATAACGTTGTTCAATAAATTTAACAAAGTTTTAATATTAATCCCGCACTAAATGTCTGTGATAATATTAACTAAGGGCTCATTCCCACGGCATACGTCTTTGACGATTCGTCAAAAAACACGATACGTCTTGACGGATGGACGTTCACATTGAATACGGAATCGTGTTTTTTCACGATTCGTCAAAATATCCGCATTAAAGTTCACATTTATTTCGTGATTTAGCTCAGTTCAGATTGGTTCAGAAACATTCACGATTCGTGATTTCTAAAAGACGTACCCGTCATAATCATAAAACATTCACGATTCGTGATTTGTAAAAGACGTATCCGTATTCGTCTTTTTTCACGATTCGTCAAGCGTGTGAACATGAGTATTTAAAAAGCATTGCCGCCGTCAAAAAAAATAACGAATCGTGAAAAAAGACGATTCGTGAAAAAAGACGATTCGTCCTCGTGTGAATGAGCCGTTAGACTGCAGTAACAATTCGACTACGCCGAAAAGGAATCGTGAAGAGGACAACTCGATTATTATATTGGAATACTAGCTTTTGCCAGCGGCTTCGCCCGCGTGAATTTCGTTTAAACTTCACCCCTTTATTTCACCCACTTAAGTGTCATAAACGTAAGAGTAGATAAAATATAGGTATACTTAATCAGAAAGCTTCGAACTGCTAAGCTATCGGGAGTTACACGTGTTATTGTGAGTCAACCATAAAAGATAGACATATGCTGTCGTGGAATATTTTTTATATAATTTTAAGGAGAACATTTCCGTCATACATGATTTCTGTGTAGCTTTAACCATTAAGGTTGCACACGCGACGGAAGCTTAAAAAATGGAGTAACTTCTCCCGTTTCCCCAACATTTCCCTTCACTGCTCTGCTCCTATTGATTGTAGCGTGATGAAAAGTATACTATAACCAGCGCGGGAGTATGAAAAATAATTGTACCAAGTTTCGTTAAAATCCGTCGAGTAGTTTTTGTTTCTATAACGGTTATACATCCGACAGACAGACAGACAGACAGACAGACAGACAGACAGACAGACAGACAGACAGACAGACAGACAAAAATTTTACTGATTGCATTTTTGGCATCAGTATCGATCCCTAATCACCCCCTGATAGTTATTTTGGAAATATATTTAATGTACAGAATTGACCTCTCTACAGATTTATTATAAGTATAGATATAGATGAAAAAAGAGCTAAATAAAACACGAATCAGGATAAAAGGTAGTATCAATGCCTTACCAGGTCAGTGTCTTTTCGAATACTTACTACCTATTATAAATTACAAATGTATGCATCAACCATTGATTGTAAGTACCTGATCCTGGATAATAATATTTATAATAATGGCATCTAGTAAATGTCAGTAAAAATCATAGAAAATGAAAGGCCAGTTGAAATTTCTTACATCTCTTACAGTAATAAATCACGCCTTAATGGTGATTTTGTGTATAGATTTTGACAATTTAAAATTTATCAAACTATCAAGCTTTCTCAAAGTTTTCACATTTATACAACTAGTAGGTATATTGTAATTACAAGTATATCAAAATCAATATATTTGATTCACTTGGGTATTTAAAATACACTTTGGAAGGTCGGTTTTTGATTCTACCGATTTGAGTATATACCTACTTAGTTATAAAAAAGTAAATAAGTGACTACTTATTAAATATTTCAACTGTCTGGTTTTCTGCGATTAAAAGATAAACATGAGAAATCGTGTTGTCTCTTGGAAATGCACTGCTTCAACAGAGGAAATTTACTTGTAAAGCATTTTTAAATTGAAAATCGGGATGGTGTATTTTTATCATTATGAAACCATATACTAAGTTTGTTTCCGAGATACCTACTTACAAATATTTTGAAGAAAAGTTACAATTAGGTATTTAATGATAAAATGGCTGAATAATCAGTACAAATATATCACTAATTATGTTTCAAAAATTATGATATAAATTAGGACACAGATAATAAATATCCAAGTGTCTTTCTCACTAAGAAACTTTAATTTGATTGATCGGCTCGGACATCATTTATTCCATTTATGCATCAATTGTGGGTCTTTTCTGTATTTAAAAAAAAAAAGAATACTGTAAAAAAAAATATACAATCATAGAAGTAAAAAAAAAAAAAAAAAGTTTCTTGTCATAATTACCTACCTCTCGGTTTAACAAGGAGGAATAATTATTCAAGATACGATACAGGCATCGCTGGTGGGCTACCAACTTGGTGCCACCTACTTGATAATGTCCGCAATTTTGCAATTGACCTTACCTTCTTTGATGATACCTGCCGGAAAGGTAGTGATAGAATGAGGGTAACCGCGTGTGGATTCGCCGCTAGAGGCCGCTAGTGTAGAGGGTGGTCTGCCTGTCACTTCTCTCTTGTCTATTCACTGAATAGTATTCAGACAAGTGTCACTTGTCAATGTTTATGTATGGGCGGGCTTTGACAGCATGACCGCCGTCTGCAGTGGCGCCAACTGGTGAGCACAAAAACGGTTACCCTCATTCTCCGCATACCTCCAGTGATCCATGAAATATAACAATAGCATGTCATAATTACAAGCTGTTTTGTGTAGTTATGTACACTCTGTGAAAGTAGTATGATGTAACTTCTATGCTTTCAAGTTTGACCTGCGAAGACTAAGATCGCGAGAATGAAATATTTCTAACAAATTTTCAACCTGAATAGATATTTTGAAGGCATATTTCCATATCCCTGTGACAAATGCATATAAGATTTCCTTACGTTTACAAGTATTGGCTTGAGATAACATCTCTACAAAACGGTTTGGCTATAGCTCCTCACCCGTAAGGTACAGGTTGAGTCACAGAGACCTTGCATGTAAAAAAAAAATTTAGTCGCGATGTCGCGACGAACTTGCAAGTAAACATTTGGGTCGCGGAGACCTTTAATGTAAAAACGTTGGGTCGCGGAGACCTTGCAAGTGAAACTGTTGGGTCATGGAGACCTTGCAAGTAATCATTCGGGTCGCGGAGACCTTTAATGTGAAAATGTGAGGTCGCGGAGACCTTGCATGTGAAGGAATGTCGGGTTCTGCGGTCTATCCCAGACGACATTCCAGTGGTCCATTGGGACCCGTCCAAGTTAAGTTCTCAAGTTGCGGAAACTGTGAGGCTCTTGGACCATATGGGCTGGGAAGTCAATTGGCGGAAGTGAAAGTCTAACTATAATCAAAGATTTGTTAGCAAATAATAGCATAAAGTACCAACAAAAGGGATGAACAAACTGAACAGTTCATTACAATACCTACATGATGTTTTCGCCAGTTACACAATTTGTTAGTTAATATACTACATCTTGTCAATTCCAAAATACCAATGAGAAGGTTGTCGACATAGTATAAGATGTTATTTACGTACGTTTGGAACGTATTTCCACCATCCCAGCCCATCCCTCAACCGGTCCACCGTGTACACCTCTACAGGTTCGGTGATGTGGCGCAGAGCCACATATTACATAGTTTAAAACTGTCATACAATCTTTTATAACAATATATTATGCCGGTTGGGGGGCACAACTAGATGTAATTCTAGTGTCAGGGATATGGCCCTTTTTTACTATAATGATGGCACTAGCAATAATAATTAGAAAGATTGGATTTGAAACAAAATCTTAAAAAATTAACAAGGATATTTCGACAGTCCTAGTAGCCATCATTTGGATCTTAAACATACTAAAAGACTAATGTTTTAGTTTTATAAAATTCAATAAATTGGTCCCTAATTTTATAAAAAGGAGGGAGCACAAAGTATTTGGAGTTACTGGTTTGGTCATTACGATTGCTAAATGTCATTGACTGATTCAACTATGTTCTATGGGCATATTACCTCCCAAGGAGATGCACCTTAATAGCGGACAGAATAATGGGGTATCCAACAGAATGGAATTTCTGGCCCCAAATCACTACGGACGTATTCAAAAGTGCGAACGGTTGGACGGTTGCGAGAGACAGCAGAGATCCGTCAGAGAAATTCAGAGATGCGCTCAGCCGACCAAGGACACGCTTAACTGGGGTAAACCCTTGCCTGATCAACTCTCCAGAGTTATGTTGGAAATCTGAAGTACTCAGAAAAAATAATTTTAAAGACATTAAGATGTAACCTAACAACTTACTATAACACTTATTTGATTTGACATGTGTGTGCAACCATTCGGATATAAATTCCAAAATGTCGTGATGCCACTTCTATTATTAATAGGTGGAAATTGGGCATGGTTGGCGTTACCAACGGCCATTGAGCCGTAGCCATTGCTAATTTTTTTTAGCAGCCAGCCCTATGCATATAACATTCGGTCCCCTGGACCTATTTAATATCTGTTTGTGGATCAATAAAATATAGAGCGTATATCGTATACCCTTTATCACATATTTATAGCAAATGACGCAAACTGGTAATACATAGTAATAAACATAATGACAATAATGATACAATGTTTCATACAATCCTCACTAATAAGGGATATGTATAATTTTGCGAACGCTTTTATCCAATCTAAGTACCTCATATATCTGTTTACAAAATAGCTCGAAAGTCAGCAATTGCTTGCTTAAAGATATTTTTTAATAATTTTACTGTTTTGTATTGTAAGTTGTTGCTAAATGCAACATTTTGGTTATTCCGATACTGGCCAACAATTTTTTCCCCTATTCTATCATTCGATTCTGAATTTAAAATAAACATAATTATTATGTCTACATGATTGCCATTCTGCATTGATGCTTTCAGTACACGATAATATATGCCAGTGCCTTTCTTTCTTTAGTAGAGAAAGTCGGAACTTAACGAATTAAATAGATTTTGCATCTTGGTTACGATATCTTACCTAGCAACATAGGGGTAACCAGGTACGGATAGAGGGATGGAGAGACAAGTGCCTCCTTGAATGGTGTGACTACAGTTGGTGAACACCTTAAATCTGCCTCGGAGATCCGATTTGCTTCCGCCTCCTCCCAGATCAGAAGGAAATTGCTGCTTGCGAGGTTCTCGTACTGCCATAGCAAACTATATAAATACTGTTTATTCTTACAAGATAATGTCATTCATTCAGCAGTATGAAGCTACAGATCATCAGTGGTTTTCATTGGGTTGGTTAGATAACCAGCTAATAGAAAATAATAATAATAATAATACGCTCAAAAGGTAACTGATAAAATACTTCCTAAGGGCAATTGGAAATCATTTGTATAAACTCTCGTATTACTATTGTCATACAGTAAAGTTGTCGAGAGATTATTCTTACTCTATAGGTGGTTCTTGGTTAGGAAATCAAGAAATACTATACATATTATATAAGTATGCTCCAACAGTAGCAAGCAGAAAAATAATTTTAGTTTTAAGTTTATTGTAAACTGATACTATTAATGAGAACTAATTATACTGAATTTTCAGGTTTTTATTTAATTTACTTTCAAAACGTGAATGAGATTTCTTATCACGATTTTATTACATTATGTAAGGTAAGGTAATAATTAACCTTTTCTTCTGTAATCATCATAGCGTTGTGTCTACATTAGCACCAGCAGATAACAAACACGTCTTCAATCAACGTATCGTGTTTTCTGGAGGCATATAATATGACGGTTTTACAAAACAATAAAACCGATATTATGTGCCGAAAAGGAAAACACGATACGTTGCAGGAAGTCCTTCCTGGTGAAGACTATGAAAACAAAAGACAGCGGAAACTTTTAAAAAATCCGCGTTCTATCTGGGAGCCTGCTAAGTGAAAAAGTTAAACCAAAGGAGAACTCCTTCAGGCAAGCACAGACTATCCAGCGGCCACAGATAAGTATACAACTGCTTCTTCAATCAACGTATCGTGTTTTCCTTTTCGGCACATAATATCGGTTTTATTGTTTTGTAAAACCGTCATATTATAATTATTATCTTACTTAGTGATTGTTTTTATTCGACGTTAAATTGCGCATTATATTTTTTTTTGACATCCAGTTGCTACAGAAAGGTACAATAATGGGGGCTTTACATTATACAATTTGCAGAGCTTTAACTGAGCTAGCGTGCTAAAATCGCATTGTGTAAAGGCAGTTAGACAATAACTAGAGCAGCGTAATGTATGAAAACACTAGTTAGTGCACCGAGTTAGCGCTCTGCAAATTGTATAATGTAAAGCCACGTAAAGCCCGCTTTAGTCCTTACTTGTTTATAATTCAATGATTCATTACTAAACACAAGTCAATGTAGGACGTACCTAGGAAATTCTTTGTATGTTTAAAGTGTATATTTACTTTCGATTTTTAATAAATATTCAATGAAAGGATTGTTGGACAATTTGTAAAATTATTTATTTGAGTGTTAATTTATATAATACCTAGGATTATTTTTTTGTTTCAAGTACCTAATAGAGATACAAAAACATTATAGAGTCCAAATAAATTGAAATAAATGTTTAGTCAAATGAGTTACTATTCATTATACGCAAAATTGAACAATTTTATTTTTCATTTTTATTTTTACTCTTCAAGTCCCTCCTCTCCACAAGTACCTACGTGCAATCAAAACGACTGCACGTACCTAAGTATAGTAAACCCAACTTAAGACTGAAACGAAAGAGGCGCTGTCGGACGCATTTGACATTCATTTGACCAATCATTGCACACTAGTAACTGACAGATGAATGACCACAACGTACTTATGAATGACTTTTCGTTAGTTCCAATTTTTGCCATTTCAGAGATAAGTTGGGCGCACTGTACTATCATTTCGTATAAAAATCATATTACTACAGATAACCTGAATAATTAATTACCTGTGTTATTGAATTTGTCATCTAAGGACTCCCGTGACCTTAGTTTATAGTAAACCCAACTTAAGATTGAAACGAAAGAGGCGCTGTCGGACGCGTTTGACATTCATTTGACCAATCATTGCACACTAGTAACTGACAGATGAATGACCACAACGTACTTATGAATGACTTTTCGTTAGTTCCAATTTTTGCCATTTCAGAGATAAGTTGGGCGCACTGTACAAGGTATATTCCTATCTCTATGGTTTACAATGATAATACAAGTATGAATAATGTTACTAATATTTCATTTTCTATTTTTGATTAAATAAAGAAAATTGAAGGCTGGCAACATTATTTTATTTGCTGTGGTTTTACGATTGTCGGTGGTTTATTCCGTTTATCATAAGAAGAAAAGAAGATATCTCTATGGGTTTAATTTACAAAACTTTTTACTAATCTGTGCGCCTCGGTGACATTGACAGCAACAGCTGTGATGTGTGAAATTCGACAGTGATTGTCATTGTCAATGTCATCACATTGTCTTGGTCTTCTATCAATTCTATCATAATCATATTATTTCCTAATTTATTAGTTTTTTGAAACATAACGTAACTCTGCAATAGGTTATATGTATTAGGTTTTCTCAAATTATCTTAATCCTGCAAGTATTGTTAAGTTCCTGACAGAGCTGACAGAAGATGGCACCTTCAGAAGGCTCGGTTAAGGAGTTGGACGAAAAGTCTCTGGAACAAGTTGTTAAATTCGTGTTAGACATCAGAAGTGGGTGAGTCGTGGCATGCTTGTAAAGCCTCGTTCATATCCCGTAGTTGCAACTTCTAACCCCGATCCTCTCAGTTCGCAGCAAGTAGAGATTCAAACGTATTGGCGCTATTAATCGACGACTCCAAGCTTATAGACAGTTAGGAATTTGTTGAATTGATGAGGGACAAACGTTCTCTGTGCGTTGTCTACCCTCTGTTCAAAGAAGAAGAACGAGAATGTTATGATGAACTCTGTAGCTGGACACTTCTAATACCCTTCAATTCTCTGCAATGCCAGGTTCCACAATCTGGGGGCACGGCACGGTAGTGCCCCCGTGCCAAGACAAGCGATCATTATGTTTGGAATTTTGGAAGTGTTTTTACAGAAGTATTTTAGTAGGTACGCTTGGGGTGTCATTTCAATCACTTCAAGCTTCAAGGATAAAAGAGATGTATGCATTTAACAGTAAAAAGAAGTAACTCATAGAAAGGTTGCTGATTTAATAATCTTTTTATTTTTGTTTCAGAAAGATCCAAGGGTCCACTAAAATAGCTATGGCTACTGTGGACCTCCTGGAGCAGATCATCAGTGAGGCACAGAACACCACAGCTCTGTAAGTTATTCATATTAGGTTATCTAAATAATGTCTCAAATTATGCAACAAACATTGCAGCTTAGGGGTTAGAGATCTTTTATCTTTGGTGGTAAGTACTACATGCAACTTTGTTACTCCTGAATAATTATAAGATACAATAAGAAACATCACAGATTGTAAATTGTAATATGAAATGTTAAGCTGAGCCATAAGGGAATCACTATAAGGAGGACTGATGGAAGAAGGAGAGATCCTCCAAGGACTGGATGCCATTGGAACCTTACCCAAAACCTCCAATAAGATAATATATGTGTAAGAGCCAAAAGAGTCTCTTCATTAAATTTAAATCTTTACTTTGTTTAAAAATTAGTGTCAATTTAAATCTTATGTTATTAATCTGCATAAGCATTATCTGTGGTGTCAGCACTTGTCATTTTTGTTTATTCTACACTATACCTACCTCGTCTGTGCTATAGTCTATAATCTATAATTTTAAAAAAGATATTTTTTCGGGCTGATGGCAGTGACAAACAGTGAAAGTGAAGTTCAAAACAGTGAAAGCTAACTTAGTGTGAGCTGATTATCATTCATAAAGCCTATTCATGGTATGCTGAAACATTGATTGTAGTAGTAGCATGTCCATTGCAGGTCCCTGTGCGGGCTGGTGCGTGCATGCGGGCGGCGCATCGCGCGCGCTCTGCCCGGCGAGCTAGCGGCCGGCAACGCCGTGCGCCGCGTGCTGCGCGCCATCCGTGACGAACAGCGCGCCATTGCCAACCAGGTGTTTTACGTCTTTACGTGTTTAGTTTTCATGCCACACTTAAGCCTCTCACATGTTTTAATGTGCGCTACCTAATGAGAATAATAGAGGCCAACGGCTTTACAGTCCGTTTTTTTTAGAATAGAGTTAACTACAAAACAAATATGGCCGATAATTGTCAAAGTCACAGTAGTCAATAAGACACTGACATTACACATGTACAGTAAAACCAACTTAACCTTGAAATGAAGAGAGGCGCTGTCGGAAGCATTGGACCAATCATCGAGAGGTAGTAACTTCCTGATGAATGGCCACAACATACTTATGAATGACTTTTTAACATGGCGGCGTTAGTTCCAATTTTTGCCGTTTCAGAGATAAGTTGGTGGCAATTATCGATAAAAATGTCAAACATGTCAAGTTCTTGTTGAAATGCATGTTGAAATGATTCATCTGTGAAAAGAGAAGTTGATGGATTTGCACAATGTATGAAATTTATTCATTATTATTGTAATTTAAAATCAGTTTTTGGTGTAAAACACAGTGCGATATACCGAGTGAACCGATTGAATTGTTTGTAAGTTGTTTCACGCGTGTAACATTGTGGAAATTTGATGTTTCGGAAACTCAGTGATTTGTTTTGTAGTTAACTCTCTTCTTAAAAAACGGACTGTACGCGCCCTCCAAAACACAAGACGCTACAACACCATGCTTCTACATACACAGTTTGCTACACAAAAGCATTATGTTCTATCTGCAGGGTGGGGAAGGTGCGGGCGAGTCCTTGCAGCGGCTAGTGTTGGCGGCCCCCAACCGCCGCGCCACGCTTGGCTCCTCCGCGCAAGACCTCCGAGAACCGTTGCGGGACCAGATCGCTGAGGTATGCCTTGTTCTATAATATTATAGTCTTGAGTTTTCGATCACTGATTGGAAGTTATGAGATCTGCACATTACTAATAGAAAACTTGCATTATTATTCTTGGTTGCTTTATTATTCTATAATGGCTGAAAAACGTTATTCCATATAGCTCATAAAATTTGGTGTAATATTGAAGCGAAAGTACGTGGCTTATTTCCCAAGTAGGAAAAAGCACTCATTACCTCCAAAACTTTGATTTTCTTATTAAATCCAAACTCAAGATCTTTTTAACCGACTTCAAAAAAGAAGGAGGTTCTCAATTCGACCGTATATTATTATATGCTTTTTTTTTATGTTTGTTCAGCGATTTTTTCGTCGTTTATGGGCCGATTTTGATAATTCTTTTTTTGTTGTAAAGTAGATATGCGCAGTGGGGTCCTTTTAAAAGGATCACCAGGATCTGATGATGGCATCTCGGAGAAATCGAGGGCAACTTTCGAAAATTGTATGGACGACTAGTGTGTTTGTTCATGTTATCCTAAGTACATTAAAGCGCTACCATTTCAAGAAGGTCTGGAGTCGATCTGATGAAGCCGAAAGACAGTTGAGGGAACTCCTCAACGATTTACTGTAGTTATCTAGTGTTTGGGCTTAATTAATTTGTAGTGACGAGAACTTTACACGTACATGTTGAATTCAGCGCCACCTGGGTAGTAGTTTTTGAGTTATATCTACTTATCAAGGTTGAAGTCGGTTATTTTTTTTGTAAAAAGCAATTATTTATAGGCAATACTGCCAATATCTAAGCAGAAGATTTAGGTGACCTTTCATGTATGTAAAACAAATTGCCACATACGTACATATACACAAATAATTTGACAACGGCAAAATTTGAACGTCAGCTGCGCGCGGAACTGGAGTCGAGCACGGCGGCGATCGTGGCGCAGGCGCGCGAGCACGTGCACGGCGGCGACGCGGTGCTGACGTACGGCGCGTGCGCGCTCGTGGAGCGCTTCGTGCGCGCCGCGCCGCCCGCGCAGCTGCTGCTCGCCGAGGGCACCAATGTGCAAGAGGTGACTGGTGGCGAAACACTGATGTTATACGTTTTTATATAAGTTCATTCTTGAATACAATTATAATTGATGGTAAGCGCAATATAGTCGTGAATAATAAAACGCACTAATCTAGAAGCATATTCTTCTTGACTTGGACAGCTTAGAGTTAGACCCTAAGCTTTAGGGTAAATAAAAAACTAGTTATTACATAAACAATATCACAGCAAATTAGTCACATTAATATTAAAGGAGATACATTTAAGCACTGCAGATATTGGGTTGTTACCATGCTTGTTGAGGCATGTTTAACAACCAAGTAAAAAGTAATACGAATATTAAATAAAAAATCGGCCAAGTATGAGTCGGACTCTCACACAAAGGGTTCCGTACCATTATGTATAAAAACGCCAAAAAAATCTGGTCTGTTGTATGAGTGCCTCACATAAATATTTAAATGTTTTATTGTAGCCACATATTACGCACAACGCCATCTCTTGGACCGAAAGGTAACTAAACTTTAACTATGCATGGGCGCCCACATAAATATTTATTTTATTCTGTTTTTTAGTATTTGTTGTTGTAGCGGCAACAGAAATACATCATCTGTGAAAATTTCAACTGTGTAACTATTACGGTTCGTGAGATACAGCCTGGTGACAGACGGACGGACGGACGGACAGCGAAGTCTCAATAATAAGGTCCCGTTTTACCCTTTGGGTACGGAACCCTAAAAATGTATATAACTCTAACCTTGGAGAAATTGAGTTATCACGACCTTCGATCAGGCACGCCATACAATGTGACAAGTGATTGAAGTGGCTAATGATGTATATTTTGAAATAATACTCGTTCTTGTATCTCTGTTGTATATAATAATATGTTATATTACATATTTTTATTTATTAATGGTCCTCCGAGCAGGTTCTTTTTCAGCTGAGAACAAATTGCTGAATTTGTATTGTAATCTGCCTATTTGTAATGTTTGTATGTTGCACCTGAGCTGCTGTTGCATGGTATGTCGTGTTGCAGAGCCACGCGATGGCGGCGCGGCTGAGCGCGGCGGGCGTGCCCGTGACGCTGGCGGGCGCCGCCGCCGTAGCGGGGCTCATGTCGCGCGTCAACAAGGTAAGAACGCTCGCCTCGGCTCACCTATGTGGATGGATGGGTAGATTTACCTATGTTTGGTGAAGTAAATCTACTGCACTCTTGCGAGGGCCATGGAGATGCCATGAAACATAACAAAATAGTGTCTCTGTCAAGGCCGACGACGCAATAGCGGTCTCTTACAACAACTTTTTCATTTTTTAACCCCCGACGCAAAAAGAGGGGTGTTATAAGTTTGACGTGTTTGTGTGTGTGTGTGTCCGTGTGTGTGTGTGTGTCTGTGTGTCTGTCTGTCTGTGGCATCATAGCTCCCGAACGGATGAAGGCATTTCAATTTAGTTTTTTTTGTATTAAAGGGGACTTACGGGCGCGTGTTTTTAGATATGTTTGATGAAAATCGGTGTTTTTAGATATGTTTGATGAAAAAAAAATCCGTTCCATTTAGTTCTAACTTTAACATAAAAAAATATTGATAAATGATAAGTCTTAGGTAAAAGACTAAGTAGGTAGGCATGTGATACTTATAAAAAATCGTAGATAATGAATAGTTAAGAGCGGTCCCCCAACGCGACGTGTTATTATTAGAGATATTATTTTTTACTTTTTAAATGTTTGTGTCGGGGGTTTTTAAATTTTTTATTTAATTTATTTTATATGTTTATTTTATGTATTTGTATGAACATAACTTTATTGATTCAGCTCCTAATATTACTTATTTTATTGTTTGTTCATGTTATCATAAGTACATTAAAGCGCTACCATTTCATGAAGGTCTGGAGTCGATCTGATGAAGCCGAAAGGCAGTCGAGGGAACTCCTCAACGATTTACTGCAGTTATCTAGTGTTTGGGCTTGATTAATTTGTAGTGACGAGATCTTTACACTTACATGTTGAATTGAGCGCCATCTGGCGAGTAGTTTTTGAGTTATCTCTGCTTATCAAGGTTGAAGTCGGTTATTTTTTTTGTAAAAAGCAATTATTATTCTTGTTACGTTTTGAGGAAAATGGTAATAAAGATCTTTTAAACCGGTTACTTAAAAGGTGATAGTTGGTTGTCGTGCGGCCCTGGCGGGTGGCGCGGCGCTGGGCCCCGCGGGGCTGCACGCGGTCACTACCGCCGCCAAGTACTACAGCGTGCCCGTGAGTACACTAACCACTTACTTTACTCAGTTTACTGTGGTGATGTTATTTGTGACCATCTATATTATTCATTCTTGACATTTTGAATGTGGAAACACCATGAGACTAATTGAATAGACGAACTTTGCAATAGAGGCAGTGTTTCAGCAGTTTCCCTTATTTATGTTTATCCCGTGCCGGTAGACCAAGAGATCTGTCTGGTGGCATTGGATTACCTGTATTATAATATGCTTGCCGTGTTTTACACCGCATTCCAATAGATGTATTTCCAATCGGCTATAATCATCAATATAATACATTACATAAACTCTTTTGTTACTGAGTGAGTGGTTGACTGACTGACAGACAAGGCAGAGCAAAAGCTACTGAATGCAATAAGCTGAAATTTGTATATTTATCGGAGAGTGTAGGGGGGTCACTATCTAAAAGACCTTTTCGCTGATAGACAATTCTGCTGTATGAGCCCTAAGAGAGAATTTTTTGAAAGTCCCACCCTAAGGGGATCAAAAGGGGACACTAAAATTTTAACTTTTTATTTCTTCAATGGATTAACATGAAATTTTGTATGAAGATTCTTTAAGTGAAGCAAGTGAGCACCGAGAAAGGATTTTTGTAAATTAGCTCCTTCCCCCTACCATTTAAAAGTTTAAAGAGGGGTGTCCGGTTTTGAATGAAGTTTCTCTCATTTCACGCTAATGAAGCCGTGAGCGGAAAATGTGTTTGTTTGTAGTTTGTAACGTAAGTGTGTGTCAGGTGATCGTGCTGGCGGCGCTGCACGAGCTGTCCCCGCTGCAGGCGTGCGACCAGCGCCGCCTGGCCGCGCGCGCGCCGCCGCACCAGCATCTGCCCTACCAGTCAGTACATAAGTACATTCGGCTTCGATAAACAATATTAATATGTACATACATATATACTATATAATAATATAAAGTGGAAGAGTTTGTTTGTTTGTTCGTTTGAACGCGCTAATCTCAGAAACTACTGCTCTGATTTGAAAAATTATTTTTGTTTTGAATAGTCCATTTATCGAGCATTTATAGTCATAGACGACCCTGTAGCCTAGTTGGTAACGTCCCTGCCTGCGACGCGAGGGGTCCTGGGTTCGATTCCCGGCCGGGGCAGATATTTATGTGGCAGATAAATATTTTTGTACTCGGGTCATGGGTGTAATTATTGTAATGTGTTATGTGTTATATTTGTAGTCCATGCCACCCGCGACACAGGTACCTAGTAACCTACTGCGGGGGTATGAGTGTGTTAGCGTTTATTTATTATTTATTTATTTATTTAGCTATATATAACATCACGCTACGACTAAAAGGAGCGGAGCAACAAGTTTCCCGAAGCGAAGCGATTGTGTCTACTTAGGCCCTTCTTACACTACGCTATTTATTAGCTACGCGACTGCAACGCAATCTGTTCACTGACAGAAGACGCATCGTAGACGCGTCGCTTCTCTACTTTAACAACATCCTAGTCGCTTACAAATTGCGTTGTGTGAGAAAGGCCTCAATCATATAAATGTTGTAGGACGACGTCTGCCGGGTCATCTATTTAACTATATAGTGGCTCATCTATAGAATCTATTTTATATTTATGCTATGTTTATCTAAGACTGATGTCCCTCTGACAGGAGCGGCGAGAGCTGCGAGCCCGCGCCCGCGCCGCTGTACGACTACGTGCCGCCCGACCACGTCACGCTCTTCGTCACCAACCTGTTAGTAAATCTACATGCGATAGACATAATTATCTATCTATACTTATAATAAATCTGTAGAGAGGTCAATTCTGTACATTAAATATATTTCCAAAATAACTATCAGGGGGTGATTAGGGATCGATACTGATGCCAAAAATGCAATCAGTAAAATTTTTGTCTGTCTGTCTGTCTGTCTGATGTATAACCGTTATAGAAACAAAAACTCGACGGATTTTAACGAAACTTGGTACAATTATTTTTCATACTCCCGCGCTGGTTATAGTATACTTTTCATCACGCTACAATCAATAGGAGCAGAGCAGTGAAGGGAAATGTTGGGGAAACGGGAGAGTTACTCCATTTTTTAAGCTTCCGTCGCGTGTGCAATCTTAATGGTTAAAGCTACACAGAAATCATGTATGACGGAAATGTTCTCCTTAAAATTATATAAAAAAAAGTGTGTCAGCTACGACGCACGATTGGAGTTTACTCCTTACGAACGATAATTATGATATATATCGAATAGAAAAAAAATTGTTATAGAGATTGAGATTTAAGATTAATATTTGAGATTGAAATTTAGTTATATGTTTGTCTCTTTCTACATAACGCCTCAACTTTTGTTAACACTTGATTTTACTCCTCATAAAATCTCGTACCGAGCCTTATAACTCAAATCGATTCTTAAGGAGTAAACTCCAAAAATATTCCACGACAGCATATGTCTATCTTTTATGGTTGACTCACAATAACACGTGTAACTCCCGATAGCTTAGCAGTTCGAAGCTTTCTGATTAAGTATACCTATATTTTATCTACTCTTACGTTTATGACACTTAAGTGGGTGAAATAAAGGGGTGAAGTTTAAACGAAATTCACGCGGGCGAAGCCGCTGGCAAAAGCTAGTTATTATATACCTATGGAATTAAGGTAGCAAACAAGCACGCAGATAATTATACATATTTACATAGATAGTGATAACATGAGTGATATTGCATCCGGGACATCGGGCACCGGACACGAGAATCCTAGCCTCGAGTATTTTTTAACCCCTGACCTAAAAAAAGAGGGGTTTTATAAGTTTGACCTATCTGTATGTCTGTGTGTCTGTTTGTGCTTGTTCATACTGAACTCGCGGGCGCGGTGGCGGGCGTGCGCGCGCTGGACGTAGCGAGCTCGTGTTCACATTGGCCGCCAGGCGTTTGCGCGAGAGTTCAGGAGGCCCACTACGAAAAAGGAACGTTGACATACATTACGTCGACGTTCGGACTTTGAATTTTATACCACAATAGTGATTTTGTGTTCGTTTTTCGTAGTAAGCCCCCAGGAAATATGGCCACAAGCGCGCCGCGCGCGTCGGCGCTAGCTTGCCCGCTACTTAGACCGCACGTGCGATTCCTGTGTGAACACTTGGATATTACGCCATTATGTTTGATATTTCGTGACCGCGCCCGCGAGTTAGTTTGAATGAGCACTTTGTCGTAAATTAGCTTCTAAATGAATGGACTTATTTGAGTGCGGTTTGTTTTTAATGTAAAGCCCGTATACTTGCGGTAGTATTTATCTGTTTGGTAGAAATTGGAAGCTGTTTGAAGAGTGTCAGCTCCTCCGAAATGATGTAAGGCCTTTTATTGGCATAAAATTAAATTATTGGCGTAAAGTTGAACTATTATCCTATACCTATATTATGAAGATCTTTTTGGGCGTATGAGGATCAGCTCATTAGAGGATTTTATTAGTTTTTTTTATTTACAGATACAATAAGCTATTATGTGATGGTGATGATTAATTTTCAAATAATTGAAATGAAACAATTTTTCCTCAGTGGTGGCAGCTCGCCGTCATACATCTACCGTCTGCTGTCAGAACTGTACGACCCCAACGACGCGGAGATATAGCTGGAGGAATGCGTGGACCATGCAGCTCCACAGTCAACCTGACTATCATACAGTGGCCTGAGAAAATGTATTTTTGTTATACAATAAACTATTTTGGAGTAATTGGGTTGTGTACTTATTTAAAAGTTATGTTATCTCTTTGATACTTTATGCAATTTTTGATTTATATTATTACTAGTAAACCCGCCCTCGCTTCGCTTCGGGGAACCGGCCCCTTCAAAAATCTCTATAAATTTTAATAAATTATGTTATTCCGATATCTAAGCTATATTACTGCAAAGTTTCATGAAAATCCGTTCAGTAGTTTTTGCGTGAAAGAGTAACAAACCCACACACTCACTCACATCCTTACAAACTTTCGCATTTATAATATTAGTAGGATGTCTACAGAACAATATGTGCATAATATTTTTATACGTATAGGTTTAAAGTTGGTACACGTTGGTAGGTACGGTTAGGTAGGTTACCCCTTGAAAATTACCGTCATCATTCAACAACAATTTAACAATGACGTTAACATGGATCGATAAAGAGGGACGGTAACTCAATAATGTTTCTACATTTTTTTTGTATAGATATTACATGGTTATGTACAAAGTCCCAAAGTTAATGAAAAAAACAAGACTGCTTTAAATACATCTACAACGTGACATAATAAAGTTGTCTCTTCCTCTGTTAATCAACCATAGGATTTCAAAATAAAAATAAGTATTCAGAAACCATTCAAAAGTTGCAAAATATGTAAGTGAAATAAAATAAGTGAAAGCACTCGTGTTGTGTCACCGCCGCGCTCACGAGGCGCTACGAAAATAGCCGCGCGGCAGTAAGTAGTAGGCGCTGCGCGACTTCCGACATTATGTGAAATAACTAAATTAATTACACGTATGAATAAGACAATAAAGATAGCAATAACTATTTAAGTTTCTAGCAAATGTAACATTATGTATTGTACTTTGTCAAAACAGTGAAATTATGAAGTCTTTATCTCATAAGACAAATCAATAACTCACATGGTTAGGGTTGGGTACATTAAATTCTTTTCTGATGTTGGTACCATGGGAGAAACCTTACTTAACTTACTATGCCTAATACCCTTACCCTTATATACCGGCATTTAAAAATACTTAATGTAAGTAGATATAATGATAAAAGCCACGTTGAGTAGGTAAGCGAAATTCAGGCTTCTTTATGAACTTTTCACTTTGCAGAACGCTTTTGTTAGCTTTGAAATCAATACCTACTATTCAGAATCAGATTCCTTATGTAGGAGACTGGCTGAAACACTTACTCATTATTATTTCTTATCGCTATGTGGTAGCTTAATCAGTCTTCCTACTCTTGAGGAGTGAGTAATTTTGAGTAGCCTATCATAGGTCATCATGGTAAACATTACAGGAGCATTAAATTCATTGCATGTTGTACTGTAACGGAAGTTATTTCTTCTATATGAATAGAAATATAATTAATATTTACATTTATGTAAAACTGTTGAACTTACAAATTAATGCTGATTGCATATATAGACTGCGACGTGTGTATATGAAGGAAACAAACGTCGCATATCTATCTCACTCACAATAATTAGTTAAAACGAGAGGGTAATAACAGGGCATGTTTACGAGAGCTAACTTCACACCGCACTGGGTGCGTCATGTTGGCTGCATTATAATAACAATGGGCGGGGCGTTTTACTCCTACAGCGCTAAAGCGATTCTCGGTGTTCCAAGTAAATTTTTGTATCCAGCTTGTGTGGGATAGCGATGCAGCGCTAAGTTGAATGAGAGCCAAGTTGTGTAAATTTTTTTTTATAAAGCTTACGTGTTGTGTAGTCCGGACTGGTTACAGCGTTATCTTTCTTTATTCACTGATTTTTAGCAGTTTTCTCAAGTTTTCACGACATTTTACGTTTACTATTGTGTTAGAGTATTGTGTTTATGGTGAATATTCATATAAAAGTGAAATACGAACGTGTACTGGTGCGTGACCACCTTATAGAGATTATCGTCTGATTCACATTAATGTGAACAGTGACGAACCATTTCAAGTGCGCGATAACATGTTCCTTCTTTCTGTTCGATTCTTCCGTTATTTAGGTCATAGCTTATGAAAAATTAATTCGATTCCAATAAGAGTGCTCCTAATATAAAATCAATACTTTGCAAGAACAGTGTCTAAAGTGATAATGAACATAATAAATGTATAATAATTTTCTAATTAGCAATTATGAATAAATTTCCTGTTTGTGAGCGACGATAACAATAAGATAATTGTGAAATAAACGTCATTGAGAATTGCATTGTAGTTCGCGGTCGTTTTCAAACGGAATACGGAACCGAGCCGCCAGAGCGCGCTTCCTCTGTCCGTGACGTTGTCGCGCTTGCGTGCGTGTTCAGTTTGCGCGAGCTTCGCGCCGTTGCAGTCGTCTTCAAAACATTGACGTAGGGCTCCCGTCGGGGCTTCTAGCTGGTTATCGGTATTCGGAACGGATCAAAAGTGTCGAAGTGCAGTGTATCAGTGATATTGTGGGGTGGGCCAGGCGCAGGGAAGCGGGCGAACGCGCCCGCAGCGGTAGTGTCGATCAATACGCAGTGGAATGGCGCAGTCAACATGAGCCAGGGGGGCTCGAGAAGGCCCTACTCGCACGGGGGCCCGCGCTGGCACCCGCGATACAAGGAGTACTGGGACTACGAACAGAACTACAGGTTGGTCAGTCACAGCCACAGCTCACCCGATGGCCCTAATAACTTGCAGCCTTGCAGCCGTCACGTAATGTTGTCAGTGTGTACATTACTTACGTGAAAATCACCACGTATGTGACGTACATCGGTAATATATTCGATGTGCAGCGTTTTACGTGCGAAACATGGTAATTACATAGGAATAATCGCTGATTTAAATCCTGTCATTCTTTATACGGACACGCACACGTGAGGGTTAGGCGTGGTAGGCGAATTTGATCCCTATCGCCTTTGAGAGTCGCCCACTCCCCGTCCCGTGCTTATCTAGCATGCGCGGATGGGCGATAGTGGTTGTTTATTGTTTGACGGCTGTATACGTGAGCTATCTGTGGTTGACGTCGTTTAATAAGTTTTTAATTTATCCAGCAACTAAGTTATCATCTGAACGAGAACATTGTGCTCAGATACCGATTGTAGAGACGTTCGTGCTGTTAGACATGATAAAAATCTTTATCTACCTTCAAGAAAGTACTTTGAGAAAATCTGACTAATTACAGAACACACATACATAGTAATATTTTTATTGTAGTATATTGATGGATAGTACATAATAATACAAAATAAATGTGTTATTACAATCACCTTAAACCCAACCAGGAACCACAGTCGCTAAGAATCTGGCCAAATGTTTATAAATTAAAATTTATGCATATGAGTTCCCTAACATTGACACTATGAACATAAATAATTAATATCCTAATGTACACAAACATGTCCAACAGCTATAAGAAGAGCAAAGAAAGAGAAACATCAAGTTCCTACACTGTCTTTCTTTCCATATCAGCAAGAATGCCAAATTTCACAATGATACTTTGCTAGCATAATTAATTTATTATTTGTAATGAAACATATTGTAGAGATGAATGTTTGCAATAATAAAAGTAACCATACGTCCATACTCCATTAGTGTTTGATGTGGAAATTGTTATAATGGAAATCCACATTGATACTAGGCTTTCTGCCTCTCTATTATGAGCTGTTTTGTGTAAACAGTTTAGCAAAGAAAGTTACAATGCTCTTGATAGAAACAATCAAAAATAATTTTGGGTATGTTTATTCTATTTGCTAAAATGTAATAGCATGTTTGTTAGTTTTCTATTTTAATGTCGATAATAATAATTTTTCCTTAAATAATTTAGCTAGTTTCTGCTCAATTACTACAGGTATTTTTAGAGGAAATTTATAGCGAGTTTTAATTGTAATGATGTGTAATTGAATATTCAAATATTTATATATGAGTGGCGTTAGACTGAGGTTTATTTCGCAAGCATTTTCATTGTGAAGTTTTTGACCTCGGTAAATGTTCAATGACTTCTTTGGGTTTTACCATGACTTTGGCAGTAAAAAATTTGTGTCTGCTCACTGAGTGTGAAGCTGCCACATTGTATAGAGGTCATTACCTATTGCCATTATGTTATATACACCAACAAGGTACTTAATATTTACTTAATATTCACTTAAGTTATTCAAACGAACAATGTCCCTTATAATGGATGAAATTTATTTGCATTACAATATTTACTAATTTACTTATTGCTTGAATGCCTAATGGCTTTGTTGGCAATGATACAGTTGGTCCTTGAAAAGATCACAGCTTTGTCTGACATATTATTAATTTGTGTATGTACAAATTAGTAAATACAATATTTCTCATATTTTTTAAGTCTGTCCTTGTCATCCAAGGAAGATTGCATTATTTTGGTTTGGATACAATGATAAACTGTTACCATCATATATTTATGTAAAACTCTTTACGTGATCCTGATCTCATGTTGTCTTGTAATTAAGCTATTAGTTGAGAATCCCTGGAGAACACTGCTCTACAGCAAAGTCATAGTGATATGACTGGTTTTATTATATTATGTGACAAGTTAACATAAAGCGCTATTACAAATACTTTTAATGATAACCAAATGGTTTACTTTTCCACTGTCGATTTAGTCTATGTCCTCTTCTTAGGCAGTACATTAAAAACCTTTAATTTGCCCTTTCGATAGACAAAAAAACATACAGGACAAATTGAGAACATTCTGCTTTTTTGAAGGCGGTTAAAACCGAGTCATCACCGTGAGATAAGTATTGTATGACGAGTCGAGTTAGCAATGCGGTATATTTGCGTCCAAGACTGCGTGTGTTGGTGCCGTCACGGCTCACGCGGGCCGGGAGGAAGGTAAAAAGCGGTTCGGGTGCGCCGGCGCAGGTAGCCCGACCTTCGGGTTCAACGCACCCGCCGCCCTAAATATAGTGCGCTGCGACGCGGATGCGTGACGACACGCCACCGCCGCGCCGCAGCCCGCGGCCTGACAGCTGACGGCCGCCCGACCGCCGACCGCCCGGCCGGGATTGATCGTCTTCGCCACATGAACGTAGACTGGCCACGTTTGCTACATAGCATATCGTAGAGATCGTAGACCGATGTCGCTCAAAACTGGAGGCGACAGATTTCGTATTGAATATTCAAAATTTCGAATTAATAATAGAAATAAATCTTTCACATTTATCAAAATCGCAAAGATCTATTTTAGTTGCTATCAACCGGTTTAGCAATAAAATCGTGCCAGATTCTGAAACAAACGTTGATTATAATTAACCAAATTTCTATTTCTGTAGGATTTAGAAAACGATTTCGTCACTCGTTGAAAAGTGCCCGTAGCTAATGGGAAGTCCTCGGCCTGCCGTGATAGGTCAACCGCTCTACCAGCTATAAGTAGGTATACAGTTCGTTTAGGTTAAGTCTGTTGCCAAGCACGAATCATTCAAAAGATATTCCAAGTTTCCAACGTCACACACGCGCGCAGAGCGGAAAGGTAAAAACAAAAGAAGTCTGCGTTCCGCGGTCATTAAACAGCTCGATCACTCGCTTTAAGCGCTCCGCGCTACCAGGAGAGCATCGAAGCTTCGAAGTTTCGAAGTTAATAGCGAGAGTACTGTTGGCATTGTACCACGACACTCCGCCAACTGCAGCAACGTCAGATCAACAAAAACTGTCTCAGAATGACAAAAACCACTCCCCCGCTGAGCGTTTCTGTCACGCCACTCTCCGCCTTATCGCTGCGCCGCAAGACCCAGGTTAGCAAATGGCTAAGAGATTGGTTTTTGGAATGACAAAAAGCCCGGGTCCTTATTCAACGTTCTTTCAAAAGGACGGATTTAGAACTTTTTTTTGACGGAACGGAACGGATCGGATTCCGCTACCTGCGCAAATCGTTTTTACCGAGGGCGGCTGGCATGTCAGGAGGCTTTAGAAGGGATCGTATAATTCGTATTGGTGTAGAAAAATTAACTAAGATTCTATGTTTATATCCTAATGCGACAGTTAAAAACCATTATGTTATGTGAAATTTTCATATGTTTGGTATTCATAATTAATGTATCACAATTTACTTGCACCTTGAATGTAACTTGATGGAAGTACGCAACGAAATGGGGAATACCGAAACCGTGGTTTGCGACCTCGAGAGTTAAGTGAGCTTCATTCTGTTTTTACAGTGTAAGTGTAATTTCGTGGTAAATTTGTAATTATCGTAAATTATGTTTTTAATACCTACACCACACACTCATATCCTCACACACTAGGATTCCTCGAGTCTTGGATACGTGACACATACAAAGACAAGAACATACACTTAGACCAATAACAGCAATTTAAACTCATCATTCAAATTTCCGCCCCGCTGGGAATCGAACCCTTCAAGGTATTAAGACTAACTATAGCGACATACATACAGTTGTCCCAATATTAAGTAGGAAATTATATTGGAGTTGTCGTAGTCAATAACCTAAATAGCCAAGTACCTATTTACTTATATAGTATTATATTATAAATTCTTCGAATGCTTTATAGCGTTAGAACTTCGAAATGCCGTAAGTGTGGCCGCAGACCGGCACCACATATTACTCGCAACACATATTTACAGCGTCAAAATTATTGCTATACATTTACTCGGCGACAAACGTATTGAGTATATGCACATCGGAAGCACAATTGTAGCGTCTAGTTGTATTGTCTTTCATTTTCGTAACGTCATTGTTGACATTTTTGAAGGACGGCGCCACATAAAACGAACGTGTTCGATCTTCAATTCTTGTAGCGCGAAAAATGCCTCGCCACCAACTGCACCTACTACAAATGTGTCCTTGATGTGCGGGTTTACATGCAAATATAGGGGGGCGATATATATGTCGCGTTTCAAATGCGGCGCTACAATTAATGTAGTACAAATGTATCTCTGGTGTGCGGCCGCACTTAGACGCGTCTTCGTCTTTTTGACATTTGTTAACAATCCAGCCACAAACAATCCCGACTACTTAAGAACAGTTAACAGTAAAATGTACGTTCAATTTTTTATGCTGGCTCGTAAGCTAGGCTTATTTACCTGGCCCCTAGGGTTAGAGGAACCATAAACCATGGTAAATAAAACCCTATTTTTTGTCATGGTTGTAAATCATGTTTTCGGCAATTCGACAATAGCTCATTTACCTATGGATCCATTCAATGATGTTTGAAAAGCCCACTGATCCCGTTAGCTTTTTGGTTTTTAGTCCCTTGTGCACTCATTAAAGCCCGTTTTACACCGCGAAAGAGTAATGAGCGGGAAATGGTTGAGCGGAGCGGACTCCGTTTATAAGAAATAGGTTTGTGTTTACACCAACAAAGAGTTTTGTGTTTTGTTTTACACTGCAAAAGAGTAATGAGAGAGCTGAGCGGAGCGGAGCGAACTGAATGGAAAATGAGAAATGAAAAATGACAGTGTACTGTATTCCCACCGAGAGCGAGTTCAGATGGTGTTTTATACTGGTTGCTTGCGGTCGTGTTTTGTTGCGAACTCATGATGTTGTCGAGTGACACGGAATCGAGTGAAGACAGCGATTATGTAAGTCAGAGGTGCCCATACTTTTTGCTGTGAAGATCGACTTGAGAAAAAGTTAAGGGTTTAAGATCGACTGCTTTATTTTTATGTAATTTTTTTTATCATTTATTTTTATATTGTAATAATAAGTACCTAATTATTAATGATTAGATTTATAATATGTTTACAATCAAACAATTTTACATAGTTTCTTACTCTTTACACACAAAAAGAAAAGAAAGCACTCTCTTACGCTATCGTAACTTTGGGCACTACGCACGCGGTCATAGCGTCGCCTGTCGACATCGTCCGTCATTCCGTCACAGAAATAAATTTATTGAAAGTATTGAAACAAAAACGATCGGAATGCTCAGTAGGTAATTTATAAATTTGCGAAAATAAAATCTTGTACTTGCTTAATCCTCTAAGATCGACCGTGAAACCTCTTGCGATCGACCGGTCGATCGCGATCGACCGTTTGGGCACCACTGATGTAAGTATACAGACGAAAAAAGTACATGTTATAATAATAATAATATTTTTTATTTATAAAAAGAGATTTGAATAAGTACATAAATTTGTTGTTGGGATAGCCTTTTAAGTACAGTATACTTGTTATGTGTTATTATATCTTAAATACAGACAAAAACACAAACACAGAGACAGAGAAACAGAGGACACTACAAACGAGTCCGTTTCAAACTAGTAGCCGAGACCGTGACGCAGCAGACTCCGTTCAACTCGTTCGATCCGCACCGCTCACCTCTGTCTCTGTGGAAACGCTTCTATGCAATTTGCCATTGCGAGTCAAACGGAGTCCTTAATGACTCCGCTCCGCTGGCTAGAACTGAACGAGTCCGTTTCAATCCTCTTTCAGCTCGTTTAGCTCGCTCAGTCCTTTCCGCTCGACTCTTTATTGGTGGAAAGACAAGTATGCAGTTTACTGTTGCGAGTTGAACGGAGTCCTTAATGGGTCCGCTCCGCTCGCGGTGTAAAACGGGCATAAAAATCCAGCTTCAGAGATTTCTCCGTTGACGGATACGTCACGGAGGACATCGGTTTCAGCAAAGACAAACTGCTAGACGTTGTGCTAACGATGCGTATACGATTGCATCCCATCTCATACTTTAGAGTTCAAACTTAGAGCCATCCGACGGCAACCGTATTGCTGTGAATAAATTAAAACCTGACGTCACCTCTCCGCTTGTAAGTTAATAGATAAAATAAGTGTGCGACGTATTGAACAGTTTCTTTGTCTTCCTTCTATAAGGCCTTAAGTTTTTGGCCCTTTCTACTTACAAAGGATTTGTGTAAATTTCTTCGCTAAAGGGCTAATAACAGGTAAAAGTTTGTTTATGCGTAAAAAAATCCTTTGTTTCTTAATAAGCAGTTAGAATTTTCTTTTTATGTTTGGAATTCATTATTCGTATAATTTGTTCGTGAATAAAAAGCGTCGGCGTCTTTTCCCAATTTTCAAGGGGTCAATGTTCACGCATCTGTCAAACGCAAGGTGATGTCGTTAAAAGTGTAACGACTAACAAGTACGCCATGTGTTCAGTTGTGTGATGGTAGTTACGATAAGAACTCCTTCCGCAGTGGCTGGCAGGCTGGCAGGCTCCGAGCAACGGATGCCGGCGGTCCCTCGCCACGCGTGTTGGGTTTCAGACTACCGACCCTCCGCCCTGCGTTGTAGAGCTTCCGTACGCCTAGTGCGCATTCTAGATGTTGCTAAGGGTTTAAGATTGCATTGTTATGAGGGGCGCCCTATTTAATATTGCTTCCTGTTGAACGTTGCTTTCTTGGTCCCTGATGTTTGGACCGTCCTCGTCTTTTTTACGACCTAAACAATGTTTCTTAACTTTCTTATAAGTCCTGCAAGTATAAGGCACTTATAAGGTGCCTAGTTTCCAACTTGTGCATTTTCGTGACAGTATCAGACTTAAATAAATTAAAATTTAAAACAAATATTGATACACAAAACAAGTGACATTATAGGAGTATCGCTGGGTAATTCTGGCTGACTTGCGACAGCAAGGATGTGACTCATGTATTAGCGACAGTGTTCATAAGATTTACGTTAACACTCGTATCCTCATTGTAATATTCCTTGACTACCTACCACTAGTTGGTGACGACACTGCTGACACTTTTAGTTATCAGACCCGGAAAGGGCTGTGGAGTAGACAGTAGTTAGTGTTAGTAGATAAACTGAGTTTACCTTCATTGAAAATGCTTAACAGTTATCGCTATAAAATTATTAGGAATATGTGATACAAGATACAAGTATCCTTAACACTTCGGATGCGGAAGTGCTATGGTCACAACCCGGTAGTCACCCATTTGAATTCTTGACCGGGCACGAACTTTGTTGTATATGTAGGCACTTAATTACTATTATAACATGATTATACATAGTATATACAATGTACATGTACATGTATACAATGTACATACTATGTTGATATTCCGCTCGATGTAACATGTAACTTACGCCCTCCATGAAGGGACTGGTGTAAGCAGATGTTATAAAAACGTAGAGCTTTGTAATAGTGATGTAACGAATATTCGCATTCGCATTCGCGAATATTCGCATGTTTTTTCCATATTCGCATTCGCATTCGCAAAATTAATGCGAATATTTTGCGAATATTTACACCACAAGAAATAAAAAATTAAAATTGAAAATAACTTGTAATGTACTTACATCATATATTTTTTTAGTTTTATCATTCTCTTATTTTAGAAGTTACATGGGGAGGACACATTTTTACATTTTCTACTTACAACAATATAGTTCAACAATATAGTTCTTATAGTTTCGGAAAAAAGTAGCTGTGACATACGAACGGACAGACAGACATGACGAATCTATAAGGGTTCCGTTTTTTGCCATTTGCCTACGGAACCCTTAAAAGCTATTCACTTATTTTTTATAAAAAAAAAACTAGTAAATCCGCCCTCGCTTCGCTTCGGGGAACCAGTCCCTTCAAAAATCTCTATTAATTTTAACAAATTATGTTATTCCGATGTCTAAGCTATATTACTGCAAAGATTCATGAAAATCCGTTCAGTAGTTTTTGCGTGAAAAAGTAACAAACCCACACACACATTCACTCACTCACTCACATACATCCTTACAAACTTTCGCATTTATAATATTAGTAGGAAAACTGTCAACTGTATTTAGAAATTCACTCGTTGATTTTTACATGCAGATCAGATTAGTAGACCAGTGCCGATAGCTTTTGAAACGAAAAAAAATTGTAACAGGATGTAACCCATTGGGTTTTCCAATGGGTTTCATAATCACATTTTTTTCTACTTCTGACCAATTTCGAAGGCTTCGGCACTGGTTTATAAGTTTATTACATAAGCACAACGAGGGGAAGGGGGGGGGGAAGGAATCTTTGCTTTGCTTCTTTTTGATTAAATGAGGGCTGGGTAAGTCTGGTTGGTGATTACGTTAGTAAGCCAATATTTTGTAATACCTACATTTCCGAATTTTCTACATAATTTTGTCTACCTACTTTTAATTAAACGCATAGGGCAAACCTGTTTGTCTATGCTCGAATCAAACACGATTCCGGCGTTTACCAAATTGCAAATAGATGTACCTAATCAAGAATCGGGCATCAAAAATAATGAATTCTAAGCGAGTAACCACTTAAAACCGATTTTGAAATTTTTACCGCCAATATATACTGTTTCGTTTCTTGTGTAATTTTTTATGAAGGTAAAAATTGAAAAAAAAATGCTTGCGTAGTATGTACCTTATACTTGTACGGTCCTCTAGCGGGATGACCACTTTAGTCAGGTGAGTTCGAATCAACTCGGTAGTGGCGGAGAAAGATGTAAATGGATCACGCATGGAAAATTGAGTTTGAATTTAAAAAAATTGAATATTCGCATTCGCATTCGCATTCGCGAATGTCGAAAGCAGATATTCGCATTCGCGAATGTTCAAAAAATGACATTCGTTACATCACTACTTTGTAATTATAATTTAGTTAAACTTCACGAAACACATTAATTTACATTCCGAAACAATGTCATAATTTGTTTTATTTCTGACTAGAGAACCGCCCGCGCTTCGCTTCGGGACCCGTAGGCAACAGCCGCGTAGGTCCCGCTCCCGTAGGAATCTCGGCCAAAGATAAGCCTATAATATGACATACTGGAACATCAACATCAGAATCCGTCCTGTCTGACTCACGGCTAACATAGCCGTGGGGATTCAGTTTCGGGGCCGGTGGCCCCCTGACTGAGGTGTCTGCCGCGGTCCGTAACAACGGACCGGTCGTTGGGTTGGGACCCTGTATGGGTCCTCGAAGATTGTCCAGATGGTGATGTGGAGTATGGGTGTCTAGTCCGGGGAGTCATGATGATTTTCACGCCGCCCGGGCGATCAGGCCCTACCAGGTGAGACCCGCTGGTGGGAAGCCCAGTAGGAGCCGATCTGCGACCGGACGGCGGCTTGCGGTCTTGTCCGAGGTGGTTCATGTCGGGCTGCTCCCGCGCAGTAGGTCGCGCAGGAGTGCCCAACGGTCCGGGGGGCGGGCGTGGAGCGGCGCCAGGTTCCGCACGTGCAGAAACCGCGCCGCGTCCGCGCGCGCAAACCTCCGTTGCGCTAGGTCCTCCACGTGGGCGTCCGGGCTCTCAACTCTGAGGTCCCGCTGGATGGTGGCGTTCCTCATGCACCACGGCGCCCCTGCCAGCCGGCGCAGCGTCTTCGATTGAACCACGCGTAGACGCCTGCGTTGTGGTTCACTCGGGAGCGCGTACCAGGCTGGGGCCGCGTACGTGAGTCTGGGGCGGATCTAGGTCTTCCAGATGGTGGTTTGACCCGCAACGGGAGACTCGAGGAGAGCGCTGGACGTAGTGCTACAGCTGCTGCCTTGGCGTGATTTACGACGTTGGTCACGTGGGGCTTCATAGTCAGGGAACAGTCCAGGGTTACCCCATGGTACTTGGCCTGTCTTGTCCAGGCAATGTCTTGGTTGAGGAGCTTTAGAGTGGGGTCGCGCATCGTGGTTCCTTCGAATTGGATGGCCTGCGTCTTCCCTACGTTGATCGCCATCCTCCACTCGTGTAGCCACTTGGGGAGGGCGTCGAGGCATCTTTGCATTTTAACGGCGGCGTGACCTGACTTAATCGAGGTGGTCAGGTACGCCGCGTCGTCCGCGTAGAGGGCGAGCATGGCGCCCCCATCCGCTGGAATATCGTTCGTGTAGCACGAGTAGAGAGTAGGCGAGAGGCAGCTTCCTCAACATCAGATATAACATTTGCCTATGATTTAAGTAAATTACATCTACTATTTGATAGCGTGATTCAGAACTTGCAAATGAATTTTACTAACGGCATTTATTAACAACATCCGGAACTACATTCAAATTCAATTTAGGAATAAGATGTTTTTCCGCGGTAAAAAGTAGCCTACGTCACTCTCCACCCTCCTAACTATCCCCATACACATAAACCATACCATATAATAGCCATGTTGCGACGTGAAAGAGTCACAAATAAACAAACAAACAAACACACTTTCACATTTATAATATTAGTAAGGACTAGTAAGGATGTTCGCTAAGTTACGCCTGGAGGTATACTGGATGCATGATGGAATAAATCGTCAAGTAGACACATTGATTTATGAACATTAAATTTATTCTTCCATTTGTAGCAGTTTGTCATACTGTCATAATATGGATATTTTTTAATACGCGTAATGTTAAGTGATTTATGTATAGGTATAATATAACAATGAGTAGAAGCCTGTGTAATTATTTCCGTTAAGTGATTACTGGCGAGGACGTGTTAATTACAAAAGTAGTAAAATTTTGCGTTATCTGCGAGAACGAGGCTGTGAGTGGCTGCTAGGTCACCGTTACCACGCAAGGACAAGGCCTCCTTAAGTTCATTTCCGCGTGTGTTTGGCATGCTTTTTGTATGTTCCATGCACAGTCAGATTCCGTTTGGAGTGCAAGTAGTGACTGCAAAAGTGCAAACGTACCAAGTCATAGACAGGCAGAAGTCATCACGAGAATTCGAATTTTTTAAAGTCTGATGCTAGTATTGTCTCTGCGTGGGTTGTGGAACCAATTGAATACAATTTGGATGCATATAAAGTTATTAATTTATTATCTTGAAAAATGAAATCTTTTACAACGTTCAAATAAGGCGATGTCATAAAATAGCCATATGAGGTGATACTACAACATAAAAGTTGACCACACGAAGTTGGTGAAGGTTATCGAAGCGAGAGGTGTACTTGATCATACATACATCTTGCAATGCCGATGGTCCCTGCCTACCCTAATTTGAACCAGCAATAAGTTAAGTATCCACGAAGAACTGTCAATTTTAGAGTAATTATTGTGATGTACGCAATATCGGATCCGGGGGACCGGATATATAGATAGCCAATTCTTCAATATTGACTGGAATAAAAACTTCACTACAAAACTACAACAGAACCCACGTGTCTACGATAATTGTAAACCATGATCGAGTATATTGCAGTTCTTGTCCGAGGAGATTGACCAGACATAATAATACTTGATCGCTTACCTGGTTTTTGCACGAGTAAACAATGGAACAAAGATAGTCCTTAATTGAAATTATTGATATGTACGTGCCTATGACGAGCACTACACCGACCGGCCGAGTGACCTCAGAGACGTTGTTGGTTACATTTGTTGGTATTTTATGTAGCATATTATTGATTTTCGTCATCATCGCGGACACCTGAACGTTTTAAATGCAAACGGGTACACATGATTTTGAGTTGTTATACCAATATTTCGACCCAGTTGTTTCATGGTTATGGCGAAATATCGGTAAAACAATTTAAAATCGAAAGTACCCGTTTACAAAAAGCGCGCACGGCTCCAAGCAGTCTTGCCCTTCGATGGCTGGCGCCAGCTGTTGCTTCAACAATATATTCCGTGGATTAATGGGTTGTAATTAGGGCATGATATCCGGATATCCGTATTATCCGGATATCCGCCCGAAAATACTATCCGGATAATGGAAGACCTGTTATCCGGATAAAACGGATAAAACGGATAGTAATAATTTTATACTATTTTGACCATTTGGAGACATTTTGTTTGCTTAATTATTACGAAAATATAATATTTTATGTTTTATTTGGTTATTTGGAGATTGCCTATGCAACTTCTACCACATTTTTTATGGTATATGACCCAAAAAATAGTTTGACTGATTTTTCAACTACCTTTTTATCTTAGCCTACGTCTCGAAAGCATTGCTTAGCCTACGTGCTCGACAAACAACGACAGTTCATAAGAACCGCCCAATGTTGAGGTGCGACGTAACTATAATTCCCAACAACTAAAGGCGGTCAGAGAATTTAATTGTTATATTTTAAAAGCAGAAAGCCATGATGAATGAGCACTTCCTGGTGGTAAACTGATACGTCTGTTTTTATGGCTTTAAATCTCACACGATTCAGAAGATTCAGTGTCGTCCCATTGAAACACTACCCGTAATATGGAGCTCTCGTTCAGATGGTTTTTCATCCCTACCGGCCGGATATTTTTAGTAGAAATAGAGTGGCGGACAGAGTCTTCACGGAACAACAACCTGGAGGAAAGGTTGCTCAAGAATTCCGACAGGGGAATAAACAAAGCGGGAGCTTCCTTAAAATGCATAGTAAGCCTATGCTTATTAGTCCCAAAGAAGGTAGTTTGGTTTTGGCATTTAATAAGACACAAGTTTAATATACCCTCCATAAGCTTACAAAGTGGTGGGGTTATTGAAATTGGCTAATAATGACCAAGATCGATACAGCTGCCTTATTTGAAAACGGGCGGCGCGCTAGCAAGCTTCCAGGATTTTGATAATAATCCAATTTTGGAAGTAAGGCGGAATAGACGTATCAAGTATACAGGCTTTTAGTACATTCATTGGAACACCCTCAAGACCACTGGCTTTTTTCACGTCTAGACACTGTAAGGATTTGAGAACCTTTAACAGTCTATGTCCAAGTCTTCACACTTACCGACTAACATTCTATCATCATTTCTACCATCCTAGTCCCTTAATTTAATCTTTGTTCGGTCACAATTATCATGGATGACAGCGTAAGGGTGGTGCTGTTTGCTCATTTGCTACCTTGATACCTTTAAAAATCTCTTTCTTAGTAAACCGAATCTCTCAGAGGTACCCTAATGAGGTATTAGTGGAGGTACATACGTTGTTTCTAGCATCCACAGATGGATCTGTGCAATAGACACGTGGTTGATCACAGAATATGAACCAAGATTTTTGGATGTGACGGGGAAATTAAAGGCTTTCTGCTTCGCACTTATATCGGACACTTTGCAAACTCATGCATCAACCCGGAAAAATATATGACACGAAGTCTCGCAGTTATGTTTAAAAACAGTTTTAAAAATTTTAAGCACTTTACGGATTTGAGAGATTATGGATCAAAACGTTACAGTATTTTGGAAGTTATTAGACATAAACATCACTTTAACAATTCATTTTCGATTCAATACAATTTGCAGAAAATCTAAGATCAGTGGAGTTCTTTCAAATGGCATCAACCGCAATTCAATTGGTCAAGCCATCAAAAAATAATTATGAGAGGTTCACATAAATAGACACACACAATATATAGACCATCGCGGGGATAGTCAGAATAGTGTCCTATGATCCCAAAACGTGGATATCTGAAGAAAACTCGATTTTCGGAAGTTTAAGTGAGACAAATAACTTTAAATTTTCGATAATTTTGAATTTTCTTAAGAGGAAGTCAAAAATATGCAAAGGTTTATGATTCGTTCCACTATAGGTAACAGAAAAAGTAAAATTAATACAAACTATGGTTGATTTTTTTAGAAAAACATTAACTATCCGTATTATCCGTTTTATCCGGATAATATCCGGATAGTAAAATGAACTATCCGTATTATCCGGATAGTAAATTCGGGCGGATAATTGCATGCCCTAGTTGTAATCATATTTAAAGTGATTTCGTCATTCACGCGTAATTACGCAGCAGGACGCACGACCTTTTCAATGTGTTGTGACGATTGACCTTTACGAAGCTCGCTAGGGTTGTCGAAAATTGCGTAACTTGAATATCCTATTGCTAATTATTGTCACAAAGACAACGAAGTATTTATATACGCAACATTGTTATTGCTTCCAATATTTTGCACCAAGTTTAAAAGGTTTGTGACACGAGTATATGAATTTCTGTAACGGATAACACCTTTACACTTTACACATCACTACTTGATAATAAGCTTTAATTGTAGTTTTGTTTCGGCACTGTAAAGTTTGATTGAATGTATTTTTTCTTTATTGATTTCACTAATAAAATATTTAAGATTTATATTTTTTCCACTGGTTCACCATAAAATACTTACAGTTTCATTAAAAATATATTCAAGGTACAACCCTTGGTACTTTAAGCTGAATATTTTTGTTCGTCTTGCGAAATTTTCAATTGCGTGTATTTTATAAATTTTTGTACTGTCTAGCAATTTCACAACCCTTTAGGCGTTAATATAATGCAAATTAATAACAATTACAATAAACGAAAATCAACTTTATCTACAACTTTTGCATATAAATGTCGGTTCCGTGTTTTTTCTGGCGCCGTAAAAAAGGAAAACAAAAAACAAGTTGTTTTAACTTCCTGGGTTGTGGGGAGCTTCACGATTTAACACTACTGTTTGTATCTTAAAAGCTGGCGGAAGATTTAAACGAGTTATTTGCAAATCGATCATCTATTTTGTTTTTTATTCTAATACCTGTAATTTCCCTGTGATTGTAAGGAGAATGTCCTAGCAATTATTTAAAATATAAATAAGCGATAAATCGTCCAAAAGCCATCCGATGGTATGCGATCTTGTTCGCCTGTGGACAATAGTTTCACCAAAGATATCAGCGATTCGCTGAGGGTTCAGAAAGAGAAGTGTTGGCTCCTTGGCCCTCAACCGGAAAGCGAGCCATTTGGCGACTGACTAAAACTGAGTGTGGTAGCCAGGCAGATGGCGTTCAGATAACAGTAGAACGATACATAAACGAATAGGTAAAAGCCTATCGTAAAGTCCTATTTGAAGGTTCAAAAATTTCTTTGTTTCGTCACTGGATCTGATAGCTAGTCGAATTTCTAACAGCGCCCGTAATATCGCAAGTTCACACACATTTGAAAGCGTTGTGGAGAATTCTCATGGATTCAGGCTTTCTCACGATGTTTATGTTATCGGTTATAGGTTTTAACATAAACATGGAAAAGCTCTCATCTCCATCTCCATGATGCAAATCAAGGCAAAATACAAACTGTATCTTTCACATAGGTGTTAGTGCCAGCCGGGTATGAAACCTGATCATTGGGAAGTAGGGTAGTGTGAGAAACCAAAAAGAAAAAATAAACTACTTTATTTGTGTCAAATGTCACCTGTCAAAATCTTCTCCGCGCCACCGAAGTTCCGCCGTGACCACGATCCATGCATCTGGGTTAATATTAACGGCGTACAAGGTCTATAATAAAATGGGTCGCCAAGTGTAATCACATGAACATAAATACCGAATTGGGAGCGTTTTAAAATGGCCAGAGAGCGGAGAGCGACCTCCTTCGGGTGTGGCGATCAGCCCGCGATGGCCGATCGCTTCCGCGAACCGGTGCCGCGGTGGCGTGCGGAGGTTATTAACGACTCGGGACTCGGACGCTGATTAAAAAATGCTCGAACAAGTTTTGGGCTTTTGATATTTTCAGCAGTAGAAAAATACAGATTGGTTTTTTCCAACTTTATGTTAATCGATTTCCCATAGGTAATCGATGTTAGTTTGTTATTTTTACGATATTGCTGCGTTGTTGATTATCCAAATCCATCAAAGACGCAGTCGTGTGTTTTCCACCTGCGGAATCGAGAAGCCAACCGAGCGCTTAGAATATCGTGGCGAGGCGTTGACATCGAACACTGCCCACATCCCCGTTATCTGGGGATAACCCTCGATAGATCCCTAACCTACAAACCGCACTGCCATAACGTGAAGCAGAAAATCGGCTCCAGAAATAACCTTTTAAGGCGCTTAACTTCATCTTCCTGGGGTACAGCCCCGCATGTTAGAACAACATGCCTCGCTCTGTCGTACTCCGCGGGCGAGTATGCATGTCCAGTGTGGCATCGTTCTGCACATGCAAAAGCAGTCGACACTGTGCTTAATGAGACCTGCCGCATTATAACTGGCTGCCTCAAACCCACCCCTCTCAACCTGCTATACCCACTTGCAGGCATCGCTCCACCGCATGGGCGCCGGCAAGAAGCCTGTGAAACGGAGAAACTGGAACGGGAAACCGATCCCAGGCATCCTCTGTTCGGCCACTCTGCAGCCCGAGCCCTTCTAAAAAGCCGTAAAAGCTTCATTAAGTCCACTAAAAGTATAACTGTCAACCCCAAGGAAGCAAGGAAGCATTACTGGAGCTTAAATTGCCCCGTCCCTCCCGACTTTATCCAACCAGCGGGTCACGAACTGCAGTGGCCTACCTGGCGTACGCTTAACCGTCTTCGGACAGGTGTGGGCCGCTGCAGATCGAACCTGGTCAAGTGGGGTTACTCCACGGAGTCGGAGTGTGACTGCGGTGCTCCAAAACAGGATATGTCCCATCTATTGTCCTGTCCTCTGTGCCCCTCCAGTTGTACTGGGGACGACTTAATGAAAGTCACAGATGCTGCCTTTTCCGTGGCGTCTTTCTGGGCTGGTAAAATATAGTGTTATTAACCTCCTGGCCATTGAAACGACGAAAAAGAAGAAGAAGAAGATTATTTACTTTTGAATAACTACGAATAAAATCTTTCCGCTTAGTTTTGAAGTAACGTAACAACTACCAGAGAGACGTGCAAGTCAATATCACGTGAGCCCTTTTAGAAGGGTTTTTTCTGGGGGACCTACGGATTCCCAAAAGATAAAGCATAGTGACTATGTCATAGCCTAGTCATTTAACAAAGTAGAAGCGATGTCCCTGCAGATCTTACTCCAAAAATAAAAAAGCACGCTGTGCCTACTACCTACTTCACTTTCTGGAGGTTATGATTGTAACGATCTTGATAACTTGTCTTTAGTTTTAGAAGAAAAGTCAAAATTGCTGAACTTGATATAACTGGTATGTTCCAGCATCCGTATTCTTTCAAGTATAACGTCAGCGTGGGAAAGAGCATGTCTCTTACACCAGATTAAAATATAAAAGTATGCATACAAAGTGTTTCAACTTTCAACTAAACCCTTAGACATAGCAACAGTTGCATATTGCTCTCACCGATTTCCAATCCTGTTTGAGGCTAGTTACGTATGATCTGCAATGGATTGCGTTTCTTAAAAGAGCGGTTAACTATAGATTTAAAACCAATTTTGATTACTCCGCAAGAAAGAGTTCGAAATTGAGAACACAGTGTTGGCAGGGTTAAAAGTTTTAACAAGAACACCCTTTCCGAGTAAGTGTCGAGAAAGCAGATTTTTGTCGTGTGTTCAGCTCAGTTCAGTTCAGTTCAGTTTATTTGCAAAAATTGTGGTTACATAGGATCTTAATATAAAAAATAAATTCAGCTCTATTATTATGAGCAACAAATATTATGGATAATTGGGTTAAAGGCATGAAGATAACTATCATTATTATGTTTTACGATAAAATAACCGCAATATCGTGGGGAGCAGCTATTGGTCTACTGAGCACAACTACACCGAATCACCAAGACCACCTTCGAAACCCTTTACCGAGCGCGCAGGATTACAAATATCTAGATTGCGTCATGGTCTCGATATCTGTCCCTTTCCAACTGGAAGATTAACTGTAAAAGTGGTCCTTCGAGCCGCATGTACGTTTTTATGTACTTTTTTGTGGCAAGTTATTCGCACCAAGCGACAGTCGGCTCGGGAACGAAGCCGCGACCGCCGTCCGGCGCGCGGCCTCGTAACACTTGCGGGCAGATAGGTTCGATACATAACGATAATTTATTTAATATCGACGTGTATTTTATTTACATACACGGAGTTTTCTTTAGCCTAGTCGGTAGCAACCCTGGCCTGGTCCACAATATTTATTTGACACATACATTTATTTCAATTAAATAAGTATAAAGATTTACCTCAAAATTGTGCTGGTACGCTTACCAGAACAATTTTTATTTCATCTTTAATTTTTAAACTACTTCCAAACGAGCTCCGTGGTTTTGAATTTTCTAACAAACCTCATGCACAATGCAACCGTAGAAACACTAAAACTTTTGTAATTTCGGTTCCATGCGAAGCACTGCAGCTTCTAGCAATGTGTGGCTGTCATCTTCTAAGTGTCATTTTTTACGGAACAAACTTCGCAACCCCGAGACTTTTCACACAAAAATATTTACTTTCTTTATCGCATCTTCTAGGAATTACAATAATATTCTTAGGTAAATGACTCAAACGAAAAATATCGAAAAACAACAAAATCATGTTCTTAATTGGTTACGCAATTTGAATTACCATCCACCTATCGTGTGCTATTAGCCTAATCGTAGTGTCGCCAGTAGTGACTATTCAAATTGGGGCGTCGGCGTCGGTCGTTCGCTTGTAACACAGTATAAACAGTAAACCAGCTTCATACAAATCTTTACAATGTGTTTGTTACACGACAGTAAACTACTTGTCATACCAGGTGTTTAGATAGGTAAATCGCAATACTACTAAAATAACGCTTAGGGCGCTTTTAGTGTCATGCGGATTTGCTCACGCACGCGGGATTGCTCCGCATGCGTAGCACCCGCAAAGAACAATTTCATATAGAATTTACTGTAAAGCGTGAAACACGCACGCGGGATGCGGGACGCTGTGCGGGGCGTCATCCCGCAGCGGGGCATCCGCATGCGTGGCCTATCCATACAACTTCAGTACCCATTTTAGAGTCGTGCGGGGCGCACGCACCGTATTGTACTAATCGTCTACGCAACCCGCACGTCAACCCGCAGAAGACTGAAACTTAAACTGCGTATGATCCGCAGCGTGAAATTTCACGCATGCGGAGCAATCCCGCGTGCGTGACCAAATCCGCATGACACTAAAAGCGCCCTTACTTAGTATTTGAAAAAAAAGGTATATAAGCTTAAATTGTGAAGTACCTATTCAGCGCGGTTATTTACGTTAGATAAGAGCGGCAACAATGCGCGCGCCCCGCGCCGCGGTGTGTTGTTAAAATGGAGGAGTAGGTCGGTACGGCATTAACACCCGAATAACACAGGTTTTAATTTCATCACTTACTAATATTGTTGGATTGAGTGATTAAAGTTTAATATTTGATTTTCATTTTATTTGGTAAGTTAGGTATAGCTGCGCTGCGGTTATAGTTATAGTTTAGTTTCTTTACATACGTAATTACGTAGTTATTTATAATAATATGTACTTCAGGGATGTTATGTGGGATATGTTGTTAATAACACTGACAGACTGACTGACATATAGACAAAAATTCTAACCCACTTTACACTAAAAATAAAAATGACAACCCTATGCATCCCTGCGAGAGTAGGCAATTAACTCGCCGAGCGGCCGTAGCTATCCTACTATTCTTATTTTACTATGCTTGTAATGACGCTAACAGACGTGCGAAGCGACGGCGACGCCCCCCGCGACCGCTGGTGATAACGCGTCTCTTATCAGTTGTATTCGTGCCATCATGCCACTCCAGAATAGAGATTCTACGATTTAATTCCTTCTCCCATTTTGGTGTAGGTATATGATGGAAGATCTTGCATGAGTTTTGTTTTGCAATGTCCATAACAAGAATCTGTTTTACAGGTCTTGCTTTCCCTCTAAAAATCTACTGTAGGTAAATCAAATGACTCGGGAATATCGGAAGAGTTACGTCTAAAGTTGTTGTCATCGCGCCCGCTGTAACAGCCACATATCCGCCAAGAGGTCACGCTCGGCTGGTCACCTAAGGTTACGGTGCGTTGTGAAACCAACCTTCACCGTTTTCTTGGATCCCTGACCCTTGGCGTTCCAGCGATACAAATTACAGCGTTGCTACAGATTAAATATTTTTAAATTTGTTAATGCATGACACCGAACTTTATATAGGACTTGCCTACTTATGTTGGAGTTTCCTCGTTGCATATCGTGAAAAGATCTGAAGTGAATCAATCTACTGATCTCGAGAAAGTGATTAGAGCGTCGCGTAGTCTCTCGGCGTTCAATGGGTACGATGTATTTTATAGCTACTATCACTTTCAAATATCCACAAATGAGCTACATTGGAATTAAAAACAAATATAGAATTTTTGTGGTTTCTATTGTACACTTTCGTGTTTCGCAAATGCTTTGTGAAATGTTTGGAACCAGAATTTCTTTAAGTTACAGTACGTTCACACGGATCCACGTTTTGTCGAATCTTATTTTTATCGGATCTGGAAAAACCGAATGTTGTATTCACACAGCACATCTTGCATGGCCGTATCCGACGGCCTCGTATCGGGATCTCGTGTGAACACACCATCCGGCTTTTATTAGCAAGAGCGCGCACAGTTCCTCTTGTGCGACACATTCGGTTTCAAGATCCGGTAAAAAAACGAATCTACCCCTGCGTGTATCGTATGAACGCATGTATTGAGTGCGCTATACCACTGCATGGGATCTGCATTTTGCAGTATGGCCGGATCGGTTTGTAGTCGCAAAATCGGATGTCAACTTCAGCAAGATTCGGTTTTTCTGCCGTGTCTTGAAATTGAATGCATGTGTAAACTCATTCATAGAAATATTAATGCCACTAAAACCGAATCCTGCAAAAAACCGATTCGGTAGAGAAACACTCGACGCCGTGTGAACGAGCCGTTAGTAGTCTCAAGCTTATGGACAAACATATAACTCTGTAACCAACAATGGCTGATGACGAAAACGTTGCGCTCCTTTCGAGCGCAGCCGGTCTTAGGCATTGTGCTTGGTGGCGTGTCATTGTCGCGCTCCGGAAAAATTGTGCCTGCGAACCAGGCCAAGGCGCTCAGACTGGCCCGAGCACGCCACTGCTGCAAGCACGCGACTGAGGAGTTAAGCGGTAGTTGTACATCTTGAAGATTCCATCCGGCCACCCACGCTAACAAATGTTATTTAAGTAACAAGTCCATTCAAAGCTAGTGGAGTTATATAAAGGAACAGCGCCGACATGAAATTGATTAGTCTATTTAACATTGATTGTTAATCGTAAATCATTAGTGTGTTAATATTAGTTATCGATTTCATAATCGAAGTTGGCATCAAATGAAACGCTAATTAATATACCAATTTTTTGCTATCACTGGGCATAATCCATTGCCGCCTTGTTCCAAATAGACAAGAGACTTGCGCACGCGCATGGATTCTTATAGAGTTGGTGGTCTCAATAGTCATTGGATACTTGTGGCGCACACACAATCGAGGATCCAACTACACCCGCTACAACCATTGTTGTGCCAAGGTTCTGCGCTTAATATTATGCGCGTACATTCAAGGTGATATCGCGAAACCGATAACAGTCAAAACATTAGCAGTAAATAGGCGAAACGCTCACTTAGGTAACTTCCACGTTTAAATCGCTACAGAATTGTGTCAGTGCTGCCAAGGTTCGGCGCGTCATCGACGCGCGCCTCGTTTTCACCGATCACCCTTGACCGTAATGAAGTGTACTGAGCAGTGTGGCCATTCGCTTACCGAGAGAACGTTCCGACCTAACGACACGACGACCTTACGACCTACCTCAACATGTACTTTTATTTGGCCGATAAGTTAGGACTTATAATTTTGTACAACTAGTGTTGATTACTTTGACAAAAGCAATATCATCGGCGCGCGCACGTTAGCTTATATACCTGAGAAAAGCCAACCAAATCAAGTGCTGATTGGCGGAGTCCACACATTTTTAGAGCAATATGGGAAGCTCTCAGAAACGTAAGTTCTTTATTCTTTACTTCACAAATTAGGCGTCGAATCCGTTTCCGGTCCAGGAGTACCTATGTCGTTAACACACTCTGATTTGCTTCGATAGGTGGATAATGAAGAATTGATTGCGGGTCTACAGGTGTAAACAGATATTACAAGAATAGAAAACTGCTTAATATAGTATTTGTAACATTGTAATAAGCATGACCAAGATGTTATTCTTGCCTCCCGGCTGTAATAACCGGGTATATTGATGGATCCTGTGTTGTATCATGACCCAGCGTTGTCTTTGTCATAGGAAAATTTGTGTTATAATATCACACAGATGAATCAAATGAAAATAAAATAAATAAATAAAACATTTTAATTTTTTTCTCTTGATTACATTCAGAAATTATGATTCAATTCAATTAATTGATTCATTAAAATTTTATTTACATAACGAATATTTATTGAATATATTGTAATATAATGCCTATAAAAATAACAACATATAAATTGAATAAATATTATGCATAATGAATGCATGTTGTTATTGTTATTTGTTACAACGCATAATGTTATTACTGTACATCACTGGTCATGACGAATTGACATGTGTCAGGAACGCATTCTCAACGCGGCCTCACTATAGTCTAATCTGGATCGGTAGCTAGCATGTAGCTAGGGTGCTAATGAAAGTCCCAAGTTGTATATTTCATATTTTGGATTTACTCAAAATTTGAATGGAATCTTGTATGTTACCTATCAAACTATACTACAAATCGAGGTAGTAGTGAAACAGTATCATGTTGTATGTTCCTGACTGACGTAAAGTGTTGTCTACAGTCAGTCTATACCTATAGTGTCGTGTCGTAATGCAACAAGGAAGTCTCGAGTTGCGCCACCCGGGAAGTGGAAGCCAGCGTATTGTCAAGAAGAAGTCACTCGGTATCCATGAGGAAAACCTTTACAACTTGCCAATGCCAATAGTTGCTGAACAGTCGTCCTTCTCAATATCATTTCGTCATTTAACATTATACACATTGCAAATTCAAGTCGGTTGCACGGCAGGGTCTTGGCCAAGTTCGTTACAGAGGATTTTTATGTTTCAATAATATAAAATTATAAGTTCAAGAGCCGTTACAATAATGTTGTTATGTGTACTAATTATAAAATAATTACATTTTTGTACTAGAGTTACAATATTCAATCGTCTCGGTGCGTAAAAGCGTTTTGGTAGTAGGTACTATTGCACGCGATAATGTTTGCTCGTGTAACTAACTCACAGGTTTGATCATACAGCTTGGCCAAAAGTATTAGGCACCCTCAATAAAGTTACCGCACATCTGTGCTAGGTGAACAATGAGTAATATTATTTTTTAAAAGGATTATCGGTATCATGACACGCTATTTAAAACAAACGGGCCGCATATTTAGTGGTCATAAAACATCTGGTGCATCAATAATAAAATATTGCTTTACCTGGTCGCTTATTTGTAATATTCGCTCAGTCCGCATTTGGAAATCTTAGTGTAAAGATCGTACATTTGTGGTTTTGTGATTAAATTGAGAAATTACTGAACTAAAAATGCCAAAACAATACGAAATTAGTTTCGAAAATCGTGTGAGAATCCAGGTTTTACACGAGCAAGGAAAGTCGCAAAAAGAAATTGCGAACTTAGTAAAATGTTCGCGGTGCGCAGTACAATCCGCTATCAAACGGTTTGCGGAGACCGGCACTCACGCAAATAAACCAAGAACCGGTAGAAAACGTGTTACTACAAGCCGTGAAGACAGGAAACTTATCCGTGAGTGTGTGAAAGACAGAAAAAAACTTCTTCGGAGCTAGCTGCGGCTTTAACTGAAGAGTCTGGAAAGCCGATCAGCGCTCGAACCGCTAGAAGGCGGCTAGTAGAAGCAGGCTTAAAGGGATGCAAAGCCAGGAAGAAGCCGTGGCTTTCAGAAGCGAACAAAAGAAAACGGCTTGATTGGGCTCTGAGACACCAACATTTGACAGAGACGGATTGGTCTAACGTTCTCTGGTCTGACGAATCCAACTTCGAGGTTTGTTTTATTAATTATTTTATTACACGATTAAAATGATAAATTTTGTAGTACTCTTCAAATTAAAATGGTATAAACTTTTTTAATGTGTGCTATTGTTTTGTTCTTTACAGGTATTTGGAACGCCAGGTGTGACATTTGTGAGACGACGGAAAGGCGAAGAATATCACCCAGATTGTGTAGTGCCGACCATAAAACACGGCGGAGGCAGCGTTATGATTTGGGGCTGCATGGCTGCGGATGGTGTCGGCGAAATGTTCATATGCGAAGGTCGTATGAATAGTGAAAAGTACATCAATGTGCTAGAAACAGCATTAGTACCTTCCATTTCAAGAATTTTTGGCGACACAAATTCAAATGGGGTTTTATTCCAACAAGATAATGCTCCTTGCCATAAATCAGCGACCACGATGCGCTGGTTTGCGGATAACAGTATTGACCTGTTGGATTGGCCTGCTCAGTCTCCGGATTTGAATCCCATAGAGCATTTATGGAGTGTTTTAAAACGCAAAATCAAGGAACACAGCATAACATCCAAAGCAACATTAAAAAACGCGTTGGTTCAAGAATGGGATGCAATATCCAAAGACGTGTGCTTTAAACTTGTACGCAGCATGCCCCAGAGAGTTGCTGCTGTAATAAAAGCCAAGGGTGGTCCAACAAAATATTAAGTTTTTTTTTTTATATTTATAAGGGAAATAAAATTATGAAACTACCAAAACTAGTTTTATTTTTATTATACCCGAAATATGCAACAAGTTGTAGGGTGCCTAATACTTTTGGCCAAGGCTGTACGAGCAATGCAACACTCAAATGTAATGATAATATGTGCAGGAAATGAATAATTTCGAGTCCTTTTTGAACGCAATTCGTAATTAACCGAGGTGCCTTTTTTCGGTGCGGCGCGGCGCGGCGGCACCCGCTGTGGTATTTACAAAGGATAGGATGTCACTATTTGAGCGAACTGAGTACCCGTCCCGCGGCACTCCGCGACGGTCGGCAGGCGCGGTCGAGCTCGAGCTCGTCTCGCCACACAAAGCAGCGACGAACAAAACCCGCCGCGACCGACCCATCGCGGACACAACAAAGACAATGGGCATCCACGGTACCCGCACCCATCCGCTATCCTAGACACCTTTGTGTCTCGCGCAGCAAGGTTCGGAATCGATTGTACACGCAATCCTACGAATAAATCTACGGAATGCAGATCAAAGCGCTGTTCTTAAACCGAAGAGTGCAGGAGTGGTTATCGCTTGCGCCCGCGTCTTCGTCAGATGACTCTGGCAAATATAAAAACAGCAATCTCTGACGCGCACAGTCCCTTTGTAGAAACTTAAAAAGAGAATAATTATTTGAAGCTGGTTTTTGGCGCGGGTGTTCGTGTGACAGCGGCGACAGCGCCTACGTGTGCGGAACCGCGCGTTTGTTCAGCGTAATGTAACGAGGGCCTTTGTTACTATGTAATGTAACAGATTTGGCATGCGGTAGACGTAGAATCTCCATGCCTGAATGCAGATACAAACTACTGCCAAAGGTCCTTTAAAAAATTGCGTTTCGTGATTGACGGCGGTTGTAATTTAGGCGGCCAACTGCAGTTTGTGGTTGGGGTGTAGATGCTCTACTTATTTTGAGGTTGCCGAGCTTTGTACTAGCTAGTTTAATCACGATGATACTTGTGCAGATTCATAAAGCGTTATACACAATATACAGTGGTGATCTTACCTACCAGACAGATATCCATAGAACATAATCAAAAAATCTGTGAAATTGTTAGGTATTTCGGTGATCTGGTAATTTCGGTGGTCCGACTGAAATAAAATTGGTTTGTTTATCAAGTGTCCTATGTTCTGAAGTCTCTACAATCTACATGTTTGTGTGCTAAGAGTTGTTTGTGTACGTGCTACTATCGTCTTTACCTCGTTAGTCCGATATTCGAAGTCGTTAGCCCCAATGACTTGTTAGCCTAGGTACTCAGATATACAAATTCGCATGACCCACGTATCATCGTGGCAAAATCTTGCCCCAGTTTTATTTTTTTATTTCAATTGCGTATGATTTGGACCGTGTCATAATAGTTGGACACACTTAGTAGGTATTAGTGATGTAACGAATGTCATTTTTTCAACATTCGCGAATGCGAATGCGAATATTCAGTTTTTTTTAATTAGAACTCAATTTTCTTTGCGTGATCCATTTGCATCTTTCTCCGAAAACTACCGAGTTGATTAGAACTTACCTGACTAAAGTGTCACCCCGCTAGTGGGTTGTTCAAGTATTAATTTTCACCTTTATAAAAAATCACCCACCTAAAGAAACAGTAGATTGGCGGTAGATATCTCAAAATCGGTTTTTAAGCGTTTACTCGCTTAGAATTTCATTATTGTTGATGCCCGACTCTTGATCACATCTATTTGCAATTTGGGAAACGCCGTTTGGTCGAGCATAGACAAGCGGGTTTGCCCTATGCGTTTAAATATAACTAACTTTTTACAAAAAATATAACCGACTTCAAAGTCGAGATAACTCAAAACCACTCGCCAGATGTCGCTCCAATTTATAAGGTACCACATGACAAGCACTACTTTTCGAACAAAAAAAGAATCATCAAAATTGGATCACCCAGTAAAGAGTTAGCATAAATTAATTCACATTATTGAGAATAACTCAAAAACTGTCCGTCAGATGTGTGTCAAATTAAAATGCGACTAGACGGCAGTCATTAGCTTTCGAAAGTCGAAAGAATTATCGAAATCGGTTTACCCAGTACGAAGTTACGGGGTAACACATTTAAGAAAAAATAGATTATAGACGAATACTTAATTGAAAATCTCCTTCTTTTTTTGAAGTTGGTTAAAAAGTAGACAAAGTTATGTAGAATATACGGAAAAGTTTAAAAAAATATTGGCTTACTAAAGTAATCACCAACCAGATCCGCCCACCTCTCATTTAATCAAAATTAAGCAAAGCATACATTCCTTCCCCCGTTAAAACCCCCGTAGTGCTTACATAATACCCCAATAGACTAGTGCCGAAGCCTTTGAAATTTGTCAAAAATAAAAAATAAATAGTAACAAGAAGTGAAAGAAGTGTTGATACAAAAGTATAGATTACCTAGCAAACCCGGCAAACTCCGTTTCGCCACCAGATGGCTTCGTTTTTTGTAACATTTCGTTTGGGGATTAAAGAAATTTTTTTTTTGTTTTATATTTGAAAAGGAATAAAATTTTGGTTTGTAGTACATGCTATGTATCAGAGATGGTGTATGTGAAAAATGATTTCCCTGTTTTCCTCATTTTCTGTTGAAATTTTCCCTGAATTTTGTTTGCTACAAAGTACAAACCTTACGGAGCCCGAGACCTTTCCAACGAAAAACCGTGGAAATCGGTTCGTGCGTTCTGGAGTTATAGCGTCAGGAAGGAAAACCCGACTTATTTTTATATTATAGATTTATTACCTATAACTTTGTTATTAATTTTTTTAATAGGACTTGAAGTTTTTCTAGAAATTGCGATAAACAGTTTTTTACCCTTAAAAGCCCCCCTTAACCCCTTCCTGACCTCAGATCGCCCGTAAATTGTTTTTTTCGTTTATTTTTGTCACTTTTCTTCCTTTCCCAATGGGTTTCATCCTGTTCCTATTTTTTTTTTGTTTCAAAAGTTATCGGCAATGGGCTACTAATGCGGCATGCGGTCTGCATATATGTAGCAATCAACATGTGAATTTCGAAATATAGTTGAAAGTGAATTTATTTTTTCTTGATAAAAAAGAAATGAATGGTTTTTTTTAATTATTTTCAATTTTTTTTTATTTTTTCTGGTGTAAATATTCGCAAAACATTCGCATAAATTTTGCGAATGCGAATGCGAATATGGAAAAAACATGCGAATATTCGCGAATGCGATCATGCGAATATTCGTTACATCACTAGTAGGTATATCAAGTGACGCCGACGCATTTGAAGCATTTATGAATTGGCAGATTTGGGCCCCTGCTGTTTTGTTATTAGGTATAAACCACACAACGTTTTTGCCCGCAGAATAAAAAAAATATAATTTGTGTGTTGTCAGGCTTGCCGCTTGCTCAAATGGTGAGTCTGTTGCTCTGCGTAGTTGCCCCCACCGCAGTAGAAACGACAGGCTTGCACACTTGCCAAGATAAGAAAATATTTGCGTAATACATAATATTTAATTATTTACTATCGCCGTGTCCTATATTTGTAACATGATAGGTGGTAAGAAAAAGACGGAGATGTATGAAATATAGAGAAATATCAACTGGTTTGTTCACATTAGTTGCTTTTCTAGAATTTTTTGTTAGTAAATAATTAATATGTTGGGCTTTGAATGAGTGAAATATCTTAATTATATTGTTCCTCTAAATTTAGTAGTTCTCGGAATACATGGACGGTTTTAACGAAAAGACAAAGACAAGCGAACCTGCTTAAAGATAAGGCTTTAAGAAAGAATAAATGTTTTAAAATTTACACACTTATACTCCCAACTCCCACCTCGTCACTTCTAAATGCTTCTAAACATAAACAAAGGAGATGTTTCAAATCCGGCCCACAATATGTACAGTACCTCGAAAAATCGAGAAAAATCCATGGAATTCGGGAAAAATAAAGATAAATTACCTAAATGCATACTTTTCTGGTACAAAAATTGTATCTATCATTTAATTTTATCAAGTTTCAACATGGCGTCTTACCAATTTGTCATTGATCACAGATCACGAACTGTCTACTATCACTTAAATATGACAGAAATGTAGGTACATATGTCAAACTTCAATCAAATCAACCAACGTGACATGTGATGACAGCTTACCGCCATGACGGATTTTAGTTTTTGTGTTGCAATTTTAAGTGTACATTTTTGTGTTATACCACCAAACTAAAGCAATTTAAAGGAATTGGATGATTGAAATCCGTTTTAATTGTATTTCTCCATATTTTAGTATGGTGTACAAAGTGGTGGCCGGGGCTCCATACATTTTGAAACAACTCCTTTGTATGCGGAGTACATTTTTCGCATTCACATCGCACGTCTGTGTTTGTGATCGGTTCTAATCGTTTGTACTGCTCGCTCGGTGCCCGCTACACTACGTACGTACGCGTCACTGATTTGCATAGAGTAGGGCTCATGTAGACGCTTCGTAAGCCTCGGTGTCTACACTTCAGTCTGTACAGTTTTGAGTTGTAATTTGTAATTGTAAGGTAGGGTTATCGATATAAATTAACCTGTTTGTTTTGGATTGACCCCTTCGGGCTTTTTTCAGGTCCAAGATCGATTGACTAATGCCTTTAGTAGAGAGTTGCTCTATATTTTGTGTAATGATTAATGAACTTTTCGTAATCTTGTTTGATTTCATATCTTTCATGTCGTTATATAATGTCGAAAGTTTAATAACGTACCCGAGTACACAAGACACTGTGGTGAGTGGTGACCTCGATATTGTCAAGTGATATGGGTAGTAAGAACAGTAGTAACAAAAGACACCGACACGCCTTTGCGATAACATCCTCTATGGTTCAGCTACTCTGCGGTCGCGTATCGTTCACGTGTGCGCGGGGCGCGGCTGCGCGGTGACGTCACCACTGTTTGTAAACTGCGCCGCGCGGGGCGGGGGCGGGCGCGGGGCTAGGGGGCGGTAGATAAAGCAGTGTGGCACCGGACCGGAATGCCTTGAGCAGAGCCATCGAACTTCATCTCGTGCGTCCCGAAGTCGACTCGACTTTACAATTCGTTTGGTGTACGATTTGTACGCGGACGTTTCGTATGATTCGACTAGGGATGTGAGTATGTAAATATAGCCACATCTGCTACTTCGGCCTGGGGAACTTTAGGTTTCATGAATAATTAATAAACTGACAAAAGAAGCGTTTCTGTATAAATTCCCCTTTGATAACTATGTTATGTATATCAGAGCTCCCCAGTTGTCAAGTTACCAGAACCAGTTCTGAACAAAAGCATAAGAACTATTTCAGTTGACAAAATAATTATTTTTAAAAAGAAAATTGTCATTTGACATTTAAGTCCTACAACGATCTTTTGGCGCGTGAATGACGTGTGGGTGATAGAGACAGTGCCATACAGGCAAGGCAAACTGTAAGGCACTGTCTCTGTCACCCACACGTCATTAATATAGTGTCATTATTTTATGTCATGTTATTATTTTGTATGTTTTAAATCTAAATACGCGATAATTCGACTATTATGAATACATGTTGTCGATTCCAACGCCTTATTTAATCCAGATCTACATGTAATTATTCTTAAAACACCGAACCGACGGGGCGAAAATCAAATGTTTGACAGGTAAGATTTGTATGGGAAATTAAAATTTTCATTTTTAGTATTTTCCTCGCAATTTTTCATATTTTCTCATCGCTGCAACCTTCCCTGAACTTCCACGAATATTTCAAGACTAAAATTAGCCAAATCGGTTTAGCCGTTATAAAGTAAAAGTTAGTTAACTCAGTTAAAAGTTCTGGTATTTATCGATGTGTGGGTGCACAGACATAGTAACTATGTCTGTGTGTAGGGTGTAATAAATTTTCGTTACGAAATTTTTGCATTCGGTCCCCGCGCCCAAGGCCCGCGATAAAAGCTATGCAATAGCTTAAAAACAAGGCAACAATATCAAGCATGTGTGCGTGCAGCCGATGTTTTAGACGTTCGTCTATTGTCTATGTGTGCATAATGATATAAAAATAGTGGCTAATAGTTAGCCACAATTTTTTGACACGTTTACGCGGATTCGATGTTCCATCTAGATATTTAAAACATCTTTGGTGAGTACCTATTCTTTGAATTACTACAATAAATAAAACCCTTTGTGAAAGTTGATCCGAATTAATAACGTCGATTATACTGTGTGATAATAATGTGTAGGTACCTACTGTTTTTTTTGGGCGATCTCGTTGAAAAAATGAGACTTGTACAAATTCTGCGCCGGCGATCACTAGAATTGACAAAGGCCAAAATACGCCATCGTAAACTTACGAGAGATGGTCTCATCTTCACAATTTTTCTCAGTAATACGAGTAGATATAGCGCTACGGAGGTATTGTTGTTCAATTACACTTCGATTGCAAAATTGAAATTTATTTACCATTGACATAAACGTCAAAAAGTTAGCAGAATACCAATCAGTTTAAGAACGAACGACAATTTTTTTACAATTGAAGAGCAGAATACCAAATAGTAACATGACAATTAATTGACCTTCAATTTGACTGAGAGCGGAGTGAGAGTGAATGAACCAGGATCGGTGTTAAATAAATAATTAACAGAATACCAAATGTGTCATAATCATAATTATTCAATTGAGACACAATTTATGCGTTTTTAAATTAGCAGAATCGGGGCCCAGGACATTTCAGTGGTTCTCCTTCTCATTACATATTTATTATTAGCGAACATTGTTTAATAAACAATGAATATGTGCATATTAAATGAAAATAAATGCACCAATGAATAATGCGCCGTAGGTAGGTAGCAACACTGTATTTATTTAATAGATGATTTGACATAAAGACACAATTAAACTGCGGGAAATAAGGCTTATGAATTAGATTATAATATGTATTTATTCTCATTGGTTAGTAGGTGCCAGGGCCGTTTATAGACACTGAGTTAGCTTCAATCCTTTAATGGCTCACTAATAGAGTCACATACCTGAAGAGCCTTAGAACTCACATGCATAGATCGCGCTCGCTATTGCTGATTCGTTGGTCAGTTCGTTACAGTTTATTTGCTAAGCACTGCTTAGTGGCTGGCATTCTGGGCCCCAATTCTGCTAAGTTATAACGCTTCAATTGTGTCTCGATTGAATAGTCTGCCATATTTTGTATGCAAAATGTTCCGAAATAGCGTCGCAAACTATTATATTTTGTACACAGAACGTACCTAAATGTGTCGATCTATTCAATTCTATAAACGAAATGTGCCAAAAATATGTCAAACTATTCAATTTCGTATACAAAATGTGGCAAACAATTCAATCGAGACACTATTGAAGCGTTATAAATTAGCAGAATTGGGGCCCTGATCTAATTCAGCAGGCCTATTATGAACTTTTAAAAAACCATGCAAGTTCCAGGCAATTCAATTCTCGGGCTTAAACTGGCTGGATCTATTTGGTATTATGAGCTGCCTAATTCTGGACGGCTTATGACTGGATGGTTTGTCTCTGGCTGTTTTGTGTTGACAAGCGTAACGTTCAAAAATTTCATTTCAAATTAACCGGTAACTGTACGGTTTCTTATCATTTATATATTTTACGCTTAAATTAAGTATTAACTTAAATGTTTTATGAGAAATATCAAAATGAGTAGTAAATACACGTATTACATAATATTTTTATAAAATAATAGGAATAATTATAGTGATTGTAAGTTCATGTTAATTAGTTACTCTGAAATTAGGTTTCTGAACAATCACTCATCTTCGGCGGCAATTTGTCAGAGTTAATATAAAATGCAATTCGTCCACTTGTATGTTTGTTTGTAATTTAAAGTTATTGACCACTATTAAACAAAACATTATAATATTTACATGTATCAATATATTATATTTATAATAGTCCCCCTTTACTTACTGAGTGACTTAACAGACACACAGCCGATATTAGATATTAATCGCAAAAAGTTTAATGGATGGATGTTCCTTGGGGAGTGTAGATGACTACTATTAAGAGAAGGTTGTTGGAAATTACCCCTTTCCTTCCCCCTTAAAGAGGTAAAAAAGGGGCACGATATAAATTAATTATAGCGGACGAATCAGCGCCGGGCGGAGAGCTAGTTAAAAATAATTGCAATGACAAGTATTCAGTTTAATATTTTTATTGAGTATGATTAATCATTATTGTAAATAAAATTATGTCGTAGTTTAGCGGATGAAAATTCTCGTCGTTGCGGTCGTCTTGTAATATCCCTTCGTTGTTCGATAGGTATATTATTTCTATTGAAATGCACTTTCACTTTCACAAGTTTGTCAAATTGACTCCTCTTCTCGCACACGTTTCCTGCGCATTTTTTTCAATACTTCTCGCGGGTAGCGTCAGACTTTAATAGATACACATTTTGAACAAGCAATATGAAACATAATTTAAGAATTTAACGACTAAAATTGAGTTTCATTTATAACAATGCAATATAAGCTACTATACGGCAGCTTAAACTGAATGGTTTTATTTGACAGATAAACATGTCAAGCAATGTCAATAGCGAGCTCATAATACGACTTTGCCATTCAAAATCCAGGCAGAAGCTGGCGAAATGTCACGTGACCGCTGACTGGCTGGTTTTAAGGGTTTGTAATACGGAATTGCCAGGCAGTTTACGCCGTAAACTGACTGGAATTAAGAGTTCCATAATAAGGGGCAGGTCTTCCCTCTGAGTCTATCGCTGTCCTTACATAATGTTCTCAGAAGTGGGATGCCACTAGCGGCTACGGTAATTTGCGACTTTGATGCTCCATATTCTTTCAGTCTCGCAACCAATAATGTGACAGCTAAAGTCTTGGTACATTACACCAACTCTACATCCATCCTGCTCTCTGGTACCTATTTATCGGAAAGAAATGGCAAATTAAATATCGTGATATTGTATTATGTATTTCGGTATGATATGAGGCGATGATAGTACACATACCTACATACCTACCTTTGAATACATATTACCTATTTAACGCCAAAAAATAGTTAGATAAATAGAAACCACCACAGGAAAAAGTCAACGTGGCTGTTAAATAAATAGACTGTTCAAGAAAGAGCGAAAAGAAACGAAAACGCAGTTTCGTGGCTTTATCGAAATAAAGACATGTTGTGTTTTAGAATTGCAAGATTTTATGTGATTATACGAGTTTGTTCTGCAGAGAGCAAACTTATAACAGCTTCCATCTCGACAACGCTAATAACTTTCCAAATTCAAAATAGTTTTAAATAACTATTGGATCATTTTAGTCATTTTGGCGTAAAATTGACTTTCTAAATGCATCTACTGGGAGATCGGAAAGAGTGTGGAGTTGTAAAGTGAAATCTAAGTTTATCGTACATAGGTAACATAGGTAGGTAATTGCTATTTTGAAAGTGTCACTTCTTTCCATGGAGTTACAAATAGTTGCCTATAGCTAGGGAGCCCAAGAGTATTCTACTTAAAAACATACACTTTTTTATTTGCATGTTATTTCCTGAGCTTTTCTATTAATGAAGTTCAATGATTTAATTTTTTTTTAGCAGATTAGGGAAATCCCTCTAGATAATCGTCAGATTAAGAGACAGCAAGTCTAGGACATAAAGATGAACCATAATTATATATCTTAATCTGACGCGCTTGAGTATTTCAAAATGGTGATTTTTTTTGCACATTAGTATTATGGCTGCGAGTTTGGGTCACATCCAAATCGTCAGATTATTGAATTATAGCTTTTTTTTTGGTGCACTTAACACTCCCTTAGAAAATCTGACGCGCTCGAGTAAATTTTTTTTTAATCATTTTCAACCCTTAAGTACGATCACCCCCATCATGCAAACGGTCAGATTAACATACGTACATTATTAAAAATACGTTGGCCATTGATGGTATCAATATCTGACGCGCTCGAGTATGTCCATGCGGCAGTTTTTTTTTTACATATTTAAAGATCTATAGCTGCTTCCCCCACCGATGAAAAGGTATACATTACATAACATTTTTTTCTTCTTATCATCTAAGCTTTGCAACCCAAATAGGTCTCTATGACGCTCGAGTAAGTCCACATTCAGCATCATGGCCTCCCGTACTACTAGTGTCTACCTTGTTATTCGAAGGTTGACGAAATATCTAGACTTCTAGCACTTGCAAAATCCTTGTCACCAAATACTTACATGTTACTTTGCTACGATTCCAGTTTAGGTACTACATAAAAATATTTAAATGCGGCTACTATGGCAAGTTCACTGCTCACTGGTAATATGAAGCCGTTTTAAGTCTTACGTTTACGATATAAAGTTAAGTTTTATAGTGTCACAAAAATTGTATTATCAAATCAAGTAGCAAAAATAATTCATTTTATTTTGAACTCTATAGTTATTAACTTTAAGTAGAAAATTCTGTATAGAACTAAAATTAAAATTGGAATGGAACGTGGAACGAGAAACGAGAAGCCACTTCTTCATATCGCTCAGATAAACAGAAACGTCGACCCACGTCCGTGACTAAAATGAAGTAATCACGAAGCGATATAAAATTTATTGAACTTAATGATAACGCAATAAAGTTTATATTTCTGTGTACACTGTGTCAGGTAAATCTGGCGGAATGTGAGTGTTGTGGTTCTATTTCTGTCCCTCTTGAAGCGATATTTATGTGTGCGAAAAAGACAGTTGACTTTATATTGTTTACGTCACGTAATTATAGTGTTATAATGCCGTGATTCCGGCCTATTCCGATCCAATACCAAAAAACTAATACCATTGGTATTAGTTTATTACCCCAGTGAATTTCTATTCCGAACTAATTTCTATACCAAATGGTATTAGTTTTTTGGTATTAGATCGGAATAGGCCGTGATTCCTATGCACGAAACGTTTTATTATGTATTTTAATGCAAAAGCATTAGGTTTATTCTATATCCACGTTTTTGTTTTATTTACATTTAATTCTCCTGATTATAACAAGTTTGATTTCCTGAGCAGCTTTGGATTCTATGCTTCCACCATAAAGTTTAAAATAGAATGGAGATTTGAATCTTTTGTTATACATGTGCATCTCGCGCTGAATAATTTTGAAATTACTATGGCACATTATTTCAACACTCCAAAACTGTTCTTTATGCTAATTTGAGTTTAGCGCTATTGTTCGAAAGTTGAAATTTCAGCGTTATTTTTTACAAAGTGACGAATAAAAACTTGAAAGTTGACCCTTGGAACTTTTTTCTATATAAGACCATCGCCCGGACGATTTCAGACTGTATTGTGATGGTGTAAAGTAGGATTCGGGTCGGGGTGCGAAACCTTCCCCAAAAGTAAGGTTCGTCGACCTCTCATTGTTTGCGGCCCTCCAGGGGTGGCTCTGAAGGGAAGCAGAGTGTTCTCGAATGATGATTGCTAGAAGTGAAAACAGTAGGTAGGTAGGGTGTAAATATTAGGTACGAGTCGGATGCCTACCTCTAAAAGGCTGAGTAAGCTGAGGAACAAGTTTTCAGATTTGTCTTATACACATTTATTTACCGAATAGGTAACCTATTGCCCAATGTTATAAGTTTATCTTTTAACTAAAGTTATTGCCGATGGAACTTAACTGGAATAACGTAAGCTAAGTTTTTGAATGAACGGTTTAATATGCATATGATAAGCCGTAAATCTTTAATTTCTGACTAATACTACTCTTCAAAGACAACTAATTGGCCTAACCACGTTACAAATTCTTTAGACGCCGTCACTAGACTGGCATGAATCGCAAAAACTAACCGCATTATCGGCATGGCTCACTGTACCGATTCAAGTGTCTTCTGTAATCTAGAGAAGGGTACAAACTTACGCATCAGTTGTAAATTCGCAATAATTCGCGTGACGGAAGCATCGCGGCCTCGTGCACGCCCGCATTCGACCTTGCGCTGTCCGTACAAGGTCGACATTAGAACGGCATGTTGCTATGAGATATTTAGATTAACTATAGCTAGGTAAGTATAATCTCTTGAGAATTTCGGACGTTGACAATGTTTCACGATGTCTTCTGAGACCTGAGACGGTAGCAAAACGGCCAAGGCATACATTTTGGCTAAGTGTTGATTATGTGAAGTTAGTGCCTTGTTGAGTTTGGGCGTGTAGAGTTAGTTAGAAGCTTGGCTCTACATGAAATCTGATACTACGTTTTTGACAGTGCTGTGCAGTGTAGGTATGTTGCCAAGACGAGGCAAAGTTAGAAAGTTAGAAACGTTGATGAATCTTTGAGACATTTTACATGAAAATGTTTTGGGGTATGTAAATGTGCCCTTTCATATATATCTTTATGACATTACTTGAATTCAAAGATACACTTCAAAAGTTGAAATATACGTTTCCTTGCACTGCCCAACTGTACATAAAGCTTATTCTTTCCAATAATTTAATTGATACGTTGATTAATATTGTTGACCAAGTTTCCACAGCATTTTCTTTTTATGAAGCGATTGAAATAAAGTTCTAAAAACCATCGTTTAGGATTTTATTAGGCTAATGAAGATGCCCTGTAATGGTTTTTCTCAAATATCTTCCATATAAAGACAGAGATCAGTTACTGATTTATAACAAGTGTAGATTAGCAGACTTGGGTCCCGGTAAAGTTATGATCTGCTGTCACGAGGCTCCAGGTCTTGCCTGCCAGGTTGTTCGCAGCAGTTAACTTCAGAATAGAATTAGATATGCTATCTATGGCATATGACAGGCAAAATAGTTGGCATAAGTTTCGATATCAGCGTGGTTGGAGAGGTTATCGAGTGGGCTGTTTCCGCTGTCGGTATCAGCGCACACAGGAAGCTGCGTCACAATCACAACCGTCACAGGTCTAGTGATTACTTGGGCAGTGTTTGCCTTTTGGACAGTTATGCCCGCCGCAGTGCCGCGCCGCGCCGCGCCGCGCCGGGCCTATTGACAGAGGACTGGATATTATGGTTGTTTGTTCAATGGTAGATTGATAGTAGTTCGTGAGTCATGTTACTCATTGACATGTAGCAACAATAGTCTGAAGTAGGGCATTCAATTATCCGCCCGAATTTACTATCCGGATAATACGGATAGTTCATTTTACTATCCGGATATTATCCGGATAAAACGGATAATACGGATAGTTAATGTTTTTCTAAAAAAAATCAACCATAGTATGTATTAATTTTACTTTTTCTGTTACCTATATAATTAGTGGAATGAATCATAAACCTTTGCATATTTTTGACTTCCTCTTAAGAAAATCTTGGTTCGAAATTCTGTGATAAACCGCGTGTCTATTGCCACAGATACATCTGTGGATGCTAGAAATAACGTATGTACTTCCACTAATACCTCATTAGGGTACCTCTGAGAGATTCGGTATACTAAGAAAGAGATTTTTAAAGGTATCAAGGTAGCAAATGAGCAAACAGCACCACCCTCACGCTGTCATCCATGATAATTGTGACCGAACAAATATTAAATTAAGGGACTAGGATGGTAAGTCCAGTTAGAAATGATGATAGAATGTTAGTCGGTAAGTGTGAAGACTTGGACAGGGACTGTTAAAGGTTCTCAAATCCTTACAGTGTCTAGACGTGAAAAAAGCCAGTGGTCTTGAGGTTGTTCCAATGAATGTACTAAAAGCCTGTATACTTGATACGTCTATTCCGCCTTACTTCCAAAATTGGATTATTATCAAAATCCTGGAAGCTTGCTAGCGCGCCGCCCGTTTTCAAATAAGGCAGCACTGTATCGATCTTTTCATTATTAGCCAATTTCAATAACCCCACCACTTTGTAAGCTTATGGAGGGTATATTAAACTTGTGTCTTATTGAATGCCAAAACCAAACTACCTTCTTCGGGACTAATAAGCATAGGCTTACTTGGCATTTTAAGGAAGCTCCCGCTTTGTTAATCGACTTCAAAAAAGAAGGAGGTTCTCAATTCGACCGTATATATGCTTTTTTTATGTTTGTTCAGCGATTTTTTCGTCGTTTGTGGGCCGATTTTGATAATTCTTTTTTTGTTGTAAAGTAGATATGCGCAGTGGGGTCCTTTTAAAAGGACCACCAGGATCTGATGATAGCATCTTGGAGAAATCGAGGGCAACTTTCGAAAATTGTAGGGACGACTAGTGTGTTTGTTAATGTTTTCATAAGTACATGAACGCGCTACAATTTCATGAAGGTCTGGAGTCGATCTGATGAAGCCGAAAGACAGTCGAGGGAACTCCTCAACGGTTTACTGTAGTTATCTAGTGTTTGGGCTTGATTAATTTGTAGTGACGAGAACTTTACACCTACATGTTGAATTAAGCGCCATCTGGCGAGTAGTTTTTGAGTTATCTCTGCTTATCGAGGTTGAAGTCGGTTATTTTTTTTGTAAAAAGAAATTATTTATTCCCCTATCGGAATTCTTGAGCAACCTTTCCTCCAGGTTGTTGTTCCTTGAAGACTCTGGCCGCCACTCTATTTCTACTACAAATATCCGGCCGGTAGGGATGAAAAACCATCTGAACGAGAGCTCCATATTACGGGTAGTGTTTCAATGGGACGATACTGAATCTTCTGAATCGTGTGAGATTTAAAGCCATAAAAACAGACGTATCAGTTTACCACCAAGAAGTGCTCATTCATCATGGCTTTCTGCTTTTAAAATATAACAAATGCTCTGACCGCCTTTAGTTGTTGGGAATTATAGTTACGTCGCACCTCAACATTGGGCGGTTCTTATGAACTGTCGTTGTCTGTCGAGCACGTAAGCTAAGCAATGCTTCCGAAACGTAGGCTAAGATAAAAAGGTAGTTGAAAATTCAGTCAAACTATTTTTTGGGTCATATACCATAAAAAATGTGGTAGAAGTTAACTCCAAATAACCAAATAAAACATAAAATATATTATATTTTCGTATTAATTAAGCAAACCAAATGTCTCCAAATGGTCAAAATAGCATAAAACTATTACTATCCGTTTTATCCGGATCTTCTATTATCCGGATAGTATTTTCGGGCGGATATCCGGATAATACGGATATCCGGATATGATGCCTTAGTCTGAAGTTTGTCAGTGATGTTTTGCTTGTACATTTTTTTAATGCATTTAAAAAACCTAAGTGCACCTCTAGCATCCAATTTAGAAAAACACGTCTTTTCCAGATATGTAGGTCATTCTAACTATACGTTTACCGATTATTCATACATGATAATATCACTAACTTTGACTTTGTTGGTCAATTTAAGAAAGTACCTAAACGTGTTTGCTTATTAGTAGACTAGCGGCCCGCCCGCGGTTTTACCCGCGTGGATCCCGTTCTCGTGGGAATATATGTATTATGCATGTATTATACATAAAAACCTTCCTCTTGAATCACTCTACCTATTACAAAAAACCGCATCAAAATCCGTTGCGTAATTTTAAAGATTTAAGCATACAGACAGACAGACAGACAAAAATAGCGACTTTGTTTTATACTATGTAGTGATAACTTCTATTGAACGTAGTAGTGTTCGAACCTTCGCTCGTCGACATGAATTGAGGATTTTTTCTTGGCGGATTAGAAGAATTGGCAGTAATTAATTGGGCTCTGAGATCTGACAATTTTGTAATACAAATAAGTGAATTACATAAACAATTACAACAAACAGACGACCGGGATCGCTGTTCCGAGGGTCCTGAGTTCGATTCCCAGCGAGGCGGAAATTTGAATGATGAGATTTTTCCGTTCTCTGTCTCGGTGTGTCCTTGTCTTGCGTGTTGTCCATGGCAATCGCGACACCCCCCATGTCCCTCACTCGCGATGGAATCCCAGTGTGGGGCTATGAGTGTATAGCGTTAAAAAATCTAACTCCAAAAGAAATTATTATAGACTTTATCTAATTAAAATGAAATCCCTTTCTCCCTTTGTAATTTCTAATTCTATCATTACTGGTGATGCAATGAAGTTTTCAATTTTGCTGAGCCTAGCAACTATCAGACTCAGTATAGGAGTCTGTTGGCAACAGCGTCCTCCCTGCCCCCGACCCCGCGTGACGCGTTGCACGAAAGCGGCCCGCGGCGGCTGCGGCCGGTGAAAGCCGAAATACATGCCGTTCTGCCGTTTCGCTCCTATCTCCGCGAGGGTCGGACCAGTTGTCGGTGCACGACCCGCGAAACTGTCACCGCCGGTAATGTCCAGTTCAGGTTTGTATTTTAACTCGATTGACTTATTATCCGTACATCTGCTGTGAATCGAAAAGCTTGAGGCTTTATATGTCGGAAAGAGGGATGTTAGGGCTATCGACGCTTACTATAAATTGAGGTGTCAGGTGTCTTTATTACCCGTAAAGTACTTAGGATAAGATCATAGATTAATGTGAAATTTACCGCCGTCTCTGGAAATTTGTAACCGAGCTGAATCTCGATCGGTACTAAACGTAAAGATGATAGCTGATTAGATGGAATTGAAATGTCCTGGTAGTGGGGACGTATATGAATACGTGTAGAGTGCAGACCGTGTTCATACACGTGCTGTATCGAATGATTCATTTACTGAAACGCACGTGTTATGGTTATTATCTGATCTGATCAGTATCCGTTACCAGCATCAGTTGCCCTCCATTAGTAGCATTTCTACCGTTAGTAGCATTTCTATCATGCTAATTTTTTTAACCAAAAGTGTGGATCTGTTTTTTTTTAGAAGCGACTATCTTAATCCTCAAGGGTAGTACCTAATATGTGATTGGTTGGAAGGAGTCTTTCTAGCAATTACAAACTATGTATTACTAGGAGTCGATAACTCCACCTATTAACGAATAGACCAACTAACTTTATGAACGTCCTCAGCTAACTGTATTGATCTTTGATTTTGAGTCTTGCTCTGGGTTGGTCACAATTGTCATAAGCGGCAACGCGTGTGCTGCATTCTTGTTTGCTGTGAAAAAAACCACAAAAAACCCCACTCAAATCGGTTCATTCATTCAGGAGCTACGGTGCCACAGATACACAGACAGACAGGACAAACTTATAACACCCCTCTTTTTAGGTCAGGAGTAAAAAATACCTACGATTGACACTCAAACCCAAACACACTTCACAGATACGTTGAAGGTTGTAGAGCAGTGTAGGCATACGTGTGTTCCACTAACAATAGTAGATTGTATTACAAGGGTGCAAAGTAATATTTTTTTCGGCGAGGGCGCTTTTTTGAATCCAGAGCGAAGTGAGGGATTCTAGAGTAGAATCCCGAGCGTAGCGAGGGATTCTTTAGTAGAATCCTGAACGTAGCGAGGGATTCAAAGTATGTCGCCCGAGCCAAAAATATTTGCACCCTAGTGATACACTCTACTTTTCATCCCCCCTATGAGAAAATAAAAGGCGCCTCAAATTCAGGAATAATACTGTCACAGTCACTAAACTAACTAAACTGACTAAACCGACTAAACCGACTAAACCGACTAAACCGACTAAACCGACTAAACCGACTAAACCGACTAAACCGACTAAACCGACTAAACCGACTAAACCGACTAAACCGACTAAACCGACTAAACCGACTAAACCGACTAAACCGACTAACCCGACTAACCCGACTAACCCGACTAACCCGACTAAACCAACTAAACTAATTAAACTAACTAAAGAACTCATTTTTCAAAACAAAACCATCAATTTCTAACAATCCGAACTAAGCTAAAGCTAGCCCTTTATTTAAATTACGGGCAGGAAAAGTTATATGAAAATTCATTCCCGCCCGCTATTTAAATAACGGGCAGGAAAAGTTATATGGAAATTCATTCCCGCCCGCTAAATAGAAAACACCAACTTTGGGTCCCCTTCCGAACCAAGTCGTCTTTTTCGAATAGGTGGGATGAAAAGGTATCTTGTGATCTACGGACTACATAGGGTCCCTACTTGGAATTCCATTGTCAATGTATGTACCAAAATACCTTATATAATATACAACAATACTTAATTGCAAATCAGGCTAGTGTCGTAACTTATAAGTATTTAATTTTTGATTATATTGATATTAAACCAAAACAGTTAAGTTCATAGTCCACAGTAAAATAATGAGTACAGAAAGTGTCGGTCGTCAGAGGGTACATGGTAACATTCTAATAAAAATCGAAGGTACTGGTTTCTTTTCCGGGTGGCGTAACTTACAGAATATAACATATAATTATGTTCGAAATACAAAAAGGTACGACAGCACAAAAAGTTGCGATAGGCTGGTTGGATCACCGAGGGAGATCGCAGGACACCGCGAAGAGCTGTGTCAACGCGCCATCAGAGAATGGAGCCAGAGGCTGGAGCAGCCCACTGCTGGGCGTAGGACCGTCGAGGCAGTCCGTCCAGTCTTAGGCCAATGGCTGGCAAGGCGGCACGGCCCGCTGACGTTCCGCTTGACACAGGTATAATTGTCCGGGCATGGTTGCTTCGGAGGGTATCTGTGTCGAATTGCGGGTCGCGAACTGACTGCTGCCTGCCATCACTGTGACGGATGCCAGGACGAGGACGCCCAGCACGTCTTGGAGGACTGCCCAGCCTGGGCGGAAGACCGCGCGGAGTTACGCGCGGTCGTGGGGGACGACCTTTCGCTGCCGACCGTGGTAAAACACATGGCCGGCAGTGAGACGTCATGGAAAGCGGTGCAGGCCTTTGCGGAGAGCGTAATGCTCCGCAAAGAGGCGGCGGAAAGAGAGCGAGAGGCTACCTCAGACCTCGCTATCCGCCGCCGGCGCCCAGGGGGTAGAAGGCGGGCCTACGGCCTGCACCACTTGCCCCCATAACAACAGCCGGTTGGGCGGCGGATACGGGAATCCGTCGTCCGACTTAACGGCCCGGGTTGAAAGGCGCGCCGGTGTCGAGCGCGCCTTTACCCTAGCAGGACGCCGATGGGCCAACTTGCCGGCCGCTCCAACCCTCTCATCATGGAGAGGGGCTAGAGAGCGCGCCGTGCCTAGGCCGCCAAGGCCGTGCTGAGGCCGCCACTATAGCAGCCACCGCGCTGGGACAGTGGAGCGAGAGTAGCACACTGTCCCGGCACCAAAGCGGTAGCCGTCGACACCGTGTGGTTTTAGTGGGATCGAGTCCCACATACCTGTCCGGCTTCCCGTGGCCGGATAGACGAGACGAGGGTCTTTCCACACGTTAAAAAAAAAGGCTGGTTAGGTTTGAAGGGCGTTGGCTTGTAGCTCGTTAGTGACGATTGCACGAAAATGCTTAGGGCGTTAGTTTCTGATAAGGATGTGAGTTACTTTAATAACCGATTTCAAAAAATAAATTCGCGCGTATTTCATTGTCATTATGTATGTCATGTAGGTATTGTGAATATTGAATGTTCGCAATTTTTTAAATTTACTCTTAAACTGCTACTAATAAATGACCTGTGTTGGATTTTATGTATTCAGCAGTGTGGTAAACTGAACCATAAAACATGTCAAGTTAGCTGTTATACTTGACAATACAACGTCCCCACCACCCTCACCCAGAATAACGCATAGGTCATGGATGACGTTGGAAGTTGTTGTTGCTGCTATTGCTACTTCAACTTCTCAACTCCATCTCGGCATTCCACTCATAGGGGAAGCATTGAAATTATGAGCTTTATACCATTATTGTAAATTAAATGATGTTTGGAATCGGAGTTGAGTTCCTAAAAATGGGAGTGGACTTTTAGTTTAATGACATAAGGAGGTTAAGAAGTGGTTTCTCAGACATTTCCTCAGTAGCCAAACTGTGTAGAGATTTTATTCCTGGATCTTGTTTTGCGTCTGGCACGCGCCTGTTAATGTGAAAATTATGTGCTAATTACAAATTATAATACCAAGCTTGTTTGTAAAAATAATACTTGTTTTATATTTTCCCAATGTTGCCTGTAAAATATTTCCAACCGTAATTGGTTCGAAGGGTCGTATAAATTCTTAACTTTCTCATTTTAACAGAAGACACAAGGTCAATAGTGTGTGTACATGATCTGAGTATGGTGTGTAACTGTGTAACGCTGAAGTTCCGTACAGAGTATGACAAAGGCAAAACGCCAACGATAAGGCACTCGTGAACAACAAAGGCTCCCGCGGCGCTCTACGGCTCTGACTCATCGCACGCTACCAAGCGCCAAGGTCTGATGAGTGTTTGACGTAGTGTCGTCGTGCAGCCGATGTACCTCTTTTGTCAGGTGGGAGAACTTGCGCTTCATGTTCACCTGGTACTTTATACGTGGGATGCTGTCATGTGTATGAATTGCAAGGTACGGCAACGTGGATTTATTGTACGGCAAAGTACGGTTCCGTATTGTACCTTACTAGTAGATGTAGTAAAGGTACATTTTCCATCATAATATCGCAACACCTATCTGGCTAATTAAAGAAATGTAACTAGATGTCGCAGATTACCTTCAATGTGGTCTGATGATTCAGCATAATTTATTTATGACCTTTACCTTTAATGAAGTAGGTTTTACCGAGTTATTCTAATGACTGGATAAACCTAGTGGTGTACACATAGACCCTTGCGATTGTATCTTTGGTTTATCAAAACCCACTTGTAGCTCGTATTAAAAGGAACGTATTGTTTAGGTCTGCAGAGCAACTGGCAGCCATTGTGTATTCTTGTAACATTGAGTACCTAGTAATTTTTGCTTATCATTTGTATTTATACTATATAAAATAAGAAAGCTGTACCATCAACCCACTGTCCAATTTTAGAAAACGTGTAATATTCTGTGGAATAACGCGGAACCGTTGCATCCAGGTCAATCCAACATCTTTTATGTCATGTGAATGTGCAATGTTTAAGTTTGGATTTTGATCGCCATATTTATAGAACTGTCCCGGATGATCCCGTTTATTTAAATAAAGATCAGCGAATCTTTTGTTTGTATGTAACCGTTGAAGTTTATTGTGTAATTAAGCTAAATATAACCTGAATAAATGCGCTAGCGATACAACTTTTTTATAATTAAAGAGTGCTTCAAAATTCTTTAGTAGTGTAAATAGTGTGTTCTTTACTTTTTCATAATGCTTGTTATTTTAAGTGATTACGTTTGTCTCCAGCGATGGCAGCAGCGCCGGAAGCCCGAAGGAGGCGTACGTGGCGCAGTCGCCCCCGCCGGCCCCCGCCAAGCGGGCGCCCCACCCCCCCGCGCATCTCCCGCACCACGCGCAGCACCATCATGACCAGCGGCGACTCAGTACGGGTAAGCTGGGTTACTATACAATTCATATGTCTTCCAAAGTGGACTCAAGAATAGAGAGATTGGCTACCCTGTGCAAAGTTCTGCAGAGACTAGATCTGTATCTTCAACAAGCTGTTGGCTAAGTACCAGTTGTTGTCTTAGTCAAATTTGCAGCGTCAGGCTCGATGTGTCGTTTCTCTGAGCGATGACCGCTAATAGATGACATTTGTTTATTTTGATCCGCGATGTTAAACTTGCGCCGAAATAGCGCATCGGAATATCCAGAGTGCATTCGCACTGCTCTTGGCAGTCAGTTCGTTGCGTCTCAGGAATGTGTAAACTACATTATAATTACCGGTTAAAGTGATTAAGGATAGGTTCTCGATGAAAGCGGGAGCGCGGCAGGAGAAATGAAGAGGCGGTTCTGCGGAAAGCGATGGCGGATGGCAATGGGCCATTTTCGGACATTAGCCAAATTGTTAGTTCTACTGGCAGAGTAATATACTATACACGATGAGTACCTAGTAAGCGCTCAATATCTGTTGAAGAATTCAGAGACATTAAGCATTTCCTACTTATTAAGCCGATGCACACAAGTCCGATCTTAATTTTCTCTTTACCATACGCGTATTTTAAACGGTTCTAATTGCAGCTCACTCAAATTAACTTTTCATTTTACTATGCTTTTGATCAGTCAGGTTGTAGACAATGATAATTGAGTGTCGATCATAACGACGCGACTTATGACGTATTATGCCTGTTTCTTTGTTGTACAAAATGTATTAGTATAAATGTATGAGATATTGACAGTCTATTAAAGTTTGATTGGTAGGCAGCACCTCAATTTGATAATATTATGGTATTACAGACTTACAGACATTAAAGTTTTAATGATTATGAACGCTATTTTTGGTTCCAGGTAGCGGCGCGGGTGGGTCTCGACGTGCGGAACGCCGGGGAACCGCGCCGTCGGAACGCCGGCGAGTCGGTACTGTACATTTATCAATCCTTTCCAACTGAATGCGTTTCTCGACTGTTTCCTTATAAAGAGGTTTAGGGCCTTAGTAAGTAGCAGGTATCACAAAGATGCGTTCGGAATTCTAAATTTGTCCTTATATGGAATCCAAACATGTAAATGGGAAAAAGTGCCAAAAAAATAGCTTGCCGGTTTAATCATGCAAAGATAGCGCCACCCAGTGAGAACCCGAATAAATTCCAAAAAATGTAAGCAATTTGGAGGCTTCGCTGACATGACGTGACATAATGAGACCGAGAATATTCAACGCCTACTCTATTACATTTCTTTGCTCTTAGGCTTTGAGACAGAGCCGTTGAGTAAAAAAAGTACTGTGAAGTCTGTTTTGGACCCGCCTGAATTAATAATGGTTCCTTACTGTAAATGTATTCAGGAATATTCGCTAGAATTTTTCTATAGTTATAAGACTCACAATTACAAGGTTACAAAACGTCACATTTTACTAGTTTTTGGCTTAAGTACGTTTAATACCACAAAACAGTATAGTGAATCATAACTCCAGGTTTACAATGACACATAGCGTAAAAATAATATATACCTACGAGTAAGTAGGCGCCGTAGATGTTTCGTACGCGGCGCCGCGCCGGATTGCTTGCTACCATGCGTGATGTATGGTGATAGCGTATTTAAAATTAAATCGGGATACACCTTCCTATTCACTCGTTTGGTCCATAAATCTTAGATCCTGAGTCTAAGGGCGCATTCAAGTAGAACTGATAATTCGACTGCCGCACCGTTTTAAGAAGCTGCGTTTCAGAGGAGAATACAAATGGAAAGACTCTTCTTAAAACATGTTTATAAACATTTTTTATAAAATATTACCTAACCCGAGCCAAAAGGTGACGGTGAGCGATTACTCAGTGGTCTATTTAGTTGTTGGTTGCTATTGAAAATTTCGTAGCTATTGAAAAAATCCCACGTAATTTTGATTTATAGCTTTGAACGCTTCGGATCGGTTATTCTCAGAGTACTCCGTTCTTTTGTTCTCAAAAAATTTGAATCTCTAACATTGATTCTCAAAATACTCCGAAAAATTGTTAATAAAATTAAATACCTTTTTTTAATTCTCATCCTCCGCAAGGTGTTACGTTTATACTTAATATCCTCCGACGATCATTTTCGTCAATTCTCATTCTCCTCCGCGCATTAAAAATACAGTCAGATGAAAAATAACTACTTTTCAGCAAGATAAAATTATTTTATTATTTTCTATGGGCGTTTACCTAAATATGCAATTATTCTATTATAAGTCATCATTGTTGTAAAAAATGTACCGGTGATAGCCTAGTGATAAAGATCCCGGCCTTCCGGAGGCGGAGGATTCGGAGGGTCCGGGTTTAAATCCTAGACACGCACCTCTGACTTTTCGGAGTTATGTGCGTTTTAAGCATTTAAATGTCACTTGCTACAAACGGTGAAGGAAAACATCGTGAGGAAACCTGCATGCCAGAAAGTTCGAAAAACTCGAAGGCGTGTGAAGTCCGCCAATCCGCACTTGGCCAGCCTGGTGGACTATGGCCTTAAAATTCTCATTCTGAGAAGAGACCCGTGCTCAATTGTGGGCCATGATAGGTTGAAATGACGATGATGATATTTTGAGGTTGATTTTAAAATGTTTCATTGTTGATTTTTGTTTAGTATTAATTCAGACTGTTTTATAGATATTTTTCACTTTTATATTTTGAGGTTTATTTTTAACTAGCGACCTGCCCCGGCTTTGCACGGGTGCAATTCTGAATGGATGTTATTATACATATAAACCTTCCTCTTGAAATCTATTAAAAAAACCCGCATCAAAATCCGTTGCGCAGTTTTAAAGATTTAAGGACATAAAGGGACAGAGAGAGCGACTTTGTTTTATACTATGTAGTGATGTTTCATTTGATGATTTTTGTTTACTCTTAATTCAGACTGATTCAGACATTCATGTTATATTAGACTAATACTAGTAAATCCGCCCTCGCTTCGCTTCGGGAAACCAGTCCCTTCAAAAATCTCTATAAATTTTAACAAACTATGTTATTCCCATGTCTAAGCAATATTACTGCAGTTTCATGAAAATCCGTTCAGTAGTTTTGGCGTGAAAGAGCAACAAACCCACACACACACTCACTCACTCACATACATCCTTACAAACTTTCGCATTTATAATATTAGTAGGAAGGATAAGACATAATGAATCAAAATGACTGGATTTTATTTTGATTTTCCACTTGCTAAAACTTGCCAAAGAAACTTGCTTCTGACTGTACCGTTCGTAAACATTCGGAGTAGTTTGAGAATGGATGTATGGGTTATTTATTTTTCACAAATTAAGGGACGGAGTATTTTGAGAATGAATTTGAATTGCCTCGGAGTCAAGTGCGAGTCGATTTTTAAACAATTTTTTTTCGCGGAGGAAACTGAGAACTATTTTCGGAGTACTTTGAGAATAAGCCTTCGGATTAGTGTGGGAGTCACCGCTCTCAGCTAGGGTTGCGAAATGTGATGACTAACGTCATTTATGTATGGAGCCGTCTGTTTGCAGTCGTACAGCTTATTACTAATCTGATAACATTATTTTAAGAGTCAGTACTCAGTAGGTAGTTCAAGATAAGCAAGGCCTTCTTGCCTGAGTTCCTTGTCCTAAATCACGCTGAAACTCCACATCCATGTCTTTCTTTTATACGAATCCGCAAGCTGGTAGTTGGGCTCTAAAGCTGGGTATAACAACTTGTTTAAAATAGCAATACCTACCCAACATACGCGTGTGTGCATACTGATTCACATAGATATTAATTCTTTGTGATTGTCCTTCCCGTTGGCTTTACTTTTATTCGAACCAAGTTTGCAAAGTACAAATTCTAAGATAAAACTCTCAAGTTTTTCTACTACCGACCTAGCTTTCCTATCTAATGGGTGCCACACCTATTCCAAAATTTCCAAATATTAATTTAAATTATTTATGTGTGTAGCACGTGATTACATGTACAACTGAACTGTGGTATTTGCTTTTCAAATGTTCTTAAAAGATGCCAGACATAAAAATATGTTATGGATAACGAACGTTACCTCATCTTTTGACCGTACAATCCTTTAGAACGAGACATTATACACGTACTTCTCAGCGTACAAAACATGTCCCTGCCTCACGTAAAACATTGCATGCGTTTCAATAATTATTCGCAGTTGTGTCATAGTCGACAGCTTCCAAACAAACTTTCCAAAACGATAATGAAACATTCAGCGTTCAGACGGAAACGGCGGAGCTTGCGTGTGTGAATGTTAAATGTAGGCAGCCGCCACTTCTGGAATCTCCCTGACCCTTGTCACGGTAATATTATCATAATTACCGTGCCCTTGTGAAGATCATCAGTTATTCGAAAACCAAAAATCTTGTGGGTGAATTTCCTTTGTCGTGTCTACCTACCCTCGCTTTCTTGCTCGCTCTACTCGCGTAAAGCAAGCAACATTGTCGATCGTCGGTTGAGTGTGAGGTCTTTGTTATTGTTAATTGCAAGTTTTGAGAGCACAACGAGTCCTCAGTAAAGCGCGACACGTTCGCGCACGTAACCCGGTCAGTTCTGAACACCGCGCGGTGACGCAATCCGGGGAAAGTGTTGGTGAGGTGTACTGCTGGGCGCTTGTTGAAGGTTCTTTTGTGCGTTGTGTTTATGTGTATTATGGAAGCGTAACTAGGTCGGTTTGGTCACAGTGGGCCTGTGTAGTGAGATCGCCATCACGGTTGCCGAATTTCGGCAAACGTGTGTTGCGGCTTACAGAGAAACGACTTTTTAAGGGCTCATTTTCATTGGTCGATAACTCGGTCGATAAACAGCATGCGGGGAGTCCCCGAATACGGTATAACAACTAGTGAAAGTGCGTCGTCAATACTCCCCGCATGCGGGCTCAACAACCAATGAAATTCGTCGGTTGGTGTAAAGCAAGCATAGTGCGTGCTGCGGGGGTTTAGTTTACGATTATTATTCGATGCGAAATAACGTTGCGCGAGAGCAATATGGCTGATCGTTTTACTGAAGGACAAATGCTTAAATTGGTAGAAACATACCGAGACTACCCATGTTTGTGGAATGTGACCAGTAATTTATATAAAAATCGAGATGCCAGATTTCGTTTTCTTCAGTGAAGCGAATAATTTCTTCTTAAGTATGTCGGAAATAGCTAAAATTGCTCCACACAACATTAATTGCTGTTCCATAGCAGGCACGTCTATTTAACTCCACAACTTCAAAACTACTGTCTCGGTGAGGAAATTCAAACATCCCGCATGCATCGACATAACAGAAATCTCCCGTACCCCGCATGCGAGTTCCATCGACTTATGAAAATGGTTACCGCAGTCGGGCCCTACGGCATGCTTTACAGAAATCTCCCGTACCCCGCATCCGAGTTCCATCGACTTATGAAAACGGTTACCGCATTCGGGCCCTACGGCATGCTTTACAGAAATCTCCCGTACCCCGAACGCGAGCCCTAACGAACAATGAAAATGCGCCCTGAGTCTTAGAAGTATAGACGCAACATAAACTTTATGTGATGGAATAAATGCCTCTTAGTTTGATAACGTTGACCTAAAGATTATTATGTTTGCAGAGCTGCGCGTGAGCCCGGGCGCCGGCGCGGGGCCTTCCACGGAGCACGCGCACGCGCATCTCCACCACGCGCCGCATCACCACCACATGGTAAATACATTAACTTATACCTTTCAAGGGTCAAACGAAAACTTTATAGTCTCTGATTGCGGGCGTAGCCAAACCCTTAGAGGACATCACAAATCATCGTCAACCCACGTCTCGAGGGCAAACAATTATTAACTGCCTAACATGTCAGTTATGATCGCCAATTGAGCGCGACAGCCCAAGTCGTTATTATTTAAATATGTTGATATTCATCGTAATTAGATTTTTTAGAAATATTTTGAAGTTATACATCGCTAGTTGTAGAAGCTCCATAAAAATAAAAATTAGGTATAAATCGCCGTTCGTTCGGTTACAGGACACAAATCCCCTGGAGGGCCCGGTGGAGTCGCTGGGCAGCGGCGCGGGCTCCTCGGACGGCGAGGTGTCCAGCAAGGCTGGCGATAGTCCCTCGCGGAAGCGTCGTCGAATCTCGCGACACCTCTCCTCCGGTATGTCATGTTCTCCTAGTACTTTTGACGATAAAACCCTTGTATTGTGTGAATTTGTGTGAGCTACATAGGGTGTTGGGAAGAAACTGAGCAAAGTTATGATTAATTTTATTATGTGTCAACATACAAAATTCGAGATAAGTAAATATTGCTTGCATTTAAATAAATGTGATACTTTTTTGACATGTGCAATGTCACCTAAAGGCTTGTTTATACGTTGCAGGAGAAAGCAATGTGTCAGTGGCGCCGCCTCCCGCGGAGCGCCGGACACCCAGGCATCATTACCAGCCGCAGTGAGTCAACCTATCCTCTCCACATACATCATCAAAATGGCTTTTGACCTACCTATACGAACTATTGTAGGTGATGGACCTGTGTCCTTTGATTAAAGAAATCTTGATGGTCAAGGTCCATTGCAGGGCGATGAAGAGACTCTACTGCTCCCTCCGTATGTATCAGTTATTTCATCATAGACGGATATCGAAAAAAACTGTGTTATACTAGGGAGACTGCTAGATGGGCTCTCTGGAGCATAAAGCTAATTGAATATTTAGAGAAACTGAGCGATTAAAACCATTTATTATGTAAAGTGCATGAAGAGTGTTTGTATTTGTTTTATGGTGTTTGGGGCTCCATCCATCTTGAGCCCAAGCCGTCCTCCCCTGCTCGTGGTGCACCCTGCTGAATAACGGACGAGGTCACGGCGCCCGGCCCCCCTATTTAGGGGTCCCTGGACTCTGTACCCTCCAGGTCTGGCCCGTAGGTACTTTTTGCTGGTGGAAGGGTTCTACCCGACTGGCTAGCTACCACCCTCCTTCTAAAAATCAGCCGTGAAATGTTTTCACGTGTTTCGGCTGCAGTGTCGGAGAGCCAGATCTCCTCTTCTTCTTTCTCCCCCATTTCCAGTCCTTTCCTTCCCACTCTTCATCTATTTCCTATCCTGAAGCGGTATGTTGTTGGTGTATCTGGGGTCCGTTGGAGTCATTATCAACTGTTCTTGTGCGGTTGGGTGTGATGAACTGGCACGGCGGCCAGGGAGAGCCGATGAAACGTTGCCGCTGGCGGCCCGTTGGTTGTAGGGGACCCGAACCCAGGAGATCCCGGCCTGGGAGGCTGTCCCGCCGCCAATGTTAAAAGCCCGTCGAATGATCTCCTTGCCGGTTACGGGAGCCGGATGTGGACGGGGTTTTTATTCACGGGTTGGATCGGGGGTCCTTCCGTCCGCCGTGCCAGTGACTCACTCTGCCCGACTTGTACAGGGGGTTTTGTGACTCCGCTTTGACCCTAGAGACACTGCTGATGTATCGCTTCCCTTCACTCTTTGTCTTCCCCGCGATAAAAAATATGAGAAAGTCAAGTAAAAGGAAAAGGTTAAAACCAGCGGCACCCCCTTCCACATTTAATATGGACTTTTGCAACATTAGGGGCTTGCATTCCAACCTTAACGCCGTTCACTACCATCTCGAATCGGCGCGGCCGGCCTTACTTTTTCTAACGGAGACGCAAATATCGGCCCGAGAAGAAACCTCTTACCTCATGTATCCGGGTTACAGACTGGAACATAAATTTATAGCACACGCCGGCGTCTGTGTGTTCTCTCGGGATGATATTTGCTGTCAACGCCTTGACTCTCTTGAAGGAAGAGACCTGTCTACCATCTGCGTACGCGTCGACCATGGTGGTCAAACGCGTGTTTACATCTGCTTGTACAGGTCTCATAGCGGCAATACCGAAATTGATCGACTCTACGAGCACGTTCAAGGGGCGATTGACTATGTGCTAGAGCAGATTCCTTGTGCCGAAGTGGTGATCCTAGGCGATTTCAACGCCCATCATGTTGAATGGCTGGGATCACGTACAACGGACTACGCGGGGAATTCTGCTCACAGCTTTGCCTTGGCTAATGGCCTCAGTCAGTTGGTGTCCAGCCCAACTCGGATCCCTGACATTGACGGTCATTTTGCTTCCACTCTGGACCTCCTGCTTACCACCCACCCTCAAGATTATGCCGTATCCGTCGAGGCGCCGCTTGGTTCATCGGATCACTGCCTAGTGCGATCGTCTACACGATTGGCACGACCAGTTGACCGGAGACCATGCGCGTCTCGCCGGGTTTGGCATTTTAGATCGGCGGACTGGGATGGTTTGCGGGAATTTTACTCTTCCTACCTTTGGAGGCACATTTGTTTCTCTTCAGATGATCCCGATGTTTGTGCACAGTCCATAGCCGACGTGGTACTTCAGGGCATGGAATGTTTCATTCCTAACTCTGTGGTACCCGTTGGTGGGAAAACCCAAGCCTGGTTTGACAGAAATTGCTCTAAGGCTGGTGGCCTGAAGCAATCTGCTTACCAGGATTGGGTAAAGGCACGCGACCTCCGTCGTGCTGATGCATCTCAGCTGAAGAAGAAATTTAATGCTGCCTCCCGGTCCTCAAAAAAGCAAATCACCAGGGCAAAGTTCAAGCACATTCACAGAACAGGCAAGAGACTTCTAGGTTATCCATGTGGTAGTCGGGCCTTTTGGTCTCTAGCCAAAGCCATACAGGGCAACTTCTGTGAATCGTCCCTTCCACCTTTGCGCGGAGCAGACGGTACCCTGGCCCATACCGCCAAAGAGAAAGCCGATATCCTGGGCACACTCTTTGCGTCGAACTCGACTTTTGATGACGGGGGGAAAGCACCGCCCACCATCTCGCGGTGTGATGAGCTGATGCCTGACGTGCGTTTTAATCAAAATGCTGTGCGTCAAGCTCTCTTCTCCCTTGACATCAATAAGTCGAGTGGGCCGGATGGTATACCTGCTCTTGTGCTAAAAACGTGCGCTCCGGAGTTGACCCCGGTTTTAACGCGCCTATTCCAGCTCTCCTATTCTGCCGGCATCGTGCCGTCTTCTTGGAAGGTAGCTCTTGTCCACCCTATTCCCAAAAAGGGCGACAGGTCAAACCCATCTAACTACAGACCAATTGCAATAACCTCTTTGTTCTCCAAACTAATGGAGAGAATAATTAACACCCAATTGCTCCGGTACCTAGAGGATCACCAGTTGATCAGTGACCGTCAATACGGTTTCCGCCACGGCAGATCTGCTGGTGATCTTCTTGTGTACCTTACTCATTGTTGGGCGGAAGCAATTGAGAGCAAAGGTGAGGCATTGGCTGTAAGTTTGGATGTCGCGAAGGCCTTCGACAGGGTGTGGCACAAGGCATTATTGTCTAAGCTGCCTTCTTATGGAGTACCCGAGTCATTATGCAAATGGGTCGCCAGCTTTTTATCGGAGCGGAGCATTAGGGTCGTTGTCGACGGTACCTGCTCGGACACTAAGCCCATAAACGCTGGCGTCCCACAAGGCTCTGTGCTGTCGCCCACACTGTTCATCATGCATATCAATGATTTGCTCGACATCGAGAATATCCATTGCTATGCTGATGACAGTACGGGTGATGCCCGGTACACAGGCCGTGCAAATATGTCTCGGGTGCAGATTGAGGAGAGGAGGATAAAACTTGTGTCGGAAGTCGAGACATCTCTGGAGCGGGTCTCGGAATGGGGCAGACTGAATTTAGTCCAATTCAACCCCGAGAAGACACAAGTTTGCGCGTTAACCGCAAAAAAAACCCCATTCGTCATAGCACCACAGTTTCAGAACATTCCCCTTAACATCTCTGCGAGCATTGGGATCCTAGGTGTCGACATTTCGAATGATGTTCAGTTTCGGGACCACTTGGTAGGTAAGGCTAAACTGGCTTCAAAGAAGTTAGGGGTGCTCTACAGAGCTAAGCGGTACTTCATGCCTGAGCATAGGATGTTGCTTTATAAAGCACAAGTCCGACCTCACATGGAGTACTGCTCCCACCTTTGGGCTGGGGCCCCGGCTTGCCAAGTGGACCCTTTTAACCGTATCCAACGGCGAGCTGTTCGTCTTGTCGACGATCCCAAGCTCACAGACGGTTTAGATCCACTCGAACTGCGGAGAGATGTGGGCTCTCTCTGTGTCTTCTACCGTCTGTATAACGGGGAATGTTCTGAGGAACTGTTTAACTTAATACCTGCGGTTAACTTTCGCCACCGCACTTCACGGGATAAAGCCAGGTTCCACCAACACCACCTGGATACCTGGCGTTCGTCCACAGTTCGCTTTTCACGACATTTTCTGCCGCGTACGTGTAGACTGTGGAACGAACTTCATCCCTCAGTATTCCCACAGTGCTATGACACGGGGTCCTTCAAGAAGCGGGTCTGTCGCTTCCTTCGAGGCCGGCAACGCGTTGGTCGCGCCCCTGGTGTTGCCAATGTCCATGGGCGACGGTGATCACTTACCATCAGGTGACCCGTTAGCTCGTTTGCCTGCTTAGGCTATAAAAAAAAAAAAAAAAAAATACAAAAACATACTTTGTATACGTGTTACAGACGTCGAGTGCGCTACATCAGCGGCGGCGGCGGCTGGCACGAGCGGCTGGAGCCGGCGCACGCGCACCCGCACGCGCACGCTCACGCGCACCCCGCGCACGCGCCGCACGCGCACCCCGCGCACCCCGCGCACGCGCACGCGCACCCGCACCCCGCGCACATCCAGCACGCGCACCACACGCCGCTGCTGCTGGATATCAACCAGGTACCGATACTGTTACTTTATATCGCTATACCTAAATAACGTATTATGGGCAATACTTTAAAGTTAATGTGCGAGGTACAGAATAAAGAGGTCAGTTGCGAAACAGTGATAGAGAGTACGACTGGTTCTGACAACTTTTATGATTATGTGGACGAATGAAAGCTGTATGAATACATGCTGATATGAATGAAGTTTTAAGACCTTTTGTGAGAGCAAATAAATCATTTTATTATTATTATTATTATTAACAAGGTCTGGATTAACACTATATTCAAAAGCATATATTTTTAGTAACATGATGTACTGGTGGACCGACAGATGTCGCTGCGCGGCGCGCGGCTGGGCGCGCTGGGCGGGAACGTGTGGTCGCACCGGGACCACCCGCAGCGCACGCAGGTACGTCTGTCGCCGACCTCAGGTTTGGTAGCAGCGGGGGGATCCGGCGCGTTGGGCGGTACATTGACTACGTACAAACACTATGACTTCATCACCACTTACCATCAGGTGGGATCGTTGTCAAGCACTACCTTATAAGAAAAAAAAACATGATTAATGATAGACATGCTACAATATAATATAATGCATATAACAGCAATTCGCATCGAATAATTTAATGAAAACTCGCGGTCAGTTTTTGTTATATTCAATCAAAGTTGGTTTTCAGTTCCACTAAATGAAGGAAGGAAAAATCTTTAAGTATTTAAAATCTTGTTAATTCTTAAATATTTTTTACTTACTATTATTGACATTACTAAATATGCATTTTCCTCAATTTAAGGTTGGTTACAGACGTGCCCTTTTTCCAAATGAGATTGTATTTTTGACCTCATTTCGTTCTCGGTTCCGATATGAAATAGCGCTTGAATTCATTTTATTTCCTTAAAGTCAACAAAATTAACGAATAATTATACAAAATACGGCTGCATGTGTTCAATGACAAGCTCTGTACTGCCCAATGACCTTAAAATTTTATTTATTATTTTCAACGGTTAAAAAAGTATCAAGAACACTGGATTACATTATTTAGGAGTTATTTTTTATTTGTGACGGGATATTATCATACAGTAACACATATAGGTATTCAGTTTTAGTTTGACCAGGAAAGACTCACTCTGATGTTTTTCTCTTATACATTACATATTATACATCTATCTTATTCTGTCATGAAAATAATGGTTCGAATAGACAATATCCACATAAAGAACGACGTTCCTTTTTGGTGAGACACGTAAATCTATTTACTTTAAAACTCTTCACGCCAGATTAGGGAATACATTATTCCTCTAGTAATTAAGTTCTTTCAAAACAACACTTAAGTTCATATATTTGACTCACAACCACACAGTGTTTACAGTTCTTATACTATGTGAGAGTTTTTAAGCGAATTAAACTTGTATTGTTTTAAATTTTAAATGGTTGATGTTCATTTTAGGCTTCCTAAAACAGGTGCGTTATAACGGTCGTTAAACAAAGAGTTATTGGTATTGTATTTTTCTTATTAAATCCCTCTACGTGTTTTATACAATCTGAATATAAATACATACTGTAGCTACAAATACAAAGTATGTATACTTGAAGAGAAGCGTTTATTGCGTTAAATAAATACACTCATAAATATACATGCTCTTAACACATTTTAAGTTAGGACTTGGGATGCATGCAAACGTGCAAAAGTACAGTTTGTATCAATTACTCACGTAAGGCGGTAAGTAATTGCGCCTTTAATAAATTGCGTATTAAGATGTGGATAGTTAAAACATAGACAATAGGAAGAGGTAGGATTAACGCAATATCGCACGAATAACGAATAACGCGTCTGAGTTTAGGGGGTCTTTGAGTTGTATCGGCGACGGGGCCTGATCAGCAATCTGGGCATGCTATACGACAGCCGCCTTTGTTTACACGGTAGGGAAGTATGTACAGGGTGCTCTGTTAAGTTTATTATTAATTTATGGATATTAAGTAAATTTGTAGTGCTCAAGTTAGTTCATATTTTTCAAGTTGAAATGTATGAGCTCGCTGGGCTGTGTCGTAGTCAGAGCTATGATGTTGGTGGTTGCCAGTATGTTTTTGACGATACCTTGGTTTTAATGATATTGCAATATGAAGTTTTTGTAACCAAACAATTAACTTTACGTTATCACTTATCGCTGTCTGTTCGTTTACAAGATCAACTGACATGTGGTATTTTAGCTAATAAACGTATCTGATAAGTGTGACATGAAATAATGTTAATCTGTTGAATTTCCCTGCAAACGAAATATGCTCAAGTTGATTACATTTTGTCGTCAGTTCTTAACTGTTATCTAAAACTCTGGCAATTATAAGCAATCGCGTAGCGTTGACTGTTACTTTTATATAATATCTATTTATTTATGATTTTAACTTAAGATTATGCACATCACTAGTTGTTTAAGTTAAGGATCAACATTGTCTATAGAAGGTTTAGTTAAGTTTTTAATCACAAAATGTGAATAAAAAATCACAAGTTGTGGTAAGGTCATTGTTTCCTCTAGTTATAAGAATCGTCAGACGCGTCGCGATCCAAGACTTGTGTTACCAATATATCCTGACTACTGTGTTGCGAATTCTCTGATATTTGACATTTATCGGAGAGTTGTATTTTAAACAGGTTATTGTTATCATTATTCTATTATTCTTTGGAAGCAGTCTTAAAATTAAGTTGAATGAATTCGGCTCGAAGGACCAAAGATTTTTTAAATAATTAGAGAGTTATAGCATAACTAATTGAGAATTTGTACCTTTAAAGAAATGGCGACACTAAAATCTATTCAATTACATTTTTCATGAATTACTGAAATATTGACGTCGGTAAAACGAAGTACGTGTTCAACCTTTGCCAATCAACAAAAAATTATGTTATTAGACCTCCGGTAAATGTCGAATAGCTTCTTTTGAGTTTGGTGAGTACTCGGTAAAACGGTTGAGATCGCGACGCGTATTAGCGTTATGGCGCGGTATAGCGTTATAGCGTGTAGCGTGTGTGGCGGCGGCAGGTGGCGGGCGGCGCGGACGTGTGGGGCGCGCTGCTGCCCGCGCTCTCCACACACCACCACCTGCGCTACCAGGTACCGCCGCCCGGACACTGCCACCACATCACACTGATACCTCCATACTACCCTACTACTTCACTACACAACACGACAAATTATTCTCCAAGTAAAGTCTGAAAGCTAGGTTGGCACGTAACACGTGATAAGGATGTTCTCAATTTCCCTTTTTGAGAGTTATCGTGTTTCCTTACTGTGTTTCCTTATCCTCCGTTTCGGTTGAAACTAATGTTTGCCTAGTTCGCCATCCTGTTCACTGATGCCTTCATGGCGGCAAAGCAATTTGGCATTAATATTGGCCAGTTCTTTGATCTGTTGAAGAAGTTAATTAAAAGAGAAGAAGAATTTCACAATTTCTATTCAGATTAAAATACTTTGATGTGAAATGATCACATAATTATAATACTACTGTAGAAATGTATGTATTTATTACGCTCAATATAAAAAATTGTAAAAAACTGCAACAACTTGGAAACAAAATATTTTCCAAAAGAACATAAAATAAATTTTGATGTCCAGTAATTGATTTAATTTCCAGATAAAATATTACTTTGCTGCTTGCAATTATCCAAAACAAATGCAAAGAAATAACACTTCTAGTTGTACACGGTATTTAAACTCATCTAACACACGTTGATCCATACATAACACTCGTCCGAACACTGTCCGCAGCATCGGGTATGTGCATCAGGTGATCTGCTATGGCTTCCCGAGCCCGAGTCTCGTTAGCGGCACTACCATAGTCTTAATGCTAATTTAATAATTTATATAAGGTTTTTTGTAATTAATTTTGTGACTGGCTGGAACTGTGGCTTGTTGAGTTGTACCGTATCTGACGATATTGTCTCACTAGATCTAGTCGACCAGGTGGCGCCCGGACGTGAGTTTTAGTAAACTGTTTTTGAGATGACCAACTTCTGGTTGGAAAATTGAGAAATCGGCATGGCACATATCGTTGCGTAACATCATCCATTTATGTTATGACTGATTCTTTTGCGCCATAAAGAGCAACGATGAGCTAAAGGAAGAACTTGGTGACCCGATATTTCTCTTTTGCTCAAAATTTACGCAAAGCTCACGTGCGGACGCGTTGTGTTGTGGTTTGGTCCCGTGTCGTCCGGTCGCGGCTTCAGGTGTCTGGTGCGTTTGTATCGCTTGCTCAACCCCGCGGCGCGCGCGTAGTGTTCTACTCGACGGTAATCCCTTGTGGCAGTGGCGGCTCTTCGTACAGTCTTCCGAAGGTCATACCTTCGGCATCGGAAGCGAAGCATCTGTGGCCGATCTAGGATAGATAGAATCTCCGCTTGAGATCGACCACCGATGTCACGGTGCTGTACCGTCCCCGTCTAGCGCTTCCTTGGCTGGCTCGACAGATGTCGTCACTGACGCGTTTGAGTCTCGGCGTGCCTTGTATTTTGTTGCCCCCGATCACAATTTCGCTACTTCGAATTTTCTCACCAAATACTCTTAGTTCGGCTACTTGTTAATTTTTTTTTCGATTTTATTATTATTTCTGTGCCTTTTAAAATCATGTTTTACCAGTAGAGAGTTTTCGATTGTTACCATTTTTCGCTTTCGTACAAGTTTCCCGTTTTCAAACGTAAGCACAGCGTAGTGTAATTTAAATGAGAATGCGTTTTGGATTTGCGGTTTTCTGGTGTAGCTGTGTCGACACCTAGTGTAACCGCAAGGTACACGGCACGCCCGCGGCACGCGCGTGGACCGCCCGCGGCGCGGAGGCGACCGTCACCCGCGCTTTGGTTTTCAATTACCACTAGTTTGTTAACTCTTGATGTTTCGACTTAGCCGGGTACACGTCTTTGTACACATGTCAACTCGAGCACCGACTGATATGCATGCCCAGATTATAACGATACTTGTGATACTTGCGGTGAGGAGGGAACTACTAGATTTAATCCTATGTGATAATATATATGTACATGTCGCTTGTATAATGTAAGCAGTAGACGTACGGTGGGCGTTGACGTGACTTATCAAAGGAATTCACATAAGATTCAAATTAACATTAAGTCTTTATTTTCGTTGATTCCAGCGATGTGATTCGTCATGTCTTCGCCGTTAGTACCAATAGCATTCTATGCTCGTTCTCTTAAGAACTCTTTAATATTATGTACCGGTCGCTGCTTGACTCTCTCAACTCCTGCATCAATTAACGAGTAATCTATTTCGATTTTTCTATTTTTGTCTTAACCACTGTTCATGAAACTTATAGTGTCCATGCCCGGATCTTATTTATAGTTTTGAGAAGTTTGTTTGCTACACAATACTTGATATACTTTACATAGACAACAAAGTTCCTGTTACAAAACACCACTGTCATCATAGTACGGTTATGGTCATAAAAATGATTGAAGACTTAGATTAAGTCTCATATCTAATTGATAAAACAGTCTTTACTGATAACTTGTTTAGATTGTTTGATGTGTAGCACGCAAATTTTTACGATTAACCACTAGTTGCCCCCTCCGTGAATGATTAGCCTAGCCTAGAGACGACCCCCCGAGTCTAGCAGCTTCCGAGCGTAGGGCGAGTGGCGAGGCCGCGTGGGCTCACTAATATTTTTTCTACTTTAAAATCACTTTATACTTACTGTTTAATGGTTGTGGAGCGCTGGTTTTGTGTACGCTTCGGAATTGTCAAAATTAACAATGGCTTTACATTCAAATCATCGATACAAAGGTTCTTTGATCGCTTTCAACAAGCACGTGTGCATAAAAATATAAGGGGTTATGAAATTTTTTAATCACGAATCAGGGGCGTATCAAAACCATGCGTGATCCGAGAAGGAATCGTTTACAGAAATCGTATTGCGGTTTCGTAAACCATTCTGTACACTTCCAATACTTTTAAGCACCTGTCATGTTAGCAATTCTACCAGCTTGGCTCCTGTGATTGTGGCCCTCGACAGGAGCACCCTGCAAATCAAAAGCGAATCTATGTTCTAATATAAACGAGACAATTTAGCTTGTATCACGGTGTCGGACGGTTTGCAGAGCGCTCGATTGGAAAGGTTAAGCCAGGCGTTGGATTGTATTTTCAGCGGCTGCTAGACGCAGTGTGACTTAGCGAGGTGGCGGTAGGCTGCATAGAAAAGTGTGCATCACATAATTACTTTACTTTACTATATGTAATCCATAGACTCAGTCTGCACAGTGCTTGATGACATTCTAGGTACTTAGCGTCGGTTGCACGCGCTCCAGTTGGCCCATTTGAGTCGTGACGAGATTCTTGACCAATCACAACTCGCCATTTGAATATCACACCATGCGATTGGCTCTTTCGAAAGCTTGCAACCGCCGCAATACTCCGCCATTCAGTATCGATGTTTTATTCATTTCACACTTCCGAACCGACTTTTTTTATTATTTTCGTACTTATACACGATTTTTAACGAATCTAACCGATGTTCTCGCGCCATATCTCATCGTAACAGGGTGCGACATGTGCTCGTCAGTGTACGTTACATGGCGTTGGGACTCGGAGCTACAGCATGCGACACTCGAGATCATACCGTTTGGTTCTGTACATAGAATACTGTGCCGGTCGCGCATTGCCCACACTATACGCATTTAGAGAACTGTCCAATCTCCCTATAGTGTCGGTAATCGATCGGTCTAGTTTGCTGATATGAGAAATGTCTAGCGTTACTCGCTCTCTACCACAGATTATGGCAATTATTTTTTATTTTTTTACCTAACAATGTAATGCTATGGCCAAAGTACAGAGTTCACTTAGATCCGGTCGATTGCGACCCCCCAAATATTTTTTCGTAACTAACCCTATGTTGAAAGGTAAAAATTTGAATCGTGTACAGCATGCAAAGATTTTCCTGTCCAAATCCCTGTGAATGTGTTCCGTGTTTTCGTGTAAAGTATTTTTCTGACCGTCGGAAAAGTTAGCCCTGTGTGATTTGCAACTTGTGAGGTATTTCGACCAATCGGCGCGCGGGATCCTGCGGGCATTGGCCGACAGACCTCGAGTTACTGTTCACACAGGTCGATTTTTCTGCCGGTTTAATTCTCGCATTATTCACCATTTTGCCGCTAGCAACTCGAGCTTTAGTATCAGTAGACTGGTTCAATACGATAAAAAATATTTGGTTGGTCGCTTTCATTATTAGACTTGGCTGAGATATGCTCTTTTAATTTGGACATAAATAACATTTTTAACTCGATATAACATAATGTGGAGTGATGTTGAGGGGGCGGTTATTAACACTGGCGCCATGTTTTAATTAAATAGTTGTGATAAATTAAAAGCTGTAGGTTTTTCTCTCGTTCTTTCTTGTATTTATTGTGCATACCTAGCTCCGTCCTGCTCACCCCGCCCCTGTGTATGATAATATAGTTATATATATGCGTTAGTTAGGACACTTTTTGTAATATATCCCGCTTTTATATTCGTATTATTGTAATTAACGTGCGATATATATGTTTTAATTTATTTAGGCTTTGTTATACTAAAGTACCTATATATTATTATTATTTAATATTTTATATACGTCCATCATGGTCGGTTTCAATAATGCATTTAATGGATATGTTGCTCGTTCTCGATACTTTATAAAAATATTCTTACGACTTACAACTTCGCTTAGTCGATTTTTTGTCCTGACGACAGTTTTGATTCTAGTGTTTTTATCTGGTATAGTATAGGAAAGTTCTAGACCACAGAATATACAAAGGAACTGTATGAAAACCACATCGCTATTAAAAATATACCAGGTATTCGGATTGTAAGTCAAACCTGACATTTTCATTAAAATAAATGAATTTTCGCGTTTGATTGGATTTAAATTATCAAAAAAATACTACATAAATAGGTGAAGTAAATATAAAATGTGGTAAATGCATATAATGTATGTGAAATTTTTCTCATCGATAGGTATTTATTTTTGATGACCCTTTTATTTCAAAATTTATGTATATTCTGCAGTTTAGTGCTTATGCGTACCACCTCTGTTTAGAAAAACCCTGAGGACATTATTTTTATTTCCATATATTTTTTCTATATATTTAATAGTAATACTGTCTGTATGTATACGATCACGGAACGAGACGATAATCTGCAACGCTTTATAGTTGAAAATGCGCCCAAAATGCTATCTTTTGTGTTCTGGTTTACGGTCTTAGCTATTATGTTATGTGTGTTCGAATATATCATGGTCCCCAATAGTAAAACATTCTATTCACAAATTCAAAAATCATCATTGTATACGGCAGGAATCCAAGATGCCCCCGCTTCGTCTCCCTCACCCCCGCTTTCGTCTGTCCGGGTGACGTCGAGGTGTGCAATCTTTATCCCATCCGTGTGTCATGTTAACATAGTTGACTAATATAATTATAATGGTTTAACCTAATGCGCACATACACCGCTTGCGATGAATATATTGAAATACGGCTCGAAGGACCATGATGTATCCGACGAAACTTAGAACGAGACGGATTATCGCGGCAGCGTGGACGACACCTTGTGCTAGGGAATTGTTAGAGGATGATAAATTAATGCATGTCGTAATTTGCTACTAGTGTAACTACAGTACCCGGCAAGAAATAATGCACATCGGTATTCAGGAAGAGATAATCGGTTAGTTACGGCTTTGTAGAGCGTTGTCTCTCTCGCACATTGCACTGAAAATGCAATATCTATTAAGAGCTGCTACAGTACCCTATCAAGTACTTTTATAATAATAATATTGATGTTCCATTGGAGGTTTTAACAACTCTTTATATTTATTTATGAGTGAACGCGACCGTCTTCCACCGAATTCGAAAGAAAAGTGACAAGTCAATTGTAAGGACTGTGTAGTAAGGACAACGCTCTACAAAGCCGAAACTAACCGATTATCTCTTTCTGAATACCGATGTGCATTATTTCTTGTCGGGTACTGTAGAAGCTGAACAGAGCTTTCAAAGAATTTTATGTCAACTCATATCCATTCGCTATCATACATTTTGGTCATCAATAAATTAAAAGATCTATATCCGATTTTATTGTTACGACTAACGACAATTCAGTCGTGTTTCGAGTGTCGTGTCGTGTATTGTATCGGATCCCGGCACGGTGTCGCCCACGCTCCGCCGTCCGTTCGGTGGACGCGCCTGTAACCCGCGTGTGCGTGGCCGCAGATGGGTGGAGTGTACGCGGGGCTGCAGTACCACGGGAACTTCGCGCCGCCACCGCGCGGGCCCTTCGCCTCGCCCCCGCATCCGCACTACATCGCCAATACGCAGGTGAGTCATGTGACTTGCTCTTGGGATTGTAGCCGTCCAGTTGTGTTGATTGTTGTCTCTGTAATGATGTAAATGACGTGTACTGGCTTACTAATCTCTCTACAGGTAACACTCCGAACTTGTATCAGAACATCTTGATTCTACTTTATAATTCAAAAGATAAAAGTCAATGAAGTATTTTTAGTACTTTTAGATATTGATGAACGATAAATGTTTTTTTAAATTGACGTTCTTTAATCTACCTGGTATTGGTGCAGAGAGCCGAGGGGCGGCTTGACATGCTGGGCGGCGAGGATGCACTGTCGCCGCTGCAGACCTCGCCCGATTTCCACCATGCCCCGCTCGTCATTGCTGCTGAGGTAAGTTGCAATGCGCTCATGTGCATCAGTACCCTAGTTGACGGTTTGACTTATGTTTGTCTGAATGTTTGCAGCCGCGCGGCAACCCCTTGGAGCTGCTGGGAGCGCACCACGCACGCCACACGTTACCACATCACCACCACGTAAGTGTTAAATACATATTGTGCACTGAAACTTAATGCCCGTGATCTCGATTCTCGACTGCTGTACATGCAAATTGAATGCACTGAGAAACATAATTTAAGAAGTAGGCCTGATATGGGCCTTTCTGAAATCGAGTGGACTCGAGTTAAATTGCCGTGGCCACGCATGTAGAATTATACGAATTTCTAACGCTCCTGGGCTCATTATATGAGCCATATATAAGTTTTAAACTTTTAATTATCTCACTTATGTGTCCCAGTCATATTCTTTCCCGTTTTATCTACTGCAATAATTCTGTGCATCCCACCGCTGCCACCACTACTTGTTTCCTCCGCTATGTATTCCCACCGCCGCTATCATTTAGTAGAACTTGCTTTGTCCTATGGTTTTATTGTGTCATATTATTAGATTAGGTTTCCTGCTGCGTGTTCTAGGTGTTTAATATTGTTGTTTTCTCTTATCCTTACTAATATCCTTACTAATATTATAAATGTGAAAGTGTGTTTGTTTGTTTGTTTGTTTGTTTGTTTGTTTGTTTGTGACGCTTTCACGTCGCAACAAAGCTATTATATGGTAAGGTTTATGTGTGTGGGGATAGTTAGGAGGGTGGAGAGTGACGTAGGCTACTTTTTACCGCGGAAAAACATCCCATTCCCATGGGAAGATCGATGTTTTGTTAGTTGCTAGATATTTATTTTCGGAGTTCCTAATAGATGGCGTTAATAAAATTCATTTGCAAGTACTGAATTACGCTATCAAATACTACATGTAATTTACTTAAGTGATAGGCAAATGTAATAGGCTACTTTAGCTCTGCCTCGAGAACTCCCCGCTCCGGCTGTATTCAGTGTACCGCCCGCCCGCTGGCACTATCCTGTTGGCTGATGTCCGCAAGTTGCTGGACTCGCCGACACCGGTGGTGGGCGCGGGCGACTGGAACTGCAAGCATCCGGGGTGGAATAGCCTAGCTGCCAACAGAAGTGGAAGGCTACTTTTTGATGCCGCTGAACAGCACGGCTACACTGTCGAGGGTGTTTCACACCGTTACCGCGGCTCTGAATAAGAGAGAACGCGTGTGTGCAGTATTCCTCGACATGGAAAAGGCGTTCGACCGTGTTTGGCACGACGGCTTTCTCTACAAGATCTCGCAGTCGTCGGCGCCCCGGAGTGCCGTTAAGGTGATCTCCAGTTTCCTCGAAAAGAGAAGCTTCAGAGTAGTGCTTGAAGACGCCGAATCCACCGAGCGCCCGATGGCAGCCGGCGTCCCGCAAGGGAGTTGCCTGTCCCCGGTCTGCCTCGCCTGCTACACCGACGACATCCCGGCGGCAGGGGGGGGGGGGCGTCGCTTGCCCTGTATGCCGATGACGTGGCGTACATCACCACGTCGCTGAATAGAACCCACGCCATCGTCAAGATGCAGCGTGCGCTTGATGCCCTCCCCGAATGGCTCGCCGCGTGGAGACTGTCGGTGAATGTCGGGAAGACGCAGGCCGTGAACATAGGAGGATACCTCAACAGGCGGGACCCTACTCTGGAGCTTCACGGACAAGATATCCAATGGGCCCCACAGGCCAAATACCTGGGGGCAAAATCGACGGAAGACTTTCGATGAAGCCACAGGTTACGAAAGCCGTCGTGAATTCTAGAAGCGCGATGGCAGAAACCAGTGCTCTCCTCGAGCCTCCCTCTCGGACTGAAGCTCGGGGTCTACAAGACCTACATCAGATCCCGCCTCACGTACGCGGCACCGGCGTGGTACGCGCTCGCCAGCGAACCGCAGCGCAAGAGGGTGCGCGCGGTTCAGGCGATTGCGCTCCGCCGGCTGACTGGTGCGCCGAGGTACGTCAGGAACGCCGTCACCCAGAACGTCACGCAGTCACCTTCGAGTCGAGAGCCTGGACGACTTCATCGAGAGATTGGCACGCAACATGTTCGGGCGTGTCGACGCGTCGCGGTTCCCACATCTGCAGGACCTGGCGCCGCTCCACGCCCGTCCACCGGACCGCTGGGCCTTCCCGCGCGACTTGCTGGTTGCGCGGGACGGGCCTAGCACTGACCGATACTGGGGCTTCGTAAGTCGTCGCCCGGCGCTGATCGGCTCCTGCTGGGCTTCCCACCAGCGGGATTCACCCGGTAGGGCCTCGATCGCCTGGGCGGCGCGAAGATGAACCCCATCCCGTTTAAGACTCTGTGGCCTGTAAAAAGGCCGCCACTCACCGGACTTGACCTATTGGTTAACCACAGATGGACAACCAAGGGCCTTAGGGCCCAACCCAAGGACCGGCCCGTTTTAACGGGCCGCGAGAGACACCCCCAAAGGGGAACTAACTGTCCCGAGGGCTCCACACACCTCAGACAGGATGGAGTGAAGAGAGCGAGTAGTAGGCTACTTTTTAGCCTAAATTCCTACGGGAGCGAGACCTACGCGGCTGTTACCTACGGGTCCCGAAGCGAAGCGCGGGCGGTTCTCTAGTGTAGTTATAATAAAGGGCGATTAGCATTTCTATTACCTTTTGCTAATCCCATATCATCTGGCGACTACAACCACTGATAGTCATGGTGGTCAAGCCTTAAATTAAATTGTATGAATTTGTACACCCGTAGCGCCGCAACGGTGGCGTGGGCGTGGGCTCGGTGGGCGGCGTAGGTGTGGGCGTGGTGGGCCAGCGTGGCGCGCGGCCGTACGTGCGTGCCGCGCCACGATGGCCCCCACATCCCCATGCGCACGCCGTGCATCACATACACGCACAGGTTGGTTATACAAAATAATTAAAAATATGTACTTACCTGATTATGTTATTTTCCTTATAGTGAGATTTGATCAACGTTAAATGACACGTAGTGTGATCGCAGCGATTTGAGAACAATATTTATGACACTATTCTGTATCTAAGGCGTTAAATATTTTTGGCTGGAGTAATGGGAACAACAGGTGTATTTTGCGTTAGTCAAATTTGGTTTTAATGTTATGATAGCTTTATATTTCATTTAATAAACGTTCGTTGCGTACATTTTGTACTATCGGCAAAATTAATTCGTACCCCACTTCGCCGACAGTTCGTTTTGAGAATGTCAATTGAACTTTTGAGGATGTCAAAGTCGTTCAAATTCAAGCGTGTCTGTTGCACATATGACTTTTTTAATATTAAGCTCCCTCCGTCACACGTCATGTGAGCTTTAGTAATAGAGCTAGGAATATACAGTACCCGGCAAGAAATAATGCACATCGGTATTCAGAAACAGATAATCGGTTAGTTTCGGCTTTGTAGAGCGTTGTCCCTACTACACTTTACCGCTGACTTGTCACTTTTCTTTCGAATTCGGTAGAAGACGGTTGCGTTCACTCATAAATAAATATAAAGAGTTGTTAAAACCTCCAATGGAACATAAATATTTTTATTATTATAAGTACATGTATCAGCTCTTAATAGATATTGCATTATTAGTGCAATGTGCAAGAGAGACAACGCTCTACAAATCCGTAACTAACCGATTATCTCTTTCTGAAAACCGATGTGCATTATTTCTTGCCGGGTACTGTAGATTAAAGTTAAGCGTCCACAGATCGGTATCGTACGCATCGGACGTATCGCAGTATCGCAGTTTGTATAGAAAGTACGATTCGTACGATGCGGATCAGTGGACGCACTTGTATCATTTTCTATACAAAGAATACTACGATCCGTTTAATGCGATGCGTCCGATGCGTACGGTACGGCACGGCACGTAAGCATCGGACCGTTCGCATAAACCGCACAATTTTTTCATACTGCGTCCATTGTATCGGCAGCGGTTGGATTGTCGACGCCATGTCTCATTTAGATTTTACTAGTGCGCGGGGCGCGTCTACTGATCGGCATTCCGTATGAAGTCATCGGCACGCATCGCAAATCGCAAAAGTTGCCTCTCACAGCATCGGTGTCGGCATTGCCGATGTGCGATCCGTACAATGCGGATCAGTGGACGCACTTGTGTGACTTTCTATATAAAGAATACTACGATACGATTAATGCGATGCGTCCGATGCGTACGATACCGACCTGTGGACGCTTAGCTTTAGCTGCAACATATATTTGACAGATATTCTTATTGCTTTTGTATTAACTATATATTAGTTTTCCCGCGGCTTCGCCCGGGTTCGAGACAAGCAACAACCAAATATCGTTAAAATTATTCCATGGGAATTTATTAAGAGGAATAAACTATCCCATGGAACAAATTTGTCACAGTCTGATAACAACAACTCTGATGAGTTTTATATCACTTCTACTCCCCTTTTCATCCTGTTAAAGGATGATTTCCGAGAAAAAATATCCTTTGTCTTTTCCAGAATCTCAAACTATCTCCATATAAAGTTCTGTAATGTAATGTCTTTTTTTTTCAATTTATTACAAATTCAGCATTCATCCGTTTCAGCAGATTCAGCAGTTTAAGCGCGAAAAACCAATAAACAGACAGAGTTATTTTCACATTTTAATAATATTATTTATCAGAATAAAAATAATAAAGATACACAAATCGTTTATGCAGATTAGAATATCGTTACTTCATGATGGATAGACAATGTGTTTAATGTGTATGTTAAAGTTGAGGTTAAAGTATTATTTAAGTTAAAGTGACAAAAATCTCTAAAGATATACATTGTCAATGTCATGTAGAATAATAACAGGTTTGTTTCCAAGGCGTTTTAGACGAATTTGACAATGTTTAGACGAATTTCGACTTAAATTCACTTCATGTTCTGTAAGAAAATAAGCTGAAGGTGGGGTACGAATCAATTTGGCCGATAGTACGTACCTGGTCTGCTCTTACAAGAACTCGGTTCCATAGTAGTCAAAGTTAAAAAATGCGTACGTATTGTACCTTATTTTCCGTACGTACCTTATTTTGGTTTTGGCTATTTGCGTGTATCTTTTAGTCTGAACTACTGTATAAGCAAATGTTTGTGTGAATTAAATGTACGTTTGTTATGTGCAGGGTGGCGGGGGACTGGTCGGCGCGGCGCTGCCGGCGCAACTTCACGTGACGCAGCCGTTGGCGCTGCCGCCGCCGCCTCCCACCTACCAGGTACGCTACCCACTGAATCATTGTCATCCCTTTTATCGTAGAGATGTCAATTTGCATTGGCTTTCATACCTTTTTCTTGGTAATACTTAGGCAGCAGTCGTATGAACAAGTTAGAAGACTTACTATTATTGAAGACAAGGCGTTTAACAACTTTGCCCTCGTATGATCTTAATAAGCGATGAGATTCAGTTGAAACAAACATATGCAAAACAACCGCCATAGCTATATTAATAATGCAGATATAATCTGCGCGAAATAGGTAAAGTGATAACAACACTATAACGATGTTACATTGAGAGTTATTAAACGAGATGAGGGATCCGAATAGATAAATAATTTACATTACCCATGTGATGTATGAACGATGTGGCAGGTGTTCCTGAACCTGCTGGCGATGTTCCCGCTGTCGCCGTACGCGGAGGCGCGCGAGGACGCGGCGGCCTCGCCCGAGACCGAGAACTACGAGGCGCTGTTGTCGCTGGCCGAGCGGCTCGGGGAGGCCAAGCCGCGCGGCCTGCAGCGCCACGAGATCGACCTGCTGCCCAGCTACAAGTACTGCCGGCAGACGCATCAAGGTCAGTCGAGTACACACACAGGTGTAAGGCTTTGTACACTGCGCGCTCGAGTAACGCACACATAATATACACCGCGGGCACGTATTGACACAAAACATTATTCAATGGTGAATCAAAGTGGTTTTCTATTTCGTGTTCATGTAAGGTGTCTGGAAATGCATTGCTCGAGTGCGCAATGTGTGTAAGATTGTTCTATTCACCAACACGCAAGCAAAGGTTATCGCATAAGCCTGCGCATTCGCAAAGAGTGCGCACTCATGCGTGTGCGTCCTCGTAATCATTAAGATGTTTTTTCGGAAAACTATGTATTTGTTTTTTACAATATCTCATTGCAATGGATATTAACAATCATGAAATATGAAATAAATATTTTCCCCTTCGTCAAGTGCGTATAGTGCACAATACACAGTCCATGTAAAGCCCCTTTACCATTTCACATCAGAAATATGGTAACGGTATTGACGGATCTCGGTGTGTGTGTGTGCAGGTGAGCAGTCGTCGTGCGTGGTGTGCATGAGCGAGTTCGAGGCGCGGCAGACGCTGCGCGTGCTGCCCTGTGCGCACGAGTTCCACGCCAAGTGCGTCGACAAGTGGCTGCGGGTGAGTCGAGTGTTTGTTGCTGGGTCTTCTTTATATGAAGAACTTAGATAACTTGCGTTATGTCAACAAATGGTAAAAATATGTTGCTGAATTTTTTGTTTCTTCTTCATACTAGAATTTTTGTTTTTGTCGTGTGTTAAAGGTTCTCAAAGAAAAATCGATATCCAATGCTGTCTTTGCATTTGTTGGTAAATTTTATTGTTCTAATGATCCCGAAAACAGCGTTTACGTATATAGAATCTACCAGTGTAATTTAACAAATGACTCATACGGCTATGTGAAATCGACAAATTTAAATTCGCAGACGAATCGAACGTGTCCAATATGTCGCGGCAACGCGTCGGAGTACTTCAACAACTCGGAGTGACGTCAACGCGCGCCCTCTCCCGGCCGCTGCGACCAACTGACCTGACCGTTCGCGGCTGCAGTGCTCTTGTTACGAAGGATTTTCTACAGCGACTACGTATTATAGTTAGAACGGAGTTTGTACTTGAATCGGTTTAGTTGTGTTGCGTTTTTAATCCGGTATTCTAGTGTTGTTTTAACAGATCGCGCGCTAGTCGCTCCGTCTCGCTTGTTAGCGAGTGATCGCAATGGAATGAGGTTTGGCACGGACAGAGATAGATTGATTCGTTCTCTGTTCTAGGTAGTCGGAATATTCATATTTTAGATCAAATTCAAATATTATACATTTTAAAAGTGTTAAGTTTCAATTACTGGGATGATTTTTATTATTTTGATTGTTTGTAAAAATGTCTTAAAGTGATTGCAATTCAATTGTGCAATAGATATTCTAAATTATTTAATACGAGCTTTTTGTGCTCTTATGAACTTAGCAAGTGCCTCAGCTGACTATAGACGTGCCACACATATTTGTTTGTAGCGTTCAGTGCAATAAGGCTGAATATCGTATACGCACCGCCAGCCCCTCACGAGTCCGATGTATGAATTTCTTCGACAAGTTCCAAACAATTTAATACCTTAATAGTTGTAAGAATAGCATTTACTTGATTTGTGCTTTATTAAAATGTTTTACGGCTTCGTTTAATTTTCCACCCTAAAGCTATCGCAGCAAGGGTCCCTCTCGGCTGATACTGCTTGTCAAAGGAATCTCGCGAGCGAGTTTCAAGCGACTCTAATTAAGTTGTACAATAAGGATATAGGTACGTTATGTTCGCTATTAGTACTGATTTTTCGCTTCCACAGGAGGTTTGAACGACTTACATTGTCTATGGCTCAAATCACAAAGTTGCATAGATGAAATTTTTAATGTTGCGTAACCGAAATGGCTCGTGTAGAAATAATTGATGTCAACCAAAAGATGTCAAGTCAAGTCAATATAGATTATAAAACTTACGAAATACAGAGTTGTAATCGTTGGATTTAAATTGGACAGTCGGCCTGGTTCTTTGCCAAATCTAATATTGAAATAAATTCAGTTTAGATCCTGCAAAGGATTGCCATGCACTTTTGTTGCTCGTGGCCAGAATGTTCCGCGCATTGATTAAAATAGAGTGTAGTCCTGTTTAACTCAGCGTTACTTCCACTGCCACAGATTATCACAACTTATCAATAGGCAATGAAAGTCGTATAGATCACCAAAATATTAATATTTTAATTATGTTATATATAAATGCAAGCGCCTTATGTTATCTGGTGAAGTTACCTTACCCGGTCCGTGACGAGTTCTTAACGCTAAAGTTTTGTATGTAATTAATTAGTTATAGTTAATAATAATTTAGTTATACGTTCTCAACCGTTGCGTCCGCGGCCTTAGGTGTGTGCGTGTATACATATAGGATTAGTGTGTGCGTGTGATGAGTGATGTTGTAAATGAGCTGGTTAGGTGTTAGGCCAGTGTTTCTGTCTCTCTCTCTCTCTCTCTCTTTGGCTCTTCACTGCACGTGACTGTATACCCGTCTCTTTCTTTTCTTGGGTGGACACGTTTTAGTTACTGTTTTGGTTTTTTTTTCTTTACTAATGATTGAATATAGGGGTGTTGTCTCTGATGTATTTCTTTTTTTATTTTGTCGCCTAATTTGTTGATGGGTTTTTTTGTAGTATAACTTATAACGGATACTAACAATTTATACGTTATTTTTACCATATAAGAAACCAAGTTCAAAGCCACTGTCGTAAAAAAAATCAATAGTAAAGCACTCTTCATATTTAAAATGAAACGTATTTAATGATTAACAAGTATTCATTTTATTTTCGCGTACTTTCAATGTCATTTAATATATTATGTATGTATTCTAAAGTATATTACATCAGATTCATTAGAGGAGAAGTCTCAGAGACGACACGACACCCTCTTACGATTAACTCTATACGGCAATGCAAGTTATCGGTGTGTATATATTGGGGCGAACACTCGGCGTTTACGACTAACGACACGATCCGCCATACGACATATTTACGACACATTAGTTATAGATTGGCTTTTTGTTTCTTTATACTAAATATAATTGTATGTTTTAAATCAATTTAACGCATCAAGAATGCTCCCCTTTTCGTTTAGATCAAATTATACCTAGTTAAGATTTTCTTTCGGATGAGTTTCTTACAAATTCTGTCACAATTTCTATCAAGTTTATTTAAAGCCTGAATGAAGCTTTATATATTATGTCCCAGATTTAGGTGTGCTTCAATCTTCAAGAGACTGATTAGACTTTTATCAGTCATTTCGATTCTTTTTCATTTAACATCAGGTGAAATTGTTGTTAAGTATTAATTTGTATTATAACAAGAATTAATTTATTTTATATTTAAATAAAAAGGGATTGATAAATTTTTTCATATTTAGATTTCCAAACATGCGTAATCTGTCGTAACGGGGCCGTGTCGTAGTCGCGTGCGTCACGCGTCCGTTCGCGGTGGGCGTGGCGATGCAATAATCGAATATGCAATTTGGATTTTACTTTAATGCTCGTTGAGTTGTAAATCGTTTGTTATATAATATAGTCGTGTTTACGTTTTATACTTAGTTAATTACATGTATCACCGTGTTGCGAGATCTGTTTTGCTTTGGTTTGGGGGTGTGGCTCGGTGGAAGTAGTGATCTTGTGCGACCAGTTTGAATTGGACTATGCATCTCTATTTGGTTTATTTTGAAGGCATTTCTAATTTAGTTTATTGTTTTTCTGACATACAAATCCTCTTTATTGTACACCACCAAATTTCACAGAAACATAAAAACAAACTTATAAGTACAACAGGCGGTCTAACGCTAATTAGCGATCTCTTCCAGACAACCTTTAAATATTGGACTAAACTGAAAACAGGAAAAGGGTAGGGTGCACAAATTATTGATTAACGAGCTAAAAACTCAAAAAACATTGTTATATTGAAATCACAAACAGACACTGCAATTTTGTTTGCTAATCAAACTACAAAATTTCCTTATTTAAGATCTGTGAGAAGGTAGGATTCAAATAGTTGCTACTGTATCGGACGGTCGAAAATATTACTTCTTTGTGTCACGAAGTCACATCTCTCGCAACCTATGCGACACCACTCCTTTACTCTGTTACGCTTCAGGCACGTTACAGCGACAGCGACGTTGCGATTAAGAAACCATATGCCCACCTTAACCCAATTAATAAATGAGTTAAAATCACACGGAAACAAGGGACATAGAAGTATCATTAGATTTTTTCAAAAGCCAGAATAGTGTAATCAAAATAATGATAATAAATATCAATGTGTCTAAGGCTCTAGACAGACGGACCGCATTTCAACTGCAATCCAACCGCAAATTGCAGTTCAGGTGCAGTTTGAATGCAGTTGACACGACTGCAATAGAACTGCAAACCAAACGCGCAACCAAACCAAACCAAACTGCAATTGAACTGCAATCGGACTGCGCGTTTGGTTTGCATGTACTATTGCAGTCGTGTCAACTGCATTCAAACTGCACCTGAACTGCAATTTGCCGTTGGATTGCAGTTGAAATGCGGTCCGTCTGTCTAGAGCCTTAGATTTCAATTTTTCAACTGATTATTTTTTAATTGTAGTATTGCCTCTGTTCGTTGATAAAACAATTATAGTCCTACAAGCATCTTTTGGCGCGTGGGTGACAGAGACAGCGCCTTACAGTTTGCCTTACCTGTAAGGCGCTGTCTCTGTCACCCACATGCCAAAAGAACCTTGTAGGACTTTACACAACATTGAGATGTTGGTTAAAAAAGAGCTTTGCAGTGTATAAATTATAGGGTACACCTAACGCGCGCCGCTGTCGCTAGACCGCTTGCGTAACGCTGAGTTTTATATTTCCTTATTATGTTACAGTGTATAGTGAATTGTATTGTATGTAGCTAATATCGCTAATTCCTTTATTATTATTTAATTTTACTATCGGCTTCGGACGCTGCGATGACGTCATACTGGCAATATTTTTTTCATTAAATTAACCCTACAAATTTAATATTAGTTGTTCATTTAATTGTAATTTTTTATACATAAATTTAGCTGTATACTACGATTAAAGTTTATGAAATGGTATTTTTAAATCTACTGTCTTCCATGAATTATGATTTCTCCTTTTAGTTTAATACAACGCATGCTAAAATAGTATGATGTAAGAATTTTATTTCATTTTTTTAACAATCAGTTGATAATATTAGATAATATAGGTGGCGCCACGTGTACGTGTTTTCGGTTTTGTATGAAGAGAGGGCACCACTTGCCTAGTGTCCGTCCGCATGCGTACTGTCGTCGTGGCGTCCGCTGCTCAGTGCCATGTTCGAGAATGTTCGCGTTATTTCGCCGTGTTGTGTATCTATACTTAGGCTTGTCGTTCGTTGACTGTCTGACCATCACGCTGAAGTTAGCAGTCGATATATAATTGGGTAAATTAATCCTAAGTAGTATTTAATTGTTTTACAACAGTACGACTTATAATACCGGGAAGTTTAGCAATAACGCCTCCCAAGTTAGGTCGCAAGAGTAGCAATGCACTTGTGATCGACTTCAAATTGAACTCTTCATCTGATGGGATTAATTACGAATTGGAAATAATTATATCAATATTCGACTGGAATTACCGCCAATTGGTATAATGTAATTAAGAAAGCTGGCAAGAAAGTCCACAGATAGACTTCACTATTTATTGTCTCAATACAACGGTTGTGGGTCAAGCGGTCAGCGCGCGAGTGTTGTAATGTTACTGTTTTATGTTGCTATCCGATCGACGCGCAGGCGCAGTGGACAGAGTGCTCCGTCTACGAGGCGGAATACTTTGTAACCAGCATATTAGCGATTATGAGGAATATGAGAAAAATATTTTGAGCTAATTTACTTATTGAAAAGTTGTTAATATGCCTGGGTCGTAAACTCGTAATCGATCACGTTTGTCCACTGTCCTGTGCGGAGTCAGGCATGCCTTCGTATAACTAGTTGTAGGGTTGTACTTTTATTAATTTGTTAGTTTGTTAGTTCGGTTTAGTGGTAGCGGTAGATTTTATATGTATTGCGTACACCGCCGGCGACAGCGGGCCGCTCCCCGATATTAGTATGTGTTGTGAGTTCACAGCGTCGGTATCGATCGACATTATACTCGTAACATGAACTGTGGTGTATGTATCAAGATGATTAGATTAGATAGTCTTCACTGTTGTTTATTTGGGTTGGGGAAGTAAATTCTCTATGACTTTATCTGAGCGCTGGGCAATGTGTATGCAAATTTCCGGGTTAGAAAAAATCCCTTTGGCATTTATATGTAATATAATTTGGATACAAAAATGGTTAAATAAATCATCATTTTAATATTTAAAAAGCTATACTAATGATCTGTGTAATCTTATTTGGTCGAATTCAGGATTAATGACAGGCCTTACTCGAAAAATGTTGTAAATAAAAAGTTGCCTATATGTTGCTCCACAGTCTCTACTATCTGCCAGTGAAGGTCCCATAGAAATAGATTCAGCCGTTCTGAATATTAGCCCGGACAAACAAACAGCCAGACCAAACTTTTGAAATGGTTTGTTTGCGTTTTAGTATCGTGTAAATAACAATATGAACTTAAAACTGCTATTTTAAAATCACAGACGGGACAATTTAATTTAATTTATACTTCAATTTTATTAATACATGATCTGGTCAGGACTTATTTTCTTTTAAAACGAATTCGCAGTTCATTGTTTCTGATGGGTGCCTCTTGTTTGGTATAACAACTTTTCGTCGAAAATCGCTTCGACTAATTTTAGTTGGAATAAAGTCACATCACATAATTATTCATTTGATCGAATATTTGATTGCCATAATTTTATTTCTTATCATCATTTGTTTCGAATAATATCTTTTTATCGAATGTTCAAATGCGCTAATTTTAATTAAAGTAATTAGGTTAGCGAGGAGCGAAGCGACGAGCGTGTTACGTTTACAGGAACCATCGCACGAGCCGAGCGAGCGAAGCGAGCGTGCCGCGGCAGCGGCCGGCGAGTGCCAGAACCGACTTTAGAGCGTTTATAACCTGAACATTTCATGAAATGAACATTGTATAAAATAATATTCGATCAAATGAATATTATGTCAATCAATATTACACAAAATGAATATTCGATCAAATGAAAATTATGTCAAACGATATTATACAAACTGATTATTATCTTAAACGTTGTTCGATTTGTTAAAATTATATCAAAAGTTGTTATACGAAACGAGGGTAACCCGTTTTTGATGTCGATTGTAACATTTTACAAAAGTTTACGCTGTTAAGACCTTTTACGTGCACAATGAGCCTATTGTTGTTGCTATTCCTAAACTAGCGGCACGCTATGATGGCCGGTTTGACGTTTGTCCGCTCATGAAGTTCCGTATTAATTGATAACGACTTTGAAGGAAATAATTGTATTACTTTATTGACGATAGTGATGTGCAGAGATTCATAAATTTTATCGAATGTAGTTTTAGGTTTAGGACTCAAAATTTATTTATTAAATTGATTTCTAAAATGTATACAAGTGTAGAAAAATCAGTTTGCACCATTTAAGGGGTGAATGTACTTGTGAATATGAACAATTTTCACTATGTGGACAAACCTCTGAAATCGCAAAAAAATATCAGCTGTTTCATACAAAAGGTAAAATTTTTATTTTTATATGATATATACCACAACTCGGCATTTGGTTTTCTAAATTGAAAATTTTTAAAAATGGAATCTAATACGATCGTCACATAGGATCGCTGGCTAGCACAACTACTACCTCCGGCAAACTCGCGTCAATGCTCAATGCAAAACAAAGCAGTTTCGAATTGACGTTGCTTCGAAAAGTAAGGTACGTTGGGGTAAGATCGGTGGTGGGGTAAGACCGTTGGAATCAAATAACTCACTATTTTGGCTTTATTTTTCAATGTTAGCCACACTGCGCGAAAGATAATTTTGTTACGCCCCACCCAGCAGTGGTCGCCAGTCGCTCCTGCAAGACGCACGTATGATACATGCTTTTAAAGTTAACAAGGTAAATTTTCCAAAATTTTTGTCCATCCGGTCTTCCCCCTCAATTTTTTATTGAATATTGTAGCGAAAGTATAATGTATTTTATTATTATTTTGCCTAAATACTAAAATTTAAGCAGTGGTAATTAGATAAAACTAATTGATATCCGTCTAGTATCTCTGCAGGCTGAAATCCGGTGTTATCCTCCTCAGGTGAAGATCGGATAAAAATATGCGTTCAGCGCCAAGTGATGAAATTTGTAGTGGTTGTCAAACTTTTATAATATATGATTAAAAACCAAGATAGATTATAATAACAAAAATCTGATTATAGAATAAGCAACGTAACTTGAAGTATCCTAATAGATTAAATGCATACATCGCTAACAAAATATATAATTTAGAACATTAAGAAAAAATTAACAGCTATAATTATTAAATGTATGTGCTTATTAATAATAATAAAAATAATTCTTAAAGCTTAATAAATCTAATTTTCTACTAATGTACACGCTTATTATTTTAAAAACTATTCTACCAATTCATAATTTGGTTCTAGTCTCCTTGGCTTCCCTTTATCACTCTCATATCCATAGTTTTACTTATATTTAAACACATAAATTTGCTTGAAATTACTACTTGTACCTATACGTACATAAAGAAGTAAGTAGTAAGTAAAGGTCATTCACTTGTAGCAATTTAACGACAATTCTATTAGAGACAAATGTCGAGAGAACCTAAACTTTGGGAACCATTAAATCGCCTAATTTTAAAATAAGGGGTAAGATCGGACAGCCCGAACGAAAAAAAGAGCGAAAAAAAAGTAATCATCTAGAACATCTATGTTCGTAGCCTTATATAGATTTCATTGATATCATATTAAAGCACATAAAAGATCGGATATATCCTTGTCATACACCTTGTGTTCTTTGCAATAGAAACAGTTTTAAATTACTGTCCGAACTTCCCCCTTAATGACCAAACTGTGATTATACTCATAAAAAAGTATATCGAGTTTTTCTAAGCGTATAAATAATAAAATATTGAGTGTACGAAGAGAAATGCTATTTTAAATTATGCTATGTTTATTCATCATCCGTTTGCACTATATTTCATTGACATAGCACTTACTGAACTCACAAAATTTAAGTTTTTACAACATCCTTCGAACTTGTCGTAAATCCGTCCGGTATTACCCCAACGTACCTTATAAACTGTCAGTGCAATGCGATTGTGATATAGTTTTGACCTGGCTTTGGATTTCAAATATTGATACTGCATTACTGTTGACCCTTGCTCGTTAATTTGGACTCTGTTCAAGCCCTTTGTTGTGGATTTCGTCGATATGACATTCCACATCACTGTTGTAATGTGTCAAACCGGCCATCATAGCGTGCCGCTAGTGTAGAGGAATTTTACAACGGGAGCGTAGTCTCGCGGCGCCGCTTATATAAATGTGCAGTATTCGCGTTCTTCCCGATGGCTTGTTGCGCTGATACACCGCCTGACTGACGACGTCTATTGCTCTATGTCAAATACTTGATTAGAATTAAAAGGAACTTTAATAAAGACAATTAAAAAGTTTTATTACTATGGTCAACATGAAGACATTATTGTAACTAAGTTAATAACTCATCAAATTGAGTAAATTGAATCGATGAAGTCTAGTTTGAAGAAGAATTTAATATTAAATGATTGCACAAAGTGACATAGAAGTAGAATCTTTCAGTCGGTTGGTTGTAGCCGCTGGAGTGTTTTTTATATTAGTTCTTGGTAATCTTATCCTTTGAGTTTTATTGTTCCAAAATAACATATCTGTGTCAGTGCGGTGTGGACACGGCGCCGGTGCCCAGCGAGTGTTTTAAAGTTTGCTGACGACAATATCATACATTTTGGTCTGTTTATTTTTCGTTTTGTATATTTATATCTATTCTCGTGTTCATGTTAAGAAGAGGTTGTATTGCTAACATCTGTGTAAATCAATTTTTTACCTTTTGTTTAAATAATAGGCAAATTTTAAAATTGTAAAACAGTCATTGTAACTTTATTATTATTATTGAACTTAACGTCTAAATGATCATGTGATTATGAATTTGTTTTTTTTTATATTCTCTACATGCTATGTATTCTATTGTACTTCAAGGCTCGTTTGAATGATTTTATTTCTTTAATGACACAATGGATTAAGTCTGTTAAATATTGGTTAGTTTTGTTGTGTATTACCCGCTAAACTTGCTTGATTTGTTTTGTTTTTTTAATTTGCAACTGTCTTTTTAGTTCAATTTTAAAACCGAAAAGCTTGTCACAGCCCCGCACTGATATTAAACTTTACATTTTCTGTTATAATAGCTGTCAATACTTATTTTGAGATTTCGTTTCGTGGGTCATTTTTGGCACCCAACGTGCGACTTACTTTGGCGCCCAAAGCGGGACTGAAATACATCTTTATAATATTCAAGTTGTTCAATGTAAGGTTTGCTTCCACTCTGATCTTTTTTAATAGTTATTAATTGATTGCGAACAATAAATGAGTAAACGGGCTGTTGTCAGCGCATTGTTAGCAAGCCAACCATTTACCAAAGCATTGTGTAAGCATTACTACCATGTAATATGTGTATGTCCGGACGTCCGCCTCATGTGCTCAGTCGTTTTTATTTTATTAAATGCACTGCTATTTTATTTTTTGTTTCTTTTTATTTTTCTTTACTTTTTATTTATTAGAATTTTAGATGTGAAAGATATGTGTAGATGTATATTGTTATAAATTTCATTGTAGCGTGCTTGAAACCTTGCCCGTTGAACATTTAGGTACCTAATTAATTTGTTAGCTTTGAAATCGATAGTACAAAATTTACATATGAATATGTATGAATGCAATGAATAGAATAAGGTGGACTTATCAGCAAGTGAGAATGTGCTTACAAGAAGGTTAAATCACACAGTATAGACTAAAACAGATACATTTACTGACAATTCCGGTGTGACACTAATTGCCCACAATTTAATATACCTTTAACCGCATCGATCTCAACTATTGACCTTAAAATTTAGGTGCAGGTTATCAAAAATACTCTTTATTCATGATTTTTACTAGAAAATTTCTACGTAACATCAATTTAAAGTTTTGAATGACGTCACTGAATGTAGTAGGACAAAAAATGCTTAATTTTGGACTTCTTCCTATTTATTCAGCTGGTATTGATCAATATCTTTCTTCAATGCGTCTTCTAATCTTGCATAAATAATTTCACAAGTCACAAGAAAATAACAGATATAAACAGTCCTCGAGATTAACGTTTTATATACAATTAATAATATTTTTGTTTCATTTCTAAACTGCCAAATTATTGTGGTATGTGGCAATTTAAAAAATAAAGTATTTTAATGTGAAATAGGTGTGTCTAGTTGTTGTGAGACTGGTGGGCTTGGTGCGATCGTCTTCCCTGGTGTCTCCCTCACGGGAAAAAGGATTTTGCTGGTACACTAGCCAGGAAATATTACCTTATATTAATATCTCCGTTGGTGACTATTGTGGTAAGGGTGACCTTCATCATAAGTAGCATTTTTCTCAACGAACGCTTTGCACGTGAATTATCAAGTTGAAAATTTGGCTGGTCTAGGGTAGGGATGCCCGATCTGAATCGATCTTTTAGAACAGCGTTTCTTAACCTTTTTGGCTGGCGACCCAAAATTTAAAAATATTTGAAGTCCGCGACCCTGATATTTTATTGATTTTCCAGTGATAATATAATTATTGCTTTTTACAAAAAAAATAATCGACTTCAACCTCGATAAGCAGAGATAACTCAAAAGCTACTCGCCAGATGGCGCTTAATTCAATATTTAGGTGTAAAATTCTCGTCACTACAAATTAATCAAGCCCAAACACTAGATAACTACAGTAAATCGTTGAGGAGTTCCCTTGACTGTCTTTCGGCTTCATCAGATCGACTCCAGACCTTCATGAAAATTGTAGCGCTTTCATGTGCTTATGAAAACATTAACAAACACACTGGTCGTCCCTACAATTTTTGAAAGTTGCCCTCGATTTCTCCGAGATGCCATCATCAGATCCTGGTGATCCTTTTAAAAGGACCCCACTGCGCATATCTACTTTACAATAAAAAAGAATTATCAAAATCGGCCTATAAACGACGAAAAAATCGCCGAACATACATAAAAAAGCATATTATATACCGTCGAATTGAGAACCTCCTTCTTTTTTGAAGTCGGTTAAAAATAATAGGAGTAAAACTCCGTAGTTTGTTCAAATTTATGTCATTACGTTGAATTGCTTTGTGGCGCAGTGGGAAGCGCGCTCAGCTTGCGATTGGGTTTACTAAGCAATTTTCGCAGAGGCTGGTCACTGGATGGGTGACCGAAATCCTTAATATTTACTCCGTTAGGTACGTTAAGCCGTCGCTAGAGTGGGAGCTCGAACCGTCCATCACCAACCCCGGGAAGGATGAGGGTATGTGTGGCCGCATACCGTCGTATGGAGATGGCAAGCGATGGGGCTTCTTGTCCCTCGCGGGCAGATCCCGAAGACAAGTGCACCGCGCTTGGGGGGTTCCGGTTGTGTTCCGTTTGGAGATCCCGGAGTTCTCCAAAAAGCGCCGAGGAAGGCCACCGGGGGGGTTTTAGTGGGTAAAAATCCCACATAACCCGGTGTCGCTCCCACGGCACTGGGTACCTTTTGAAGGTTTCCCCCTCGACAAAAAAGAATGTAATTTGTATGTTTTTATCAGCAAGGAAGGCTTGTGCTCCAGCAGTGGGGACATTAGAAGGCTGGTGATGATGATGATGTCATTACGGTCTCTCTGAGAGGTTATGCAGTTGGGTAGCCAGCTTTCTGTCTGAGCGACATATAAAGGTCGTAGAGGACGGTCCATAAACGCTAGTGTTCCCCAAGGGTCTGTGCTGTCTCGTACCCTGTTCATTCTGCATATCAATGCCATGCTGGAGCGTGCAAACGGCATTCATTGCTATGCAGATGACAGCCTATTATACATGCCCTGCAAATGCCTCTCAGTCACAAGTGGAGGATACTAGAATCAAACTTGTGTCTGAAGTAGAGAACTCTCTGGAGCAAGTCTCGGAATGGGGTCGACTCAATTTAGTTGAGTTCAACCCCACGAAGACACAAGTTTGTGCGTTTTCCGCTGAGAAAACCCCATTTGTCATGGCGCCTCAATTCCAGGGTACCGCGCTCACCGTTGGTAAAAGTATTGGGATTCTGGGCGTTGACATTTCGAGCGACGTGCAGTATCGGTGTCATCTGGAAGCTAAAGCCAAATTGGCCTCCAAAAAGCTTGGTGTCCTAAACCGGGCGAAGCAGTACTTCACTGTGAGGGACCTACTGATGCTTTATAAATCACAGGTCAGGCCTCACATGGAGTACTGCTCTCAGCTCAGGGTAGGGGCGCCACAATACCAGCTTAGTCCATTTGACGCCGTACAAAAGCGCGCGGCTCGAATTGTCAACGACCCACGAGTCACTAACAGGTTAGAACACCTTAGTCTGAGGAGAGACATGGGATACCTCTGCGTGTTCTACCGGCTTTACAACAGTGTTTGCTTTGAGTAATTGTTCGATTTGGTGCCAACTTCACCCTTCCATCATCACACCATTCGCCGAAGATTAAAGTTTCATCCACATCGCTTGGACTCGTGGCGAACGACTACGGTCCGTTTTTCATGATCGTTTTTGCCGCGAACGTGCAACATGTGGAATGAGCTTCCTTCTGAGGTATTCCGGAGCACTATGACATGGGGTTCTTCAAGAAAGGAGTAAAAAGAGTTCTTCTTCAGGACCGGCGTTGCACTGGTGACTCCCCTGGTGTTGCTCATGCCCATAGGCGACGATGACCACTTACCATCAGGTGGCTCGTATGCTTTTACGTCAGCACTTCAGGCTGTAAAAAAGGCCGCTGTCTTTTCAAAATTCCCGCGACCCATCCCAATACCGCCCGCGACCCGGATTTGGGTCGCGACCTGAGGTTAAGAAACGATGTTTTAGAAGATCGATTCACGACAATACGATCTACCGATTTTTTGAATCGATTCAACAGGTTGCGATCTTCGCCTGAATCGAATCGTATGCCAAGAAGATCGTATGAAAAAATCGTATCATTAAAACTGTAGGTAACAACTTAAACAACATGATCTTTGCCAACACCACATTAGTGTGGGCGATAAAAGAATAAAGATCTACAAAAATATTTTCGAGTTACACCGATCAAACTAAGCGGTACGTATGAAAAATGAATGTATAGTTGAGTCGTCGAGCATATGGAAATGCCATTCTCCGCCAAAACCAAACTCAATTTAGCTTGTTAGAAAAACTTATTAAGGACATTTTTTAAATAATGCCGTCAATGTTATATGTACCTTAATCGCATTGGCGGAACGCTGGCATTTGTGTTCCATGCAATTATTACGAATTCCAGATCGAATTCAAACGGAGTACCTATAGATGTTAATATTTCGTTTATTTTAAAGTTTATTATATTTTATTTATTACAAATGTATATTATTATTATATGTTATATGCACACTACAGTGTTCACTGACTGAAGTTAATTTGTTGATTTATTCTTTGATATTACTTTGATAAGATACAAAGTGCATGATTTTGCGAGAAACACATTATTTAAAAATAATAACATGGCCCCGCTGTTAAAATCAAATATTAGACGCGGAGAGTTGAAATCCATAATACAAATTACATTAAATTGAACCTGTGTTCCACACTAGATTTTTCCTTTTTTTGATTATTATATAAATTAAATAACGCTGCTTAACATACAGAATCTAGCTTATTTTTGTGGCTTTGCACTAATTTAAAAACAATAGGATACGATCTTCGGAGATCGAATGAGATCGATTCAATGTCATACGATTCAGATCGTGAATCGATCCATGGGGTTGCGATCCATTACGATCCAAAAAATCGATTCAAACCAAAAAATCGGGCATCCCTAGTCTAGGGCATAGACCTGTTGATTTTAGTTTTTCCGATTTTGTACAGTCACGCCAATAATTGCAGCGATCGGTTTGTAACGAGTGTAGTGGATACTGAATCTGTAATAGTAAGTAATGAAAATAATGGATTCTCGTTTGGTTATATCACATCGACGTCTTGGTATTTTTGCCTAAATTCGTCCGGTTATTATGATCTCTCCCTGACTATTGGTCCGAAGCAGTATAATTTTAGTGCTTGGCTTGGGCTTAGGCTTAGGCATCTGTTTGATGTTTAAAATTACATTCTAATAGATGGTCCTTCGAGGAGCTCAGGGTATCGGTTTTTTACAAATCGCTGACTATCATGGACTGTATACAGCAGGCGTAAGTTAGATATAAATCTCCATGGAATGTAAAATAGTACAAGCTACATCGATGTATGTTCACTAATATCAATGACAGAAAAGGATTAAATATTTCTCTTTCAAGTTGAATCCACAAGGATAAGCTTTTACGGGCAGTCCACCCTAGGTGCTCGACGTGGCCAAATGTTTGGTAGTTTCTGTATGACATAGTACCTACCTACACTTACTACCGCGATATTGTTACTGCTCTTCCTTCGTGTCCGTGTTAGGTCCATAAATGGTGTTAGTGGATTTTTACTATCGCTTAATGTGGCGATTACGATCCAAGTGCCTTGGCACTAATCTGTCAATGATGTGAAGTCATATTCGAAGGATTATATTGAGAACAATATCTACCTACACTAAATGTGAATTATAGTATAGGCTAATATGTAAATGTATAGGCAGGGGCATATCATATACAGATTCATGATTATGTCGCCCCGCCGGGGTCCATTTGCCCTGAATTTGCCGCCCCCCCTAAGGGTGCCGCCCGCGTGCGCCGCACGCCTTGCACGCCCGGTTACGGCGCCCCTGTGTATAGGTATAGAGAAGAAATGAATTGTAGTATTATAAAGAAATGTATAACAGGAGGAATACAGTTACTTACAAATTGTAATGAAGTATACAACGTTGAGAGATTTTCCAGGTGTACAGGATACATTTTTCGTTGTTAGTGTTGCTAGTATGTATTCACAAAATATTTGGTAGCTTCCTGTCCTTTTGCTTTATGATGTCCTTTAAATCGCAATTCTACTGCCAGCACCAATAATTCTTACTCCTCTTTGTAAAACTAGTAAAAACAACTCTCTTTTCGAATCTACGTCCCCCTTTACTGCTTTTCACCGGTTATAAAGAGGCAATCCGAGGCTAATGCGAAATAAGAATTCTGCCAGTTGGTGTTTGAATAGAGTGCGTTATACTCGATGTATGCTGCCTCAGTGCCTGTACGGAGGTTATTAATGTTTGAAATGTTTCACCGGTACGACTAACTAGACCTAGGTAGTAGGTACTAGCTTTTGATATACCTAAGTAAATGAATGTCCTTAAAGTAATCTTGTGAGTTGGCCGTGGAAGCGGTGAACTTTAAAATGTATTGTGAGGCAAACTGTCAATTCATTTAGAGTTTGAAGATTAAAGAAGACTTATTATAAATTCCTTCTAAGTCGGCGTGTGCAATATTAGCTTTCAGTACATCGCGTGGACTTTCAAGTATAAATATTTAGATGTTGTTGCGTTTGGTTTGTGCTTTTGTAAAGTGTACATTTGTAATGTATAGATTTGGATAATTGTAAAATGTATATTTCCTTTTGTAACCTGTATAGTGATAATATTGTCATCTCCATACATCGATCCTCCGATTGTATTTTCATTGACATAATTATGTCACTTAGATAGCACACCGTTGCTTACGAGGTTGCTTGCGACGTTGTTGTCAACGAAGGTACTCGTGTGTTGCTCAAAATGTGTGGGGAAGCTGCTGTGCTGCAGCCTCTGCTTGTTGAACAGACCAAAGATTTAAATCTAGGGAAGAGCAATCGTGTTTAAAAATCTTGTTTATGTACACAGTGTGTTTAGGACGGATTGTTTGAAAATAGAACTTCGATCCTGATTACATGCGGGTACCCGCATTGTATGCGGTGGTGTGAATTATTTCACGGGTGGCAGTGGTGTGATGTACCTAAGTACCTATATACACAATTGCTAAGACGATAAAGATTGGGTTTCAGACGCGGTGAAGGAAATACCTATTTATGAAAGTGAAACTTACTATTGGATTATTTGGTGAAAACAAAGTAAAAGTTACTTCATGTGCCTTAAGATGTGTAAAAGCTACACTAAGAACAGTACGGATGAATGATTCATATTAATGAACATGTCATAAAATTTATACTTACTCTTAACAGATTTGGGTGTAGCTTTTAATTTTATCGCAGATTATTCAGCGTATTTATCAATTTTCAGTTCCATAAAGCTACTGGAACGATATTTCACTGGATTAAGATTATTATTACGTATTTATTATATTTTATTTAAGAAAGTGGGTGATATTACGACATTTAAAGCATGTATGTACGTACCTAAGCGATAGACATATCTTTATTCTAACGCGGTCAATTTTCTTAGGATTTAAATCTTTGGAAAAGACATCCCAGTCCACTCGTAGCGTAGCCATGTATATAGGCGTAATGTACTTACAAATTGTAATGTATACAAACATACTTACATAGTGATTATATAAAAGGTATTTTTGCATGACTTTAATATTGTAAATGTCCGATCGTAGTGTGTGGATTACTCACAATATTTTTTCGCTATTGTTCGGTATTAGCTAGCCTTAGTATTGCCATATCGATGTTCACTCAAGTCAAGAAGTGTTGTGAGTAAGTCGCATGCGTTTCTTTGCGACGTGTGCGTGCGAGCGACGTGCGTCACCTCTCTGTGCAATAATTTTTCTATACGAGAGTTATTTATATTGTAATGTTGCGTAGTGCTGGTAGTGTGTGTGTATTGTCCTGCAGAGGCCATTAGCCATTGGTGTGTCCCGTAGATGGTTAGGAGTGGAGGTTGGACTCAAGACGCTTTATTTTTCCGCAAAAAGCTATAGCAAGTAAATTTTTCTTCTTAACTTTAATATTAACGAAATCTCATAGAACTTTTCAATTGTTAACTATAAATCGATTCGACTCTAACTAATATCAGGTGTTTTGAATTTTGAAATATCACATTCCGAAACCCTTTTCTCTTCGACCGTAGCTGACTCGTGTGTCGATAGTTTTCTTCGACTTTGGTATAGGTAAAGCACCGATTTTACTCCTTTAGGATATGGATATAAAATACGATTTAAAATTAAATTATATTGTAATGTGCTTAATAAATGTTGAGTCCTCTCCGAGAACCCAGATATAGTGCTGGTGATGTACTGTGGGGTATTTTCTTGATAAAAAGGATAAATTAGAATATGAACCGATTCATATTGATAACCGTCATTATTAGGTACCTAATGTAAATTCTACGAATATGTGTGTGGTAACAGGTTTATTTCAAATATGATTACCGTCTGATGCAGTCGTATTTTACGTCCACCCATTTTAAATTTCCAGTGAAAAGGCTTCGTCAAGAAAAAACTTTGCAGTACATTGGTCGTTGATCGAAGGCGAAATAATCGCAAATCAAGCTACCTCCTCGCGTTGAACACCAATTGAATTTAATATTTATTAGATTAATACGTTTACAGAGCTCTTAAAATGTATCTCAGTTGAATTTATTTTAGTGCACTTATCCTGTACTAAGACGGGTGTTGGAAATTATCTTTTTTCTTAAAGTAATTGTTGTGATTTACTGCAACTGCGAAACATTATTGTGAAACAAAAGTTAGTAGTCCTCTATAAAATTTTGGATTTATAATCAACACAAGTAGGTCAAGTAAAAGTGGTCAGACAAAAATGCAATGGCAACTTACTGTTCAATGTGTTTCTACTCTTGTGCAGAGATTTAAAAACATAGATAGATAGGCCCTTTGCTAAACCTTTGCTAAATGTTGTTATTATTTTTACAACTAAAAATTACGTAGCGATAACTCGCTTTCGCACATTTTAATTACAGCCATTCACTCTGTCATACTGACATGTGCTGGACTGACGCGTTTATCCCAAAATTAACTCATTTTCCCTTGTCTAAAGTACGGTAAGGTCGTATCTACTCGTATGTTTTAAAATCTCTGCCCATGTGCTTAAGATTACCTATCAAAAACGTTCTAATATTTGGAAAACGCGGGCGATCTCTCATAATGCCAGGCATTAGGTAGATATACATATTTCGTGATGGCCGTGGCACTCTGGTAAGATATTCCGAAGAAGATCTCTCCAGGCCATCTGCACAGTCGCTCCTGCAGGTTTAGTGCAATACTCTCCTCATTTTAAGTAAGAAATACGCCATCAATGTTTTTAATGTTGCCAATATTAACATTATTACTTATATTAGTACGTGTTAGTACAATTTCTGTGTTTTTTTTAACTATTAAATTACGTTAACAACAATAAATTTTATTAGAACTAATACAAAATATAAAAATCATACATATATTATAGTATACAATCAATATATATCTATTATATGCAATATACCTTATTTACAAAATACGATATACCTTCAACTGATTTTCCTATACTTGGTCAGATCGAGTTGCCTTCACGAAAAAAAAAGGCCAGACTGAAATATCATCTATGCAGCATGGTTTATGCTGAGTTTGGGCCTGTTCAGGGGTCACACTTCAGCACAGGCACTTAGTTAAGACATGCAAATAATTAATTTAAGTACCTTTTTTATTTTATTCTACCGTTGTTGCTTGTATTGTCTTTAATTCTTTTACATCTTGTACTGTGTGTGCTGATCCTTGAATAAAGCTTTCATTCATTCATTCATTCAATATAATATACCTAATATAACCAAGAGCGCCTATCTAAGGTGGCTCGTCTGCTTCTTCATTGGCTACTTACTTAAAAAAATACCCTCTGGTAATCATCGGTGTATAACCAGTACATTGAAAAATCAATAGATCTTAATAAAAATGACTTTGAAGTATACGAGCACCTAATCTTTTATTCTTTATCATTATTTGAGCTTGCTTGCGTTTATCCAAGTTAAAAGGTTTCAATTGCTTGGTACGTTTGTATGACAACTATTTTTTCAACAGTAGACGGACTTTGATTGTAGTCGGGTTTTTATTGATAGTGTATGAAAACTTCAGTTGTAATCTGAGACCAATCCGATGGGCGGAGATTTGCCTGGATGTGACCATTGAATTAAATAAAACCGAAAGTATATCTACGAAAAAATGGACCGCGATGATTCATTCTATTTGGCTGTAATGAGAATATTTAATGTAACTTGTGACACTTCGGTGAATATATTATGTAATATCGTAGCCATCGTGATTGAGGGTAGGTAAATCGAAATAGTGCCGCTGAAACGTCGTTTTGTTCGGTACTTACGAATAGCAATAATTAATTCTAAAGTAGTAAAGTTAATGTAGATTATGGCGTAGATAACAAATTGGGACCATTGTAATCACGAAAATTATTATATTGTCCTTACATCCTAACATTAATTGAGGACAGTCTTGCTCATCGGATCGGATCGGAGCAAATTCGGTAGAAGCACTTCCATGAAGCGTAGGACCAATCCTTTTGTACTTTACACACAAATGTATAGAATATCGTATTGGCCTTCAAATCAATTCAAATGTTTCTTAAAATTTTGATGTTTATATACTTACTGATTGTTTCATTTATTGAGCATGTAAAAGGCAATATTTATTGAAACCTAGAACATATTTTATAAACACGCAGATAATAAAGAAACTCTTACTTCGGGCATCAATTAATAAATTTTAGATTTTTTGTAATGGTAACATCGCTTTGATCGTGTGAAACACACCTTTATATCGGGAAATTCTGTAACCACCAACATAGATATATTTCTGTGAATGTAAGCGAAATTAGACAGGATAAATAATAAGCCATAACATGCACCGTTTTGAAATATTGAGGCTGTTCTTAGTCCTGTTTTAACACTTAAAGATATGGAGTAATGTTAACATGTGTCGCAGATTGCTTTAGACCAGCGTATTATTACAATTTGCAAATATTTAGTTAATTCTAATAACAGTTTATGTGAATTGAGAATTATAGTGATTTTTTGATAACTTGGTTTTACTTTACGCTCCTTTACTTCATGCTAAATCAAAAGGGCAAATCGATTCGAAGGACCAAAACAGTACCTACGTGTCGATGACGAAATATGGCAGTCAAAATATGGTGGATAACTCTTCTTCTGGTGGCATATGGCATTTCGTGATGTAAAGCTACAACCCTTAATATTCCGTTATAATCCTATTAAGTTAGCAATATTATAACGGAATTCGTGAATATTCAAACCGCGGTTCCTTTCCTCGATATGTCATATCAGCCTGGGAGAAATCCAGCTGAAAGTATATCCATTTAGGTAATGACCTTAATAGGGTTAGTTGCCGGGCTAGCTACTACCGCCTCTGTGTGTTTCGGTTGCAGCGTCGAGCTTCCGAGTGATCTTAGAATCAATAGATCTGTTCATTTCATATTACAAATCCTATAGGTATAATTTCAGATTATTGCTCTCTCGAATGCCACCTTAAAGTTGACGAAGACATTAATAGTACATTATGATACAAGTGTGCGAAGTTGGTCATTACAGTCGAGGCGGTATTGAGCCCGAGCCGCAAGGCGAGGGCTGTAATAGAGCCAAGACTGTAATGAACAAAGCACACGCGTATCATACGACGTTTTTCAACACACTTGCGAGGAAAATAACAATTAGGTATCGACATTTTTCAGTCACAAATCAGCAAATTATAAACGAACAAATGTTTGCACAAAACACAAAATGGCGCGGAGGTTTATTTTTTCGCGCGCCGTATCTTTGGTTGAATAACTATGCGCGCGCAGGTTAAGTCCAAGGCACCGAACATTCAGCCACAATATATTAAACTAAATAATTATGTATTTCTAATAAGAATTTACGGTAATTAATGATTTAAAATATTGTATTTTTTAAATGCTTTAATAGATAATTAGATGAAGTATAATCTTATCTTATCAGATTTTGACTAAGTACAACAAGTTTATTTATTTACAAAATAACAAATCTTTTGGTAACAACCTCTTTACGGATATTAAAAAAAAAGTGGAATAAGAAAAACACTAGTGCGGTAATGAAAAGTAAAACGCACTAGTGTGTAATAAACCGCATTCCGGGCGTAAAACTAAAGAAAAAATATCAACTTTACGAGCAAGTGTGTTGAAAATTATATAATAATCGAGATTAAAGTAAGTATGAAAATGACTTGTGGTTAACTATACGCGCAATTACTTATTTATTAAATAAAAGTATCTAATGCTACACCAAGCCCTACACTACACTATACATATAGGTTTTGCTGTGTCGTGGGTACCAAGCCAATGGATAACACAAAAGAATAAAGAAACCAGAAATAGAAATTCAGGTTCATTCGCCAAGTTCGCATCAAGCGCACGGTAATTACTTGACCAAGTTCACCTGTCATCCGTAGCATTTTATTGTATCTGTACAATGATATTGTATTTCATGAACATTGTCTAAATTTAAATTACCTTGAAACATGAACAGTTTACAGTTTAGGCAAAAATGAAGATTAAGATAAAATGGAATAAAAGACATTAATTAAAAATACATGTCTAGATTTATTGGTACATATCACATATTATAACGATAAAGTGGGCGCTGCTGTGGCTCCTCACTGCTTGGTGGCGGCTTCGTGCAGTTTCTTCTGGACCTCCTCGGCTTGCTTCACGAAGTCCTCGTACGCTTCCTTGATCTTGGGCGCGAGTTTCTTGTTGGTCTCCTCCATGTTGGCAGCTACTTCCTTGGCGAGCTTCTGGGTTTCCTGTTTTGAGAAATACAGTGGTTAAAATTTCATTTGTACAACAGGTACATAGGAACATGTCTGAGACTTTCCATCGAATGGAATCTTGACCATATTAAAACAAGGTACTTAACCTGAATTTAATGCTGTTATTCCTCATAACTTTTGGGAAGGCATGTTACCTGGACGGTTGTTTGGACGGCGGCCTGCAGCTTGTCGCGCAGTGCACCAGCCTGTTGTTCTACTTCAGGGTGAGCCTTGCGGAGTTCCTCAGCAGTCTTCTGGATGTTGGCACGGGTTGCCTCCAGCGCCTCCTTGGCCTTGCCATTGGCGTCGTTCAGCTGGAAACGAGATATCGAGTTTAACTTTATTTACCCCTTGAATTTTTACTTATAGGTAGATACATCATTGGGTTCGAAGTCCTACGTAGATGAAGTAACTACCTATATTCATCTACTTTTAATGTCAGAACTTGTGCTACAGAAGATGTAAATCTGCATCATACATTCAAAAATCTTACATCATCATTAAGAAAAAAGAAATTATTGTTGAACTTCAATAATCTGATTTATCGATATGTCGCTATATTAAAAAAGATAAGCTTTAACGGTCAGTTAGTTATCTTTGTCCGAACTAACCCTGACATGAGGTCACCGATAACACAGAAAGGTGATTACAAAAGATCTGCACAATTAAAATGTATTCACTACTGAATCAGGACAAAACTGGGGTATTGATTTTGATGACGTAAATGAATTTATTTTCTTCAAACTTTCAATGCTCGTCAAAGAATATCTCATAACAAGAAGATGATTTTTGTTCAAAGAGTTTAATATTTAGGGTCAAAACAAGATGTGGTAAATGCAAGGTAACGAATACTCACTGCGCCCTGCAGGCTGGCGGAGAAGGCTGAGAGTTGCTGGAGCACAGAGTCAGAGCCCTCCTTCAAGGCTTTGCTAACTTCCTGCGAGTTCTTGCTGTTGACGAGCGCGTTCAATTGTTCACTGAAGGTCTTCTGGAACTCTTGCGCATGCTTCTCCAGGTCTTGAAGAGCGTTGGGCGCATCCCGGCGCACAACTTGTCGCCCGGAAGCCTGCAAGACAAACACTTTATTCTTAGTCCACAATTCTCCATGTTACCTGCTCCAAAACTTATAATTATATTTTAAAACTTCATCGGAATAAGAAAAATTAAATCTCATATGTGATATTTTCAAACATAAATCTTTTAAAATACTGAATGCTTAAAGTATCACTTTATTTTTTGAAATATGAAATCATTATGTATGATGAAATTTTGAGCCAAACTCATGAGTAAAACTCACCAGAGCCAAGCAGGCGATGAGAACTATTAATTTAGCGGCCATCGTGTATTCGACTAGAGCAGAGAGTTGGCAGTGTATTGTACAGGAGCTGGGAGACGAGTGTGCTGAACCTCGGTCGATAGCCGATATATATAAGTGGCTGGGGAAGCGTTGCGAGGCGGGGGCGGGCAGGGGTGCTGCAAAACTTTCCTGCACTCGACAAACACGACGCGCCCTTCGCCCTGATGATGACAAACGGTGCAAACATATTAGTAATGAGGTGATTTGCTATCATGACGTTAGATAATGCAGCCCTAACCCGAGTGTACGTGTACCGGTCACATCCGGGACCGGACTCCCCACGGAACATCAGCTACTGCCGTGGCATTTAGCATGCATCTCAAGTCTGCATATTAGTATCTTTTTTCTTGATGATAGGTCCTCTAAGGTGTTTGTTTCGGTTTGGCTGATATAGGTAGTTTAAGTTCCTTCTAGTTTCCAATGATCATTATGGATAGATAGTTTTGTCACGTGATGTCGAACTTACAATTCGATAAAAAAGTTTCGGTCATTTTAAAAAAATTATTGCTCGGTTGAACTTTGACTTTGACTTGTAAAATATATATTTTTATAAAACAATATTAATAGGAAAAGGTCGTGAAGTATTGCGTTTATACAATATACTTCGTTAACAAAATATTATACTATGTTGTTTCTAAGTTAACAATGTATTTCTACATGAGGTGAGAAAAATAATAACGTGCATTGTAAATATTTTATACTTCACAGAATTTCAATTTTTTCTTCGGCCAAGCATTGTATCTTTTGTTGGAAAATGAAACCTGTTGCCTAATCCAAGGACAGGGACCAGGGAGTCAGGTTTAAAGCCATTTGATATTTTCGTTTAAACTAATCTTTGTTGTGATTGCGCTACCTGCATTCAGCAGGTACGATAGAATATCTATCTGCTTAAAGAAATCGGGTAAAATTATATTGTTCATGCTTACTTAGGTATTTGGGAAAAAATTAAAGAAAGATCTTCATAGTGCCATAGAATCCAAAAATATTATTTTTAAAATTTGTGCTGTCTGTCTGTTTATTTTTCCGGTCATCATAAAAACAATGTTGAATGAAAATATGTTTCATCTTAATAGACCGCTAGAACCTGAGATTTAAATATATGAGAATATTATCTACAATATATTTTTAACATACTTAGATATATAATAATTAAAATATTAGTATTCACAGTCAATGGGAGAGTTTCAGTTATTTTATGAATTGATATATTTTAATAAATTTGTAAAAATCCCAGCCACAAATAAATAATCGTTCATTTCTTCATGTAGTGCGTTATATTATGTAATACCTATTATGTATTTGTTTAACTATCACTTAATTGCAATATGAACTTTGCATCGCAGCTGTGTGGCAGAGCTTCCAGATAATATGTATACTTTCTATGTTGACAGCTGAGATCATGTGCAAGGTTATTGAACCTTTGTTCATTTCTTAAGCTTTAATATTTCAGTTATGTGATGATTTTAAAATGAAAATCAACTAAAAGAATGAAGGAGAGACGGGTCCTAATTGTAACAATATTTAAATAAACATTACTGATAGATGAGATATTTCCTTTTTATGACAATATTTTTGTTATGTTTTCGATAGATACCTACCTTCAAAACAATAGCTGAAATAATAATTTATGATTTTACACATTGCTGCATTCAGTGCTGTGAACAGATAAACAAATTCAACAAAAATAATTTTTGTGTTTCAATTGTAGTACCAGCACTCTTGGCGGGATCACTACCGTGCCTCTGGCTATCGAACAAGGCAATATGCTATCCTCGTTTTTCACAAAAATACAAACTCTATCTTTGTACTAAATTCATCTGTATCAAAGCCTACCAGACCGACGGACAGGCATACAAATATGTAAGTAAGTAGATTATTTTAAGTTCAGCGATATGCTTTAGTTTATGACGATTCATGTGGCGCACTGAATAACCGTGCCGTTCGAGAAGTCATGTATTAGAATCTAGAGGGTTTACTAACAGAGGAAGAAGAAAACCTACTTAAAAATGAAGGAGGAAGAAAACTATACAAAATTATGGTGAGGGTCGGCACCATGAACCTATAAAGAGTCGGCACCTTTAGGTTTTAGTAAGTATTTCACCGCTGTTCTTATGGCGGTGAGAGTCCCACATAACCTGACGTTTCCCTCAGAAGAGACGGCCGCCGTTCCCTTAAGTATAAAAAGGGTCGCCGAGGGTCGGCCCCCATGAGTTGGACGCATTACACCGCATCCAAGCACCCAACATCATGACCATGTCCGTGTCTTTATCGAGCATCCAAATTGAATAATGACTGCAAATTGTCCTGACTAATTGCTGATAACTGCTGGCGAACTGTAAACACCATCTGTTTGCTACCGGTTAATAATTAGTACAAACAATTAACTCTCTTACTTATTTAATGCTTTGTAAACATTTGTAGATATCTGCAGCGCTGACCTATGGACAGGTCGGGAGCAAGGCCTTCAGGGCGATTCAGGGTCATTCTAATGCAATCATATGAGTAAATACTGACGTAAACAAATTAAATTTCTCCACACTAGGACTTGTTGTGTCACTGGTGGCATGGAGATACAAGTAACAACCCATAAACACCATTTTTCTTCACTGGAGCAGTGTGGTGGGGTATGCTCTAGGCCACCTTAATGATAAAGGCTGCAACCCATTCTCATTAATGGATCATTAATCGGTTAAACTTTATGTTGCTATTAAATAAGCCTTATTATAGGTATCATAATACTGCACAACATTCTTGACTTTTTTAAAACTTTTTATTGTGAACCAAAATATAAATTGTTTATCTAATATCTTTAAACGAGCAATTCTTGTATATTTATTTATTTATTTATTTATTTATTTATTTATACCTATATATATAATCACGATCTCGGAAACGGCTGCAAAGATTTTCATGAAAGTTACAGATTAGGGGGTTTTCGGCTCAAGGAATCGATTTATCAAGGTCCCAGGTTCGAGAAAAGCTCGGTTCCCGTTTTTTCCCGATTCCCGATGTTTTAAAAACATCATACTGACGCCATCTATGAAACATTAGGATAACTTCTATGAGGTACGGTTTGTTTGTTTCAGTAGTAACTAGATGGCGCTCGAATATATTTTTGTTCGGCTAATACTATATTCATTCTTACGTTGAAGCGCTATTTTTGCGTTATACCTACCTATTTTCTGTTTGAATAAAATTAAAAATCAGTGCGATTATCTCGCTTGACCTCGCAGGACGCGTAGTGATAGTTTAACGTGCGTTTGTGATATTTACGAGAATATTTGTAAATAAATGTTAGTTTTGTTATTATCGATTTAATAATATATTTTAATAATATATTCCTCGTATTTCTTGCGATTCATACTAAATATAATTTTCAACCGAGCAAAGCTCGGTCAACCAGGTATAATATCTAATAATAATAAATATGTAATTAATGACTGCTCTTCTAAAAATTAGTTACTTTGTAGTTTCAATACGGTAGGTACATAAGAACAGTCGATATTTATAATATACTGTGATTTAAAGACAATGTACAATAGGAATACAAAGGAATACAGTATGGTTGATGTATCGATCATTGGGCCTTTGTGTAGATAGACAATTTAAAATGACAAAGGCATATAAAAAGGAGTCTTGATCTACGCGTACTACCTATATGTGGTTCAGGAATTATCTAATACTAGACATACCTAGTGTCAAGATAGTTATGGGCAAGGAAACTAAAGGAAGATACACATAATTATTTATTCATCCGTCATAGTTCTACTAATATGGCGTTCCCGCACTGCCCCACTAGTAGGTACACTTGACACTTTTCTATTCTATTCTATTGCTTCGTATTGAAAATCTTATCATCTTTTGTTTTGAGATCTTTTGGGAATTTATATCTAATACCTACTTGAATTACAAGTCATTTTGCTCATGCGATGCCATATTGTTTTGGATCGAGACTATTGTATTGGGTTTGTGGTTAACGGGTGCGGCGGCGGCGCGGCATGTTTACAGTGTTGACTGATGATATTTTGGTTGTTTACACTACTTAATGACTTGCAAATTAGTCAGAGAATTACAAACTGTACAAACCTAATACCTACCTACCTCACTATTTAACCCTTCAAAATACAAAAAACAAAACAAAACAATTAATTTACCTAGCTAAGTTATTAAAAATAATATGGGCATAGCTTTGGGAATTCGGCTCATTCTAAATTCCAAGAAATTTTAAAAATGGAACGTACAAACTACCTGCCAGATGTCGCCATACTTATACGGGAATAAAGGATAAGCTCTACATTTTAAATAAATAAAATTAGTATTCACAAAATCGGTTCACTCAATACCGTAGGTAGGTACTGATTTATGAGGAAACACTATCGGCGATGTAGCGATAGGTAAGACACAAAAAAAACGAATCGAAAACCTTTTTTTTGAAGTCTGTTAAAAATAAATTTACTAAGTATATCGAGTTTTAAATATTTTTTATTCAAATTCCAAATCTTTAATTTATACGCATGTCGAGCCAAGTTCTAGCTAACAGAACTGGTGCTTGCATACTCTTTGTGCTAGCCAGCCCTCACATCTTTTGTTGTTGAAATCAAGAAACAAGACAAAGGTACTTTTAATAAAATCGTTATTTTGAACTTTTGAATTTATTTTATTGCCAAAATGTTAATTATGACCAACATGAATACTAATTATAATAAAGTTATACTTAATTTCGTAAATCTGTCAATAATTTTAGGGAAATTTTGATGGTAGGTACATAAGCTTCATTATTAATATAGAGTTCAATACAATATTTTTTTGTGCATCACGCGAACACCACTGAATAGGTAAGTACTTGAAATGTTTATGATAATATTCTATGTACATAAATAATAAAAAATGTCCTACCTGTAAGGTTGTGTGTCAGACAGCGAGTGGTACCTGCGGAGCTGGACGGTAGCTACTGCACCGTCGCACCTGCCTCACTAATGTTACTGTTACCGTTAAAATGCGTAATAAGCTAATGTGCACATTAACTAGGTAATCTGCAGATACACCGATACGATACGTTAAAGTGTAAAAAAAGGTCTTATTTGCACTTTACCCAGTTAGTCTGCACAGTAACGGATGGTACATCGTTAAATTGCGGAAGACTGGCTACCTGAGTACAAATTTGTGTTGATGTCGTGGCCACATCGTAGATTTGCTCACATCATTAAATGATCGATCTGGCCGATCGATCGAGATTTGGTCAAATCGTAAAAACGCGGAAAATAGGGCATAACTTCGAACCGTGACGTCTCCGGCGCTGCGGAAGGTGCAGCCCCTTCGCCCTTGCGTAACAAAGCACAGACACCCACGCTCGCCTGCGCAGCGGGCGGGGGCTGCCCTCCCTCCGCGCCTCCGAGTTCTAAAAAACACTCTAGGGGTAGGGCATACAAGACTACGTAGAGTAGGGGTAGGCTAATTCGGTTCTGTAACCAATTCGACCTACCTACCTACCTTGAAGAATTTGATTGAGTAGTAAGTAATGGAAATGAGTATTCATTGTTTTATATCCAAATTCAACTCAATTTTTATGTTTCCGTTCAATGTTACTCGTTTTTAACAATTGACGTTCAAACAAACCCTATTTTATAGACTTTACCGTATGCATGGTCGTTAGTCTGCAGATTAGCTAGGAAGTCTGCAGATTAACTAGTTAATGTATGAACTCAATTGTAGTTTTTCCACTTTAACTGACTTAGCCAGATAATCTGCAGAATACCTCGTTAATCTGCATTCTATCTGATTTACGCAAATTAACGGTAACATTACCATTCTTCAAGCTAGGGCTGCCACTCTCCTTATTTAATACTACTTGAATATTGTTATACATACTAATAAATCGGGCCCTTTCCACCAAAATTGTCTTCGTTACGTTAACAAAATAGTAGCAGCATCAAAGTACTTCTACTACTAACAGTAAATTAAGTATTTAGTCCTATTTTGAAACTTTTAATATATTTTTATTTATTATAACTTTTAAATTAAAAAAGCAAAATAGCTACATTCCGATGTTCTGGACCATAGTTACCGAGTTCGAGGATGTATACATAATTATTTTGTCCTTGGAATCAGATTTTCCATTCACAGACATATAATAATATTATAATAATAATAATAACAACGATAACCTGCAAGTTAATTGATTTGACATTGAAAAGGTGTCAGCCGATACCAACGTGCTGACCTGGCTGTAGTCAAGTGATAGTAGAAAGTTCACTATGTTATTAACTCATATCTCTATTTAACCTATGATAATTTATTATTCAAGTTGTAATTATAGCTAATTTGTAATTAATTTTAAAACATCGAACAATAATAATACGTAAGAAAAATACGTTTAATGGATATCGGGCAAAACTTTGCCCAAAGTCAGTACATGAATCAGTCACTTAAACTAATATTATCTGTGTGAGAAAAAAATATTGAAATGTATTAACACAGTAACACACCCTCGAAAAATCCCGATCTTGCGGGAATTCCGGGATTAAAAGCCTATATGTTGCTAAACAACCTTCTCTATCTTCCAGTGAAAGTCCTATAAAAATCGGTTCAGCCGTGCCGGAGATTAGCCCGGACAAATACCTAAAGACTAAAGAAAGAAAAGATCGTGTTAAGAATAGGTAATTTCGAGAATAGGGTCAGGCAAAATTTTTCAAAATCGTTTGTCTGTGTTTTAGCATCATAGCATGTATATGCATTGGAAAAACACTGTAATTATGAAATTACAAACAGACACTTAAATTTTAGTAATGAATGATTCGTGAGTGTTTTAATTCATTTTACGTTTAAAACGCGCTTGGACACTTCAATTTTGTATGTATAGAATAGAATTATGTATAATGAATATGAAGATATTGAAGCATATAATTTTGAAAGAGGCAGCCCTATAACAGCCAAAGCGCGACCAAACCAGGAGCGCTATTGTTATGACAAAGCGACGACACACCCTCACGCAGTCACACGAGGGTTACCTGCCTGTAGGGCTCTCAATTATTCAATTTTCGGCAACTGTCAGCCTGTTAATCGATAAAATACAAAAGGAGGATGGGCACAAATGTATGGAATCTGGTACCAGCACCAATCGGAGTAAGTGATACATCGTTGGATAGGTATTTTTGTTTAGATTGTGAATAACCATAGCGCTTGTCCCGGTTCATTGTCCGATCGTAGTAATCTTACTTGAAAATATTTTTAATTATCAGTATAAACAAAGCTATTCGAAATAAGTTTTATCGTTTATTCTATACGTATATACTCGTATATGTTACTGTAAAAGCCTGAACCACGGTGACTCTTAAGATTTACCGGTCAATTTTAAGATTTACCAGTCAATCGTAAGATTCACCAACACGAGTTGATATTTTTTTTTACTACCATTTATTTGATGAATCTTAGGATTTACATTTAGGCATTGTAAATGTTATCGAATTATGTGCGTTTTAAGCATTTAAATGACACTTGCTACAAACGGTATAGGAAAACATCGTGAGGAAACCTGCATGCCGGAGAGATCGCAAAACTCAGAAGTGTGTGAAGTCCGCCAATCCGCACTTGGCCAGCGTGGTGGCGTATGGCCTTAACCTTCTTATTCTGAGACTCCTCTCAGTAGTCATCCGTGCTCAATAGTGGGTGGGCCATGATGGGTTGAGATGGTGGTGATGATGATGATTTTTATTTGTTAATTGAATAAGCTCAAAATCTGTGCAAACATCATGAAAATCAGTCGAACTATGCCAAAGATATGATTTCTTAAATTCTAATTCGAACTAAATATTTCGTCTTCTAAAGGCTATATTTCAAAACGGACAATTCGTACGGGTTTGTCGCCATAGTAATTTTTTGTACTCTTGAAAAGACCTATCAAACGACAGTAAAGTCATTTTGATTGGACATGGGTACCAAAACGCCCATCCTCCTTTGAACGTTTACACATTCATGCTCCGCACTTTATTTCCAAACAATCATATATTCCTTATAGATTTAGATTAAGTACCTACCTATATGAAAAATTTTCTGCAATATAAATATCTGCTCTCGGCTTGTCGAATCCGGATCTTCTTGCGTTATTAACAGGACAATTATAACTACATATAAAGAAACAAAATAAATCATTAAAAATTTCAAATAAGTATAAGAAGGAATATCGTGTAGATACTTAATGTAATTTTTAACACATAACTGAATATATCATGCGCAATGTCTTGGAAGGCTGGGACAAGGGTATATCTGTTGGGGGACGTGTGATTAACAACATAAGATGATGATAGGTACTACTCTTTTTGCTAGTACTAAGGAAGACTTAGATGGGTTGTTGGATCGTCTTGAATCCATAAGTCTTAAATTCGGACTTGTTCTAAATAGAGATAAGACTAAAGTCATGATAGTTAACCTCGAAGAACAAAATGTGACTGACACAAAGCGTGTAGCAAAGTGCGAAGTAGTGCAGAGTTAGGTACATAAGTATACCTCGGTTCCTCTATATCGAACGTAGGAGGATGTGAAGACGAAATCCGGCGCCGCTCTGCTATCACTCGGTCGGCAGTGAAAAGATCTGGAAAGACAGACGAATAACCAAGACAACTATGATTCGGCTTTTGAAGTGTTTGGTCTTTTCAATCTTTCTCTATGGGGCCGAAACCTGGTCTCTCCAACTAGAAGATCGCCGAAGAATATATGCACTAGAGATGTGGTGCTGGAGGCGCATGTTAAGAATATCCTGGATAGCGTTTCGCACCAACAATTCCATCCTCAAAGAACTCCACATACAAAACAGACTGTCATCGATTGTGCAATTACGAATTCTGAAGTTCTTTGGGCATATCTCCGGAAATGAAAATTCTTTAGAGCGATTCGTAGTTTAAGACCGAATAGAAGGAAGTAGACCCCGGGGAAGATCCCCGACACGCTGAATTGACCTCATTAGCAAGACTACGAAGCTGACTGCAGAATAGGTCATTTTATCAGTGCGCTCGAAATGCGACCAGCCGCCAGGAATGGAGGAACATCGCGAGACGGGCAGCAGCCCAGAAAGCAAACGGAGACGAAGCTACGCAACCCTGTCCATGAACAACAGTCACGACCACTCTGGCAAGAGTGCACGACTGAGAAGAAGAATTAATGTAAATAATTTTTATTATAATTTTGACAACCCTACCTGCCTTTGTTGCCTGTCTATTACCTATGTCTAATTGTCTACCTATATCTATCTACGTACACTACAATGAATCGGTATTGGTATTGGATTTATAGAGTAGCTCCCTAATTTTTTAATCCCAGTCAGTCTTATTGTAACCAAATCTACTCGCACTATGTAGGTAGGTACGTAGGTACATACCTAAGTACCTACTATTAAATATTCTATCTATAATATCTACAACAAAATTTTCTTAAAAGAAATCTTTAACTGATCGCTATATACTTCAATGGAAGATTTAATATGAGAAAACTATTACAGAGGGCAAAAGAATTTTAAGATTTATACATAGAAGTTTCGTCTGTTTGTTCTCGCTAATATCAGAAACATTTAACCGACCTGGGCGTGGCTTTCACTTATATTATGTAAACATAATACTGGTGTTTGTTTTTATGTCAATCGTCTCTCAAATCTGATATATAAAATTGTCGTGTCACAATGTTAAGTTACCTTTTTTACCTGTGTTACCGATTTTTACCTATATGCATATTCAGTAGGTCTGAGAATCGGCTACTATCTATTTTTCATACCCCTAAGTGTTCACCATTAGGGTTGTTCACCATTAACATTTTTTTTTTAATTTTTGGACAATTTTTTTTGTTTTTATTTTTCTATAGTGTGGCATTAAAAATACATAGGTAAGTATCTACAACCATAAATTTTCACCCTTTTATCACCAACCCGTATATTAGGTACCTAGAAATAATTTATATGGCAAAACAACGTTTCCCGGGTCAGCTAGTAAAGGACGTAGTAAAGGATCGTAGCAATGGTCGATGCGAATAATAATTGCAGAACGTATGATGAGATGAATAGACAACTACTTAAATGAAAATTTAGATAATATTATCTAAAATTTACTGCCTCATATTTCACCCACTTCCCTCGTTAGTCATTGAACTTAACGATATTGACTTTTCTTTTAGTATAATTAGTTAAGTATAATTAGATAGTACTTTGTTTGTTTTTGTAAGCGGCGTAATGTCTGGCGGAAATGTCCGTAGGGGTACCGAGTAGGACAGACAGACAAACAACACTATCTGCGCTGGTGTACGCTCGTCAGACATCCAGCAATATATCCGTGTAAATAGCATTTAGAACGTGATAATAAGTTAATTGCTCACTAATCGCATTGCACGCAGGCTTGACGACTTCCAGCCTCCCGAACAAGCAGGATTCCGAAAAGGCTACAGTACCATAGACCACATACATACCTACGCTGCGGCAGGTAATACAGAAGACCGAGGAGTATAATCTGCCGCTATGTGTTGCCTCTGTGGACTATGAGAAAGCCTTCGATTCTATCGAGACCTGGGCGGTACTAAGTTCTCTCCAGCGGTGCCGGATTGACTATCGGTATATCGAGGTGTTAAAATGTTTATACGCATCAGCCACCATGTCCGTCAGAGTACACAACACAGTGACGAACCCTTTCCAACTGCAGAGGGGTGTCAGGTTAGGGGATGTTTTGTCCCCAAAACTGTTCACCTCTGCGTTGGAAGACATGTTCAAGCTGTTGGAGTGGAAACGACGTGGCGTTAACATCAATGGCGAATACATAACACATCTTCGATATGCCGTGGACCTAGTCATTCTGGCGAGTTCCATGGAAGAACTTAGTACTATGCTCGGGGACTTGAACAGCGCCTCACAACGGGTAGGTCTTAAGATGAACATGGACAAGACGAAAATCATGTTGAATGTCCATGTCACACCTGTACCGGTTGTTGTTGATGGCGCTGCTCTCGAAGTTGTTGACGAGTACATTTACCTGGGACAAGTGATCCAAATGGGTAAGTCCAACTTCGAGAATGAAGTCACTCGTAGAATACAACTCGGATGGGCTGCGTTCGGGAAACTGCGTCATATCTTGTCGTCCAAAATACCTCAGTGCCTGAAGTCGAAGGTTTTCGAGCAGTGTGTGTTGCCAGTGATGACATACGGCTCCGAGACGTGGTGCTTCACTATTGGTCTGATGCACAAGCTCAGAGTCGCTCAGCGGGCTATGGAGAGGGCTATGCTCGGTATTTCTCTGCGTGATCGAATCAGAAATGATGAGATCCGTAGACGGATCACACACGGTTAACCGACATAGCCCAAAGTGGGCCGGCCATATAGTTCGGAGGACCGACAACCGTTGGGGAAGAAAGATCCTCCGGACCGGTTAGAGTGGCGCCAATTAGGGGAGGCCTACGTCCAACAGTGGACATCGAAAGGCTGATGGATGGATGGATGAATAAGTTAATTATAAGATTTGTATTTCCAGGAGTTCCCCCTGCTATTTTTACCCGCCTCTTATTCGCATAGGTATATCCGCATTAATATTCTCTGTGTTGGGTGTGGTTTGGACAACACACATACCACATCACCTATAATCTTAATATCCCTTCCTATGAATAAACTAATAAATCAACTAACCATAAATGTCCTGATTCATCACAAAATATCGAATAATACTTAGGGGAGATGTGCTCAAGACGGCATACTCAGGTAAGATGACACACCTACTATATTGCTTTAAATATTCGCGCTAAGAGTGCAATTGTGACGTTAACGGGAGTCTACATAGATGTCGCTAGTACTCAAATTCAGTATGGCGGAATAAGAACGCGGACTGGCAAGCAGTGCACGTTTTTGTGATTTTGACATGCTCAAAAGTTTGCTTTCGGTTTTGTTTGATGGTGAAAATACATGTAAGGTAAGGGTCTTTACTTTAAACTAATTTGAATTGTAAAAATGGGTTATTAAACTGCACAAATATAGCTAAAAACGCATCCTAACGTAAAAGGTATGGTCGTGACAATTTAAACCATAATTTTGTGACCGTTGGGTAAAATGACATACAGGGCGTGGGTGTAAGATGGCATACTATGTCATCTTATCCGTGTAAAATAGGATAGGAAAACTTACCTGTTTTCTTTTTTTATACAGAATGCCTGGCATTTACTAATGAACATCGACGCGAAAAAAAAGGCTATTGAAGCTGTGAGGGACAATCGAATGGTCTGGCTTTTAGCGTTGATAAGACGACATACCCTTAAGGTGTAAGATGACATACAGTAACCAACTTATCTCTGAAATGAAGAGAGGCGCTGTCGGACGCAATTCGAGAGGTAGTTACTGACAGACGAATGACCACATTGTACTTATGAATGACTTTTTAACATGACGGCATTAGTTCCAACTTTTGCAATTTCAGAGATAAGTTGGTGGCAATGTACCATGTCATCTTATCCTATACATATGTCATTTTACACATGTCAACCTAAGTGCCATTGATGTTTGTTTTCAAAGTTAATATGAGGTTGATTGTTCTGAATTTTAAATAATTTTGTTGATTATGATACCTTTTAGAATATACGCAAGATGCTGATCTCATATGACTAAAATTATTTTAAATATTTCCCTTGAAAGAAAAAGTATGTCATCTTAAGCACAATTCCTTGCTTATTGTAAAAAGATGCAATTTCTCTGGGAGGAAGTTCATAGCAAGTAGACATCCGATAAGAATGGATTTTACCATATTCCACCTGAAAGTGGGTAAGCTATGAGATGAAAGTCTTTTTTTAAACAGTCCAAAGTAACTTCAACACTGACCAAACCGCGGGCAACAGTATAAAATAAAATATGTAGAAACATTTATATTCACATAATCTGGTCAGGCCGGGAATTGAACCCAGGGCTTCTAGCTTAGCAAGTAAGGTTCATCATCATCATCATCGCAACCTGTGACTGTCCCACTGCTGGGCACGGATCTCTTCGCAATTTTTTTTCTGTCTTCCTTTTTCTCAGAATGAGAAGTTTATGGCAACAGTCCACAACGCTGGCCAAGTTCGGATTGGAAGGAAGGTTACTAGTAAATATCTAATTCCTGGTACAAGGGCCATATTCAAATTAATGTTGAAATGACATTGTACGAACGAGCATCTTCCTCATTTTCGAGAATGGAAGTGAAGCAATGAGGAAGTCGTAGTGGCGGCCTGGCGGTTGCCCGGTGCCCGGCCCGCAGGATTGTCCGCGCGTGCGTAACGGCTTGTTTATAGATTGATGATTTGAAGTAGGTAGTAAACATAAGGTACACTTTATTTGGTGATGGCTCATTGTGTGTCTGACTTAATAAAATACATACTTAGAGGTGTTTTGAGCAGGTGTCCCAACGCCGGCGAGTGTCGAGTAGATAACTATCGGCTATTTTTAAGATTGCATCGGCGTTGCGGTGTAAACATTCAGCAAGTACTCGCTCGAAAATGCATCTCTTTTGTATACACGAGCGAGAAAATAGACGAACTTGCGTACGAACGTGTGTACAAAACATAAAAATATTATTAACTTCATGCCCCAGTGCGGATTGGTGGAGGGGTTAGTGGCCAACGCCAACCCAGTATCGAAAGTATTTCATGCTGCCTGAAGGTCTTCCACTTTGATGATATTGATAAGGTCTCCCATTATGACTAAGCGATTGCTTCTATTGATATCAACCGGGACCGACAGATTTACGTGCCTTCCGCAATACGAGTGGTCAAAAAATTTTGCTTCTAGCGGTTAATCATCCAGCTAGGTACTGACTTGCTTTGCTTAATTTTAATTTCATCAGGACAACCCGAGTCGACAACCGATGTGCAAGAGGTGATCCAAATTATTAAAGTTCATTGGAGGGCAGTTTGATTTAATTTCGTCATAGTAATTATGTAATAAACTACAAGCAGCGTATCATCATAATCTATGCCCTTAAGCAAGAATCTATAAATGTCCATTGGTGGAACATCTCACGTAAGATAATATGGCAATCTGACTTGATCTGTTTTGTCGGCCCTGAGAGGACATAAAACAGATAGGTAAGCGATAAAAAAAATATAAAAAAATTTCAAGGATAAATAATTATGTTGACGGACGAGAGGATAAGACAATGTGTTTCTTTTTGAGTATCCTCATGCGGCTACCCTCACAAGATTTGATCATTATTGAGAACGCCATCTATTGGAACATTAATAAAATACGTATACAGCAACTTTGTAACACATCGATGTGGTACTAACGCTTTTCCAGAGATGACGTTAGGTAGGCATAGAAACCTACAAATGTAGATGCCAAAAGTATAATAGCTAAAGACAATCTGTGCTGACAAATAGAAAGTTGTACAAGGATCAGTTAATATTTCTCCGTTTCGAATCTCGCTCCGCTTCAGTGGACTGGACAGGCAGCCTTAAAATACATTTATTGGTATATACCTACCTAACAACTACTGCCATCTATCCATCCATAGGTACTAATAAAATTGTAACGAGAAAGGGACCAAAAGTTTTTGTTGGAGTAATTATTCATTGCCAGATAACCCATAGCCTTAACCTAATTTTCGGCATACTTATTTAAAGGTATTATTGGAGAACTTTCACTATATCAACTCTTCCTAAAGGAATGGCCATATTCTTGTAGTCAGGTTTAATAGCTTAGAGTTCATCCGGGGAAATACCACCGCCCGCCACTGTACATAGCACCATTTTACTGCCATACTAATTGTTTAATGAACAATTGTTCAAGATAGCAAGGTGTGGAACTCAAGGGTAGCAACGTATCTGTGACCGAATAAGAACGTGACTCATACTAACACTGGACTTTCACTAATATCAATTAACAGGACTTACTATCACTAACAGTCCCTGTCCTCACACTTATTAAAAAATTAACAACTATTCGTAATGTTCTAATACCATTTGCTAACTAACCGGGCTAACCATCCCAGTCCCTAAATTGAGTATTGTTCTAGGTCGGTCACAACATGGGCGGCTTTGGAAGGGTGTAGCTACATGCTCGTTTGCTACCGTAATTCCATAAAAAAAGTCAGTCCAACTTTAATGACAGGGGTTTCTGTCAGAATGTGATCCATTATTATATTATTATAATCTTTCATCCATTTGTTGTAAAGCTTCTTCACTGCCTTTCAAAGACAATCATGTGACGAATAGGTGAGAAATAAAATAACCAATTGAACTATAAAAATACGATTTATTCTAGTATTGTATAGGATTAAAGACTAAGCGTATGTGAGCGTGTGTGAGTGCGCGTCGCGCGCGGCCGGGGGTCACCGGTGCGGCGGCAGCGCGGGGGGCGCGGGCAGCGGGGGGATGAACCCGAGCGCGGACAGCACGGCGTCGGCGCGCGCCACCAGCGGCCCGCGCCAGCGCCACAGCGCCGTGTCGCGCTCCGGCTGCGCGCGCAGCTCCGCGCACGTCTTGCTCAGCGCCGTCACGCAGTCCGCGCGGTAGTGCTGCAGCCGCGCGTGCTGCGTCTCTATCGGGTACGACGAGCACGCCCCGCCCAGGCACGCCAGCGGGAAGTGGTTGTGCAGCGCGAGCACCCGGTCCGTCTCGTGGAACGCCTTCACGTACTGCCCCGGCTTCGTGAAGTTGCGGGTGCGATACACGTGCTGCAACATGTGCAGGTAGCGCGGCACGCCCTCCTCCCAACCGTGCTCGTGCTTCAGCGAGTCCAGGAAGTACAGGTTCGAGGCGTGGTAGGAGGAGCGCGCCGGCTTGCCCGCCAGCGGGGCGGACAGCGGCAGGATGCGCTTCATCAGCGAGCTCCAGTCGGGGTCCTCTAGCGGAACGATCACCTCGTCGATGTCGAGGAGCGCCAGCCACCGATACTGGTACATGTGCCGGTACAGGCAGTCGTTGTAGGGGATCAGCTCCATCTGTCGCTTGTGAGTCGTCTTTTTCTTTAGATACATGTGCTGCAGGCCGGGGAGGTTCGGCTGGCCGCCGGGTAGAGTTATCGGAGTCACCTCGGTCACCCCGAGCTTATTGTAGTAGTCGAGCACTTTAGTTATATTGGGATGCACCTGCAGCTCATAGAAGAATATTTTGTCGGCGCCGAGCAAGCGAATTATTTCAATCCATTCGACGAGTCTGACGGACAGGTCCTCGTGGAGGAAGTCGAGGCCCTTGACGCAGACGGCAAATTCTTTGCGCTCGGCGGGCGGCTTCGGCTTGTCGAAGTGGACCCTCAAGTTGTTGGTGGCGCGATCGCACGGGTTTTGAACGATGGACACGGAGGCGGGCACCAGGTTGCGCACCTCCGCCGGCAGCACGCAGGCCAGCAGGTACGGCTGGAGCACGCGGTCGCGGTAGTTTCCCCATTTGCTGTTCCACACGTACTTGTACTCGAGATTGCGCACCACGACGGGCTCCGCGCGCTCCTCGAACCACAGCTGGCAGTGCGTGACTAGCGAGGGCTTTATGCGGTCGTGCACGGCCAGCACGCGCACGGCGGGCCCGATGCGAGAAGTGTTTCGCGCGTCCAGATAGGCGCCATAGAAGTGGAATACTGTGTCGTTCGCGCGCATGGTTTGCCAATACGTGTTGTGGAATTCCAGGTCGTATATCGAGGGGAAGGGGGCGCAGTCCTTCTTCTTGTAGAATTTGTTTTTGTCATCCTTGTGTTTGTGCCAGTAGGCGAGCGGGAGGGAGGGGAGCCGGCGTTCGGCGTCGGCGCGCAGCTCCTCCTCGGAGAGCACGCGCGCGTCCGTGGCGGGGAGTGCGGGCGGGGAGGGCGCGGCCGGGGACGGCGGCGCCGTGGAGGCGGTGGGCTCGGACTGCAGCAGCAGGCGCGAGGGCGGCGCGGGCGCGGCGCGGCGCGGCGCGGCAGGCGCGTGCAGCCGCGGCAACGCCAGCGCGGCCAGCGCGCACCAGCACAGCAGCGCCGCCAGCCAGCGCGCGCGCGCCCGCCCTCCCGCGCCGCCCGCACACCACCGACTATACCATGCCCGCATCTCCTGGAAAATAAATATTCACTTGTTAATTACATAGTATGAAATCTCCTGCAACTAAAATACATGACTTACATGACTAGAAACTATTAAAATTATCTATATAGGTACCTGTTAGGTACCCTTGGTCTCCTGAGATGTTTGATGATTTTCGATGATGATAATCTTAAGGTATATTATAAGACCCACAATATTTAATGTTCATAATCATTACATAATGGCTTCAAAATGTTAACTTTCATGTGGCTACAGGCTAAGTAGGGAATGTTTCAGCTATTGCGAATTCTACTAATGTAGCATCTATCTATCTATCAATACCAAATCATCCATCAAACATTTCATCTACTCATCGTACATTTTATTCTAGGTATGGTATGAGACGACAATTTTCATGGAATGATTCCTGAATTACCACGATTTAAATAGGATTAAAGACCTGATGTGCAGAGCGGTGGTCGTGGGCTGCATCCCTCGTATTGTTCTCGGTTGGTTCTTCATATTTGTCGATCAGAACGATGGTGTCTACACAGTTACTCATCCATTTAACCAAGAATACATCAGGGCCGGGAGTCTACATGGAAATCATCGAGAATTCCGGTAATTCTCTTTTATTCCTGGACGGTTTTCTTATGATAATTTCATCATACATCTTTAACCTAAAAAGACAAATATTAGACAAATTTTGGCTGCTACATTTATCATCCCCAATTTAGACGCACTATTGATTTGTTATCATGACTCATGACCTAATCGCACGATCAAACTTAATCTAAATTTCAAGTTACACAGTGTCTCTACATTACTGCTGGATTTTAACAATATTGTGGTACAGTGCGCCCAACTTATCTCTGAAATGGCAAAAATTGGAACTAATGAAAAGTCATTCATAATTGTACGTTGTGGTCATTCATCTGTCAGTTACTAGTGTGCAATGATTGGTCAAATGAATGTCAAATGCGTCCGACAGCGCCTCTTTCGTTTCAGTCTTATGTTGGGTTTACTATACGGGTGGACGGTTGCATGACGGTTGCCCGTCAACTTTGACAAATGTTATGTTTTAGTGGTCTGTGGAAATTTGGTAGCTTGGTAGTACATTTTCTTATGTAGGTTAAAAAGAGATTCAATAGAGTTTGTTTTGAATATTTATTGCATATCTTTTTGCGCCGCAGATTAAAAATAACTCTCTACGATTAGACGACACCCTAAAATAATGTGCCCTAATGTTACTGAAAATGTTGTCGATATTTAAGGAACTCTATTTAATAAAAGAGTATTTACGATAATAGGGACAGATAAGGGATAATAACATAATAGAATCCAAATATTTCGACTCATATTTATATTGTTATGACGCTAAGGTAACTTAGTTAGTCTCTAATTTTCTTTTCCGTCATCCTTTCAGCTATCATAATAAGAAGGTTGAAATACCAGTGTAACATACAAGAATCGTTAATGTTCGTTATACTTCATTTAAAATATTCAAAATACGCCTGTTGTAGCATGCCATATGGACATACATAGAGCGCTTTGTGCTTCAATACGTCATTCCGCCGGCAGACTTCCGGTGGCCGCAGCTGCAGCTCCTATTAATTTTATTTTATTATGTTGTTTCGCTTGAACAGTTATTCGTCGTACAGTTAATAATGTTAATATACACTGTACCCTGTCGACTAACGTAATTGTTTTACTCACGCGACAGATTCTGATATTTCCGGGTTACTATAATGCATTTGAAAGGCTAACTGGTACTCACGATTATTACCGATATTTGAGTCTTGTTTCTTATTGTGTTGGTCATAGACTCATAGTAGTCTTTAGCCTTAGCAAGTGTGGTGCTGTATGCTTGTATGCACCTAACTATTTTCAAAAAGATAAGCGCCCGTAAAATCGATAATTAAAAATAGCTAGCTCAAAACCCGTAGATTGCTCATACAAGGAACAGACGACAAGCATCAGCTTTCGAATCTTATCTTTTTGCAAATACAAAACAAAATACAAAACAACAACGAATACAAAAGAATTATCACAATCAGTTCATGAGTTCACCCACTACAAAGCTATGAGGTTAAGCGTAAAAAAGTGTGGAATTGAAATTGTGTTGAGAATCTCCTCCAGTTTTTGATGTCGGTCTAAAAATAGGTCGTAAGTAGACAGATATTTTGCACTCAATTCAGCATTTACAAGACCAAGTCGACCGCATAAAAACATGGCACCAATCGATCAATGTGAATCGTGATTTCGCAAATTACATCAGAATCACGATCACTGTCTATGCAAATAGCATAAACTGCCGACACACTGTTTACATTTTCACCTAACTGTTAAACCACATTCCTTGAACCTGTTTCTTATCTGCCTATTTCTACATATTTCGTGTGACGTTCACACTTTTTGTCGGCTCAAGATGATGTGCAGTTTTTTGCTGTGAAGATTTCGTCGAAACAAACTTCGTTTAACGAGTTTCTTTCTGTGAAGTTTCTGGAAATATCTTCGCCAGTTTCCTTGAGTTCCCAACAAGGGCATTCCGCTCGTTATTAATTCATTACAACGAAGCAAATTAGTTAAGCAATGCAAGATAAATCTAAAATCAATGCCAAAACCATGAAATAAGGATTATTTTATCTGTTAATTAATTTACTTCTCCATTGACGATCATTCCAGACATTTCCTACAAAGCAGCGTGTAATAATAGCAGAGACACAATTTAATAGTTAAAAAGTGTAAACCTCAAAAGCCTCAGTATTACTAGTATCGTAAATTAAAATCATAAACCTGAAACTACAGTTGTAAGTAGGAAGCGACTGCAGCACCATTGCCGAGCGACAACTAACTGTAAACTCCGTATTTGCAAACACAATGTCATCTGCCGTCGGACAGCCGGAGACGGTCAGCAAAAAAGCTCCGTTATTGAATCAGAAATCAGGAGCACGTAACGTCTCGGCCAATTGAGTAATGAGACGACATCAACACACGCAGATTACTCACTACATAGCGGAAGGTTACTGGCACATTTTGGAAACCCTCACGTCCTGCTCACGTCACATTGTAACTCAACGCTAAAAACAAAATTAAGTGTGCTCACAATTCAATTTAACCTGTAAGCAAGATTTTACTACAGGCATTTTAAGGTTAATCATAGAGATGGAAAGCTGTCATTTATGCGAAATGCAATCATTTTATTCAAATAAATTCCATATCGAAATCGAAAGGCGTACCTAAGTATAGGGTTCCATAGATTTGCAAAGAGAGACTTATAAACTATGAATAATATGAATTATATTTGTTTATTCAGACAGCTGAACCAATTTTAAAGACTTAAAAACATATCAAAATAATCCCTACATTGACTGTCTTCCTGGAATCCGAAAGAATCCAACGTAATGCGAGAAGGTCAACAATGTTCCTGACCAACTTTGACCCGAGAGTTGGCAATAAATGTTTACTCTCTCGGAACAAATGCCTGTTGGCGCAAATTGATTGTCCATCCGTATTGTCAAGTTCAATCACTAGAGCAAGACGAGTTGTGAGCGTGAGATGGTCGTTACCACAAATGATAAAGAAATAAAGTTGTATCTACGCTTCCGGAACTGATTGCTTTATGCTGGGATCCAACATACGAGCCACGGTATCTGGTGGTAAGACTCTCAGTCACGTCTGTAACGTCAGCGATGCATCGCCGGTCACAATATTTTGTTGTGAAATTACTACTACGTCGTCATCATCGCAACCCATTATTATCCCACAGCCCACTGCTGGGCACGTATCCCCTGCTGGGAACGGATCTCTTCTAACGTTTATTTGAACCAAGACCTTCATTACAAGTCAACAAAGCCTTGGACAAGCTATAAAATAAGAGAGAACTTTGAACTGTGTAATTTAAAATATGAGAAAAAAACCATCGGTAATCTTGATATTAAAACTTAAAACTCATGAACATCACATTCTTGGTACGGTTGAGATCATCTTTCGTAAATGCACTATAAAACATGGAATTAGCAAAAACTAAACGTCATATTCTCAGTATCGAGCGAGGTATCTTTTTATATGATATGATAGGTTAAAGCGAGCTTCGATCAGTTAGTCATATTTATTGAAGTAAATTGAAGTTTATTGACTACTATACAAAATGGCGAGATTTACCTTTTATTCCGGGCAACCATTGGGCCAAATGATTATTTTTACTGTAGCAAATGTTTTCCAATTGAGTGTAGGTACTTATCTTTTAAAAATCGGTTCAGTTAAACGCGGTTAATATTCCTAAATCCTTCTCCTAAGTCTGATAAACATGATGCTGAAAACCGTATCAAATTCGGTTCAGCCAAAAAATATGCCTAAAACCTTCTCCTAAGACTGACAAATACTATGCTGAATACCGCATCAAAATCGGTTCAACCAAACGCGAGATAATCGCGCACAAATATACATACATACAGTCATACATACATACATACATACAGGTCAAACTGAGAACCTCCTTATTTAAAGTTAGTTAAAAAAGGAAGTGATCAAACCGTAATGGTTAGGTAAAGTTTACAGTGCAAAACGAAGACAACTGACATTAATATTACGACGTACCTATGTATTGTTAGATGGAATATCGTAATAGCCGATAATGCGCAACACTATGGATATACTGAGATGGTGGACATCACTAGCCTGGACGCGACCGCTAGACTTCCCGCGCTGTTGTCAATGAAAAGATTGTAAAGTTGTATAAAATGACTGGCTTTAAAGTTTAAAAGATAAGTTAAGAGTGCTTAAATATGCTCATATTAACATTATTCAGTGCTTGTGTAACTAATGTTACTTTGGATGGAGTATTACCTATACTACTCGTGATATATTTGGTCAAGTTGTGACGTGTTTCTTGTTGTGAATTGGTGTGATGCAAATGCATGTTAATTAAAAGGATTTTTTAAAGTTAAGTGGCTTATATTTCACGTGCATGGCAAGTCATGCATCTCTTGGTGCATTAGAACTGGTAATGTTACACTATTGAGTTAATGTAAATGAATCTGAAGGAAAGAAGATTCTTGCAACAATTATGTTGATTGAATTTATCTACAACTAGAGTCCAAGGATTGGAAAAGAATCAAATAAGGAAAACAATTAAGTATAGAAAACAGTTCAAAAGAAAATAAAGACATGTTGAATCATCGGAAAGTCTTATGAGGGAGCTAACTGTATTTTATGAAAATAGACACCAAAGGAAAAAAGTCTGATCACCATATATCATAATTGGATATAACATTTAGCTCTATAGAGCATTGGATTAAAATTGGGAAGGCATATCTAAAATGCATGGATGGAATAAGTATAATATTAAAATACAACTACACTTCTAAGTTATGGAGTGATGGCAAGGTTTGATATGAGCAGCAATCATCATATAAGATAAGTTGGGCTTTTCTTATATCCTTTGAATAGCAAAAAGTTACACAAGTGAAAATCCTATAGAGTTCTATTATAATAAACTTAGCTTAATGTATCATTGGCACACTGGGACAATAAAGACCAGTGTAAATAATGCTATTATATGTTTTGAACACAGGAGCAATGGACATAAGCTTTTGTTGGTTGTGTGTGCAAGGAAAGACAGGGAAAGTCTTAGGAAACGTTCATTTTGTGATAAACTTAGTCATGGGCAATACAATTACTCTTGGTTGCATACCGTTTTATCAGTACATTTAGTAAAACTTGAACTTAAAAAAAAATACACCTAGTATTAATAACGGGGGATCACTAAAGTGATCTGTTCTAGCTCTAGGTAACCCAGAGTAGCAAATATAAGTTGATAAATAAAGGGGCTTGAGATGTAGAAGTTTAACTAAGCTATAAATTTATATAGTATAATGTTCATCAATTTTAAGGATATTAAGGATGAATGGACTGGAATGGTCGAGATGGTATGCCTTAATGTAGGGGCTGAGTATGTCTAATGGATACTGGTGCTAACAACTTGTTAAAATTTAAATTAGGACAAATATTAATGATTTTGTAAAAGTAAGGGGCACTTAATTAATGAGCTATAATGTTATTATTGTACTATAACAGTGGTGGGCAAACTTTTTTAATGGGGGGCCACAAAGTTTAAGAAATTCTAGAGGAGGGCCAGAATTACAGAAAAAATGCATTTTGTGTTAAAGTTTTTAATCATAATATTATAAAAACATTAGAGCATTCACAACTTCACAACAGCATGCACACTGCATTGCAGTGCATTACACACAAATGTTAAAAATTTCTTTTTACCTTATATAATAATTAAGTAGGTAATTTAACTTTTATTCGAAGGCCCTGCCATGGTAGGTATGGTAGGTGTGAGACATATGGAATTGTTTTTGATTTTCCATAATATTTTCGAAAGCAGGTTCCAGCTGCTGTGATGAAGTAACTTTCAGCAGTGCGAAAAGGTGTTCATCAGTCAATCGGTTTCTGATTGAGTTTTTCCGCAATTTCATGGTCGAAAATGTCTGTTCGCACACATAAGACGACGCAAACATCGCCATAATTTTCTGGGCGTGAGCAATTATCTTTGGGAATTCAGCTTTCGGTAGTGCTCTATAAAAATCTAGTTTTGTGGAATTCAAGAACAATTGCTTTAAATGGGTACTGCACTGCATTTCAATAATTTCCAATTGCAATTCTGCAGATAGATTTTCCGGATCTACGTAGTTTCGTTTAGCTTCACCTATGGGTTATGCATTTATTATTCTACTATGTAGAATCTACTTTATACTTCTCGACCGTCAAAACGTTATTATAGCGGGCCATTTATTATACATGGCGATGGACCCTCGGCGGGCCGGATTATATACTTTCGCGGGCCGGAGTTGGCCCGCGGGCCGTACTTTGCCCATCACTGTACTATAATATTATACTATAGTATTGTTATTGAGCTTATTGAAATCACTAGGATCTGTTGTTGACATAGGTTGAGTTAGCAAAGGCAATTAAATGAAATGTAGTGCTTTCATTTGGCCACTGGGTCTAATTTTATTTTTATAACAATTCATGATATAAATGATATAAAACGTTATATAAAATGTATAACACGTTTATGGTGGTGATAGTTATTGATATAGTGCTTAAGTCATATTGAATGGTGGACTTATTGTCCTTGCCTTTTGTTATATTTTCTTTGGTGAAATATAGAGCAGGAGATTTTAGAATATAAATGTAAATATGGTTAATTAACATTTAATATAAGGGAATACATATATTACAAGCCATAGAGAAACAAAACAATAATATTACAAATAATAAGATAATAACAAATTCATTTAAAATTTTCATAATTTTATTTAAAATTATCTATATAAAGGGGTATTGGAAAATCTATTTCTCACATACAAGTCCTATGCTTTTAATACAGCAAATCATTGTATATGCTATATGCTTACACTATAGAGCATTTAATAAGATAACGGAGAAGTAATGATATCCCCATTGGTTATTTTGATATGTGCAATTTATAAGATTGGTTGATAGTATAATTGTTATTTAGAAATGACATATTTAAAATTGAGTTGAAATTAATTTCTAAAGTCTAGTTTCTAAAGTCTATACAATGTTTGAAGAGCCATGAATGAAGTTCTAGTTTCCCTTATTAATGAATGTTTTGATTGTGTTATTTATGGGGTCTACCTGTAGAAAAATAATAATCATATAGTTGATAAAAAAAAATATAATATGAAAATATGTAAATAAATAGGAAATAATAAATAGGAAATAATGTAAATAAAATGGTGAGGGCAATTCAAGTTTTAGTGACAGAAACCACTATAACTAAAACATAAGTCCACTACACACTATGGTGGATCATCAAGGATGTTTAAAAAAAAAAGCAATGGCATAATGACTTGAATTATTGATGTGTTCTCAAAGTTCTTATTTTCAGCGAGTATTCAGATGACTGATGAATATAAAAAGTGCTAAGCTCACAATTTTAAAGAATTTATAATTAAAACAACACTGCTTATGAAGCATTTATGGAACGCAACATGTGTGGATAGATCACATCATTTTAAGCTTTAATTGTTTCTACGAGTTGCATTTAAAATGAATAAATGGGACTTCCATATCCATTTTTTACAATTACTGTGTGGCTTAAGGCCACTTGGTGTGTGTAATGTTTACTTATACATGTTGTTCAACTGTGTTTCAGAAAGGCGATCTGATTTATGGGTGAAGGGTGTGGAGCCACACCAGACAAAGACAAAATAGTCGATCAAGTCGATTGAATATGTCGAAATAAATAAACAAGTACAAAATATAAAACGAGAAAAATGACAAAGACAAAATAGTCGATCAAGTCGATTGAATATGTGGAAATAAATAAACAAGTACAAAATATAAAACGAGAAAAATGACAAGGACAAAATAGTCGATCAAGTCGATTGAATATGTTGAAATATATAAACAAGTACAAAATACAAAACGAGAAAAACGATGATTTGCCGTAAGGGGCCACATGTCTCAGATGCCGTCAGGGGCTGAAATCTGAGTTGCCGTAAGGGGCTTATAAATGGTGCATTTTAACCCTCAATTGCCGAAAAAGGCTAAAATATATTCAGATGCCGCGAGGGGCTAAAATCTGAATTGCCGTGAAAGGCTACATATAACAGATGTCGTCAGGGGCCGAAATCTGAGTTGCCGTAAGGGGGCCACATGTCTCAGATGCCGTCAGGGGCTGAAATCTGAGGTGCCGTAAGGGGCTTATAAATGGTGCATCTTAACCCTCAATTGCCGAAAAGGCTAAAATATATTCAGATGCCGTGAGGGGCTGAAATCTGAACTGCCGTGAGGGGCGAATAACCGGATCCGGGGCTGTGTATTTCAGATGCCGTGAGGGGCGAACGTCTGAAGAGTGCCGTGAGGGGCTGTGTATTTCAGATGCCGTGAGGGGCGAACGTCTGAAGAGTGCCGTGAGGGGCTGTGTATTTCAGATGCCGTGAGGGGCGAACGTCTGAAGAGTGCCGTGAGGGGCTGTGTATTTCAGATGCCGTGAGGGGCGAACGTCTGAAGAGTGCTGTGAGGGGCTGTGTATTTCAGATGCCGTGAGGGGTGAAAGTCTGAAAATTGCCGTGAGGGGCTGTGTATTTCAGATGCCGTGAGGGGCGAATGTCTGAAATGCATTGAGGGGCACCATATGTCAGATGCCGTGAGGGGCGAGATATCTGAACTGCCGTGAGGGGCTGCATATGTCAGATGCCGTGAGGGGCGAGATATCTGAACTGCCGTGAGGGGCTGTGTATTTCAGATGCCGTGAGGGGCGAGTGTCTGAAAATGCATTGAGGGGCACCATATTTCAGATGCCGTGAGGGGCGAGATATCTGAATTGCCGTTAGGGGCGTAAGTCTGAAATGCCGAGAGGGCACCGTATTTTATTAACCATTAAGGATGGATATCTGAAATGCCATGATAGGCGAATATCTGAATTGATATTTCATCAACCGCTAAAGACGAATATCTAAAATGCCGTAAGGGGCGAATACCTGAAGTAATATTTTAGTTACCGTTAAGGACGATTGTCCGAAATGCCTTAAAGGCCGAATATCTGAATTGATATTTCATCAACCGCTAAAGACGAATATCCGAAATGCCGTAAGGGGCGAATACCTGAAGTAATATTTTAGTTACCGTTAAGGACGATCGTCTGAAATGCCTTGAAGGCCGAATATCTGAATTGATATTTCATCAACCACTAAAGATGAATATACGAAAAGCCGTGAGGGGCGGATACCTGAATTGTTATTTCAGTAACCGTTAAGGATGAATATCCGGAATGCCGTTAGGGTCGCCATATTCCAAATGTCATGAGAATCAAATAGCTGATATTGCCATTGGAGGAACCATGCTCTAGATATTGCTGGTCCGAAATGCCGAGAGGGGCATCAGATTTGAAAGGCCGGTTGGGGCGCATTACTTATACAGCCGATAGATGGTTTTGTTTCAATTACTGATTTGAGTGTACGATTATGTTGCCGAGAGAGGAACAAGGCTTCAAATATTGTTAAGGATACACACTGAAATAGCCTAGAGAGGCACTTTGGTATCAAATGCTGATAGAGACGCATGTTTATACGTCAGACAGAGATGGGACATTAAATGCCATTACAGATGCACATTATATTGTTCAGGAGAACCTCTTCATTACAGTGCCATTAAGAGAGGATGCGCAGAAATGCCGTGAAGGGGCTCATGCTTACAGTAACTGCAAAAAGCTATGGCTTGAATGCCTACAACTAATAAAAGGAAGAAACAAAGACACAAACAAAAAAAAGAGTAACTACAACTGGCCGTGAAAAGGGGTCTAATTAACTATCGCATGGAGTATGTGTACAATGAAGCCACGTGGAGCTAAGTAACACATATTATGCTATATGTGAATTATATCTACGCTATGGTAATTATAGCCTTCTCATTCTGACAAGAGATTCGTGCTCAATAGTGGGCCATGATGGGTTGAGATGATGATGATGAAGTAACATAATTATGATATAATGCAAATTGAATTGTTATTGCAAAAAGCTGAAGTTACTAAATTGAAGTTGCGGTCATGAAGCATAATAAGATTCTACAATGTTGTTGCTTACATCAATGAGAGTATCCTTCGAGGCCGAAGGATTGCCAGGATGGCCGAACTGTTAGATGGAATATCGTAATAGCCGATAATGCGCAACACTATGGATATACTGAGATGGTGGAGATCACTAGCCTGGACGCGACCGCTAGACTTCCCGCGCTGTTGTCAATGAAAAGATTGTAAAGTTGTATAAAATAAAGCCAATATAACAAGTACAATATTTAGTGTTTAATAGTATGTATGTAGAGCAAGGCTACCAATGGACGGTATGCATCGTAACAACCTATTTTAATATTAATTGGGTCACTCTCGATACTAAGGAATTCATTAACAGATGAATTCGTATAATTGATGTCCAACGCAAATTAATTGATGATAATGTGCGTTAAAAATCCGGTTAAGTATGAGGCGGACTCATATACGTAGGGTTCCGTATTGTGCGACCATATAAATACATATAATTATGTTGTTATCGACTTATTAAAAAAAATTTATGGTCCGGAGGTACGAGACCAGGGTCCCGGTTATTTATTACATTACATATACATAAACATTATTTGTTGTACCTATTCGTGTTATTTATAAGATAAAACTTCACCAAAATAATACGCCTTACGAATTTAGTTTATTTTAAATAAATTAATGTAATTGATTTATACGATTCTTTGCCTTGAAAACCAATTAAGTACTAACCGGTTTCTCAAGTTTAAATGGTAAAACTAAGAAAAATCTCGAATGTACTTTGCAAATTAAAATATCGAGAACGACTTATTCTTTTTTTAATAATTTTCAAAAAGTTGCTTAATACCTATTTTACGTAACCAGAAAAATTAGATTCGATTTAAAGAAGATAGGTCTAGAATTCTCGTAGAGGTCTCGTAGAGTTTTTTGTTCCTAATAATAATAATATACCTATTATTGCAAAATTGACGCGGGGGCCGGGCATGTCATACCGTGCGATCCACTGTAACAAAAATACCTACTCAAAACGTTCAATTTCCTATGAAAAAAGTGTCGTTTTGGGCGTTTCGATCGCTTACTGGAACGCGTCCTTAGATGGTTCTAAAATTAACAGACAATGACCTAAATAATTAATTAATTATCTGCGTTTGATTATATTAAAAACAGGGGTCAATACCAATTTATTGTTAATACGTTTCATGTTTTTAGGGTTCCGTACCCAAAGGGTAAAACGGGACCCTATTGCTGAGACTTCGCTGTCCGTCCGTCCGTCCGTCCGTCCGTCCGTCCGTCTGTCACCAGGCTGTATCTCATGAACCGTAATAGTTACACAGTTGAAATTTTCACAGATGATGTATTTCTGTTGCCGCTACAACAACAAATACTAAAACACTGAATAAAATAAATATTTAAGTCGAAATAATATGGTTTCGACGCTTCAGCGATAAATTAGTTACCTATCGGTCCAAGAGATGGCGTTGCTTGTGGCTAATATGTGGCTACAAAAAACTTAGGTAAATATTTAAGTGAGGCTTTCATACAACAGGCCAGATTTTTTTGGCGTTTTATACATAATGGTACGGAACCCTTCGTGCGCGAGTCCAACTCGCACTTGGCCGGTTTTTTGATTTGTTAAGATGAGTATAGTGCCATTTTTAATGTTCATTACATTATATCTAAATTCAAATTAGTCACTCGGTGCGTCTTCGTAGTGTTCTTTGACTTTTGGCACCTAATTATAATAACATCCGTTATGAGGTACCATTTAATCAATAAATGATATATGGGAATAAAATAAAATAATATTCAAGATAGCCATGAACAAGTCGAAAAGTCGTGAGTTCGTGATGATGGGTCGGGCTTTTTGTACTGAGTGTGATCACATCTGCCGGTGTCGGATTAAAACACCGTGATCTCATATTTGCCTCTACCTAATTATCCTCAAGGCACTTTGATATAACCTCACTTCCGTTAAAAGAAGAAACTTTAAAAACAAAGGTATTATCCCTCAATGCGTTCCGATCATACAAAGCAAAAGAATAAATGGCTACATTAGAAGTAGGTACGACAATATTGGTCAAGCTTTATTGTCCTACTTTTCGAGCGTTACTGATATAAGTACTTATCTAGTTCTTTACTTGAAATATCAATAATAACATTATTCAGTGTTAAACAATTGCCTATATCTTTGGACCATGTTTTAAAAGGAGTCTTCAAACGTAAACGTCTTTATTTGGAAACTAATTTGAATGAAACAAAGGCTAAATGTTACCTACTTACCTCAAAGTTACAATACATGCCGTGTCTGAAATCTAATGGGCATAAGACCAAATAGACATAGGTATAAAGGTAGGTTGCCTATAAATATTGCTGCTTTTTCTCAATTATCTTCCGCGCACAGACATTGATCTGTTTTATTACATGTGATAATTGAACATAATGTGTGATACTGTTCAATTACATACAATGATGACTCGTTGTCGCTCTATTGACCTACTTTTAAATTACACAGCTACAAAATTGGTCAGAAAAAATAAGAGCGGCATTGAGCGCGGCTACGTAATACGTTATCTACTCTGTTTTTGAATTTTTAGTAGATAAACAAGATTTTTATAGAGGAATTAATTAAAATTATAAATTATTACTATATCTACTACGACGTTCTTCAACAAGCTGGAAGCTAATATAAGAGGTTAACAATGATCTTGATTAAACGTTATGTATAGTAAAATGTTATACCTGAATGTACAATTTTATTCAACTCTGTGCATTTTTAATAGATATTTTTTGTAATTAATAAAATTAAACGCAATATTCATCTATTTTTACATTTAATTCTTGTTGTCTAGATACATCTTTATTCACATCAATGACGTAAGTTAATTAATAAAGTGGAAAATAAAACGAATCAACAATTGACTTCACGGTTCGTATCTCACAAAATATGCTTAATTATAGTTAATGTAGCAAATTCCAGTTATTTATGAACAATTCCATATGTATACTCTTCGATGTACACCTACTGTTGTAGCTATTCAAATTGTCATCTCATTAAATGGCGGTAACAAAGCAAATTCATAACATTCCAGTTGCAGATATTAGATGAATTCCTTAAATAAGAAAAAAGTTAAAGTTTCGAAGAATATCGGTCATGCATTCCAAATGGATTCACGGAGGGCCTGTTCCACAAAGCGACCAAAACGGTCAAAACGACGCATTTTTTAAGAAAAAAAGAATTTTTTGAACATTGAGACCGTTTAGGTTTAGGGGAATGCGACCAAAAGAAACCTAAAGGAGAAGAATTTAACATCGGCAAGATGAAAGATGAATGAAAACTTAATTGTATGTATTTGTTAGACTGTATACCCGATGTTTGATGATGACGTGTGATTCATCGACGCATTATCGAAAGAGCGCAAAAAGTCGCGTAATTCCAGTAATGGCACGCAATATATCGTACAGTCAACAAGCTGATAGACACAAGAACGCTTTTAAAGCTATTAGAGTCGGCAATAAATTAACGGCAAACAAATTGCGAGCGCGTCGAGGTGACTCCACCTGTCTCTGTCTGAATGCTTTGCCCGTCTACCGAGTCTGTTGAAGTTGCCAATAGGCATGCAAGGATGCAAGAGGCGCGTGATGTACTATTTAAAGGGGTCTCTTCAAAGCTCATGAAACACTAAGGTTATTTCAATTTAAAGAGATTCAAGGGATTGGAATTTCAGTAGGTGCTGTAAGAGCATCCCGAGAAATGAACGCTGAACTACTAAGAAATTCGATGTTGCAATGTTAAGGTAAACTCAGTCTTATTTGAACAGGAAAGGACATTTTTAAATACAGAACTGAAGGTTATAGACTTGGATCCTTTGACAGGGGTCACCGAATAGAAATGAAATCAAGGAGTTCTTTCATGTTGAAGAACGATTTTATCACGCTTAGTACCTGTTATGAACAAGATCAAAGTGGTAGGAAATGATGTTTGGATCAATCAAATGGTTTGTACTGTCTTAAACAAGTTTTATCCCAAGTTTTAAATAAAAAGTACAGAAGAAAATAAAGTGCAGCGGTATGGAGTAACCCATCGACGTTGAAGAGCGGAGGATGACCTAAGTCCATCCGGTCCCTGTGCTAAAGAACTGACTCGTTTCATTTCTTTCTATAAATAGAATGACAATACCAGACAGGGCACTCGAGTCCGACACTTTTAAACTCTGCACTTGCATCGTCGTATAGGATAATCAAGTGATGGATCGCTGGCGACCTTTGCCGCGACAAGTCTCCCGGAACGGTCATGGCCGTCGCGGATGACAATGGCGCACGTGCCAGTGAGGTGCACGATATTTTCGATCTTATTTTAACGGTATAAGAGCCAGATCCCGTGCAATGGCTAGATATGTTGGTCACGAAGTGTACGTCTATGGCAAGTGCTGGTTAGTATTCTGCGTGGTTGGCAAACCGGTGGTAATCGGTTCGAGACGCGCGTCACAATTAGTAAGAAACAATGAAATTGTTGAATCGGATATCAAAATAGTTGATCGATTGCTGTGTATGTTAATCGATGTTGTATCGATTTAGTGTAAAAGGCTGACCTTTCCAGTAACTAAGGTCTTTAAATTATTTAGTCAGAATTTCATGGGTTTTCGAATTCCGTACCTTAAGGTTTAAATCTTTAAATAATTAAAATAATAAACTATTAATATGTCGAAGACAGTAAATCTATGATAATTGTTTGTTGCTATTTAGTCTGTGGTATGCGCGAATCGAAAGTGAATTGATAATCTGTGACGAAACGTCAGGTAGTATTTACTTGGGTAAGTTTGACAGAACCGGCGATGACAGATGACGGGACGAAACGTCAGTCTAGTGCGAGCAGCGGGGCGATGATGCGAAATGTGCCGCGCCGGGTTCGGTCCAATTTACCTGTTTCGTAAACACAGGGTATCTGAATGAGAGTGACTGTGAAACGGTAGTTGAAAGTCCAACAGAGCTTCCCTATTCGTTATCAGGCGTGGGATTGCAACGCGACGCCCCACATGACAATCCGCAAGGCCAAGACACAGTTCTGAGTGAGAATGTCTGGCGGTCTCTTTTGGAACAACAGAATCGTAACTTTTTGGAGCTGATTCAAGTAATGAAGTAATAGCTTCAAGTAATATCTGACTACCAGACTTTGACCCCGATAAACCTGATGTAGACGCACGAGCCTGGTTAACAACCTCTGACATATGTATCTCCGATGAAATGAATGTATCCGGCAAGTTTCGTTACCCGGGAAATAACAATTGAAAGTTTCAATTTGTCAATTCAATTCAAGTGCGTCATTAACCCTCTACCGCATATGAGGGTTAAGTTCATAACATGAACGAACTTAAGCTTGCAAGTTATAACAAGCAGCAAGCAGTGATTTGAGTGTAGTTGTAGTTAAAGCTGATAAAGAAATATGTTTCAATCAGTCAATGATAATAATTGATACGTCATATTATGTACCTAGTTTGTGTTTCGTTGTGGTACCTATTATACAGTGCAGAATAGGTATCAAAGTGTAACGGGGAAGTATCAACAAATTCTTTGAATATTGTGCAATGCCATTGTTGAGTGTGTGTATACTACATGAGCCCAAAGGGTCTGCATCATGAGCCTGCAGTGCTGACCTGCAAGGGTGCTCGCTGCTGAAGGGTGCCGCTGGATGTCAGGTGATCTGTATCGTTGTTTTAGTTGTAATAGTTGGTTGCCAGAACACTGGTTATGATCGAATATTTAACAGAAAGAATATCTCAATTAAAGTCTCCGGGACAACAAATTAATTGAATTAAAGTTTTTAAAAGTTTGTTAATAACACAATATGATAGAATTACAACTAAAAGTACTTCATTAGTTATTACTGGAGTTATCTAATGGGTTTTAAGGTAAAGGACGCATTAATGGAACATAAAAGAAATTTTTGTGTTAATAAACAAAGTTGTGAATATCCATTCAATTTAATAATGAGATAATCTGTTTACTATTACTTTGTTGAATGGTGATAGTGTTCCCTATCAGTTTACAAGTTATTTGTAGTATTGATTTTGAGATAATAACAAAATCTAAGTTAATCTTAATCTAATGAGAATTAGGTATGTCAGAATGATACTAAATTATCAATATTGAGTTCTAAGTATTAAAATGAGGAAGTTATTATTTGATTTCATAACTTTGAAGAAACAAGTTACTAGATATGTAACATTTGAGATAACTACTTGTGGTATTATCTCATGAGGTTTTTCATGATATATTTTGCAGATTTAAGTTACAGTGAGACGGTCACGGAATAAATTTCTTAGTTAAAACAATCTGTAAAAAAAAAAAAAAATGGATTGCAGTAGTCATGATATGGACTAGGCAGTTATTTGGACTCTTTGATAATGACTCATTGAAATAGATTGGAGAGAAACTCCAGGTAATAAGTTTTCAGTAGAAATTGACTCCGTATTAAGTATTCACTTTTGAATTCTTGATTAATGGCTTAAATGACTGGTTTACTTTTATGCACTGGATAATTGACGTTAGTTGACAGTATAGACAGCATTATAGTGACATAGTGGTCAACTAATAAGACTTCTTTATTTTTTTTTAGAGTTTTATTAAATTTCAGTCAACTTGTCGAACGGAACTTTCGAAATTGTAATTGAACGGTTTTGTTACTTTGAAATAGAAGTGTTCTGTACTGTTATTGGTGGGTGCCAGTAGACAGTTTTGCATCGGGATGGACGTTGCAATCAGATAAGAGCTATGTATACGGTTGTTATTTTTGAGAAAAGTACATGATTGTACTTGAGTACCGTTCGATAAGTCAGTTTAGTTGAGAAATGATAACTTTTTAAGAAAAGTAGCTTTTATGAGAAATGTTGTTTGTTTTGGATTAATCTTTGGTAACCATTTAATTTATTTTGAGTACGAGCTGTTATGTTTTGAATTAATGTAAAGTAAAAGCTACGAGATTAAATAAGGAGAAGGTCCACTAGTTAATTTGATATGGGAGATATTGTTTAACCAGTATGTTTGTTTGACATTATCATTGTTTTTAACCTAGTACGATTTAATGGTGGGTTTTGATAACCATGACATTGTAATTGAAGTGCCTGAAGGTCAAGCTGTTGGATTTGATGTGACGATCAGTAATGAGGAAGTTTAGGCAGATGGGCCTAGTGTTGGTCAACGCGGCTTTGGGTATTCTTTAAAGTCATTATTATTATTTACCATTTGATAAAACAGGGCACGGGTAACAATTATTCCTGTGAGGCCACTGTAACCATTCCTGATCTATTGTGGCCACCTCATTGCAATTATATCTGGTCTCCTGCACCTACGATCTGGACAAACTGTAGTATGGTTTTGGGGTCCAGGTCTTTAATTTGGTCAGGTGTAATTAAATGCCCTCTCAATATAAGACTCCTGCAGTGAGTGATTGCTAAGTATTCACAGAGGATATAGATGAAAGTTTCCTCCATCGTACAACAGAATCTACACGTTGCAGTATTACTTAAACCTATTGTGTGTAGGTGTTTGGTAAGTCTGCAATGAGCAGTAAGCAGCCTAATTAATAATGGGATCTCAGTCCGGTTTAGGCTGAGCCCTAGATAGCAAAGTGATGATTTTGTTGACTTGAAAAGTTATTTGATAATGATGGTGTTTTTGAAGTTGACTTAATAACCTTCAGATATTCCGGTTCATGGGTGAAACGTGACAATACTGTGCTGTATGTAAATGGTGTAAATACTGGTTTGACAATAGCTCATTGTTTTGGAATACTGTTTAGTCACATGAGATGGACATGTTGACAGGTTTGAAACTAACTTTGAACCAAGTTGGACTGAGACGAGATTTTTAGAAATGCGATTATTGTTTTTGGAAATTGATATTGATGAAGTCAGATAGAGACGAAATTTGAGAGTTTTGAGATACTTACCCATTTTTTTTATTTCTTTAAAATTAACATTGATCAAGTCGGATAGAGACAATATTTTAAGGCTTTAAAGTAGACCAGGAGCGACTCAAGTTTTGCTATGTTGGTGCTTTTAGATACCCAGATGAAAAAAAAATGCAAGGAAAAATTAATATCAATTTGTGCTATGGATAAATAATGCATTGCAGATATGCTGTGTTTACTTTATATGTTTGCTTTGTTTTGTAACTAGTGACCGCCTGGTGGAGATTTGGCCTCCTGTTTTGGGGCCTAGAGTTGAATGCGCAATGCTCAGGCAGAGCATGTATTACTACTGTTTGTGTGCATTTTAATGGTTAGTTGAGATGATGATGACCTTGTTTTGAAAAGATTTAATAACTTTCAGGCAACTTATCAAACAAAGCTTATTGAAATTATTACTTCTTAAATGTTACTGTTGCTTTTACACATTGCATGGCTTTTGTGTGGACATTGGATACACATGTTCTTTATGGATGTGATGTAGTTGATGATGGGATGGACATCATCAGCTGTAACAATTGACATCATCAGCTGGAAAGAGGCTACATAATTGTACCCTTATACTGGTCAGAGGTACGAGGGCTATACTATAATGAGACTATAGAACTATGAACAATATTTACTAGATATCTGAACTGGGTTAGTTGATGATTGGATGGAGATCATCAGCTGTGATACTGCAATATTGCAAGTCTAACCGGAAAGAGGTTATCCGCTAAAGTTAACATCTTGAGGCCAATTATATGTCACGAGTTATTGTAGAATCTTTAGAACTGGATTTAGATATAGAATTATGGTAGAGTGAACCATAATTTTTGTATTTGCATTAATTGAATTAAGTAACTGGATAGAAGTTACACGAATTAAATAATTATGGTGGACTGAACCGTAAATTTTTGAATATGCTATTTTTGTACTAGAAGGCAGTACAAAATTGAGTAACTGGATGGAAGTTACCGGAATGAAATAATTATGGTGGACTGAACCATAAATTTTGTATATGCCATTTTTGTACTAGAAGGCAGTACAAAATTGAGTAACTGGATGGAAGTTACACGAATGAAATAATTATGGTGGACTGAACCATAAATTTTTGTGTATGTTATTTTTGTACTAGAAGGCAGTACAAAATTAAGTAACTGGATGGAAGTTACGCGAATTAATTATGGTGGAATGAACCATAACTTGTTTTTTTTGTATTTTTGTACTAGAATGCAGTACAAAATTAAGTAACTGGATGGAAGTTACGCGAATTAATTAATTATGGTGGAATGAACCATAACTTGTTGTTTTTTTACTAGAAGATAGTACAAAATCAGGTAACTGGATAGAAGTTACGCGAAATTATTTAATTATGGTGGGGTGAACCATAAATCTTTGTGTTTGCTTCTTTGTAACAGAAAGCAGTAGGTACAAAATTAAATAACTGGGTGGAAGTTACGCGATCAAATTAATGATAGTGGAGTTGTTGTTTTGGTACCAGATAGCAGTACAAAATAATGTAACGGGACTATAGATAACAGATTTAACTGATTGCGATAGACAGATGTTTTGCCACATAGAGGTATTGTGAGAATATGCCGTAGGAAATTGGAGGTCAGAATACTATGATCTCGAGCTCGATTGTAGAACGGAGCCATACTAACTTTAAAGCACCCTGTTGGGGGTTACCATGGGGTTGAAATAGTTAGGTGATGCAAATGAAAAGAACCGAGATAATTGTTAGAATAATGTTAACAAGCTGTTTACTTTGGTTTATTGTTGCAGCTTATCCTTTAATAGAAATTATGATGTTGTTGTTGTTGAATTATGCTATGCCACATAAATTTAGCTTTATGGTTACAATCAACCATGTGTTAAGTTAAGCGAGGTAAAAATTATGTTCTCTTCATTAACTCGGTCAGGTAGGCCGAGTGGTAAAAACGGTAGTTAGGGTTAAAAAAAATAAAAATGTAACAAAGTTTTTGAAATCCACTCGCAGCTTGTAGCAGCAGTAGTCATTTTTGATGTTAAAGATTTTGAGTTTTGTTTTGGTTTGTAGTAATTGAAAATTGCGGATCGAGCAATTGTGATGGCGATCATAACGGAATGGAGCATCACCCAGGGACGGGTGATATGTCAGCGACGGCCGTGTCGAAGACAGTAAATCTATGATAATTGTTTGTTGCTATTTAGTCTGTGGTATGCGCGAATCGAAAGTGAATTGATAATCTGTGACGAAACGTCAGGTAGTATTTACTTGGGTAAGTTTGACAGAACCGGCGATGACAGATGACGGGACGAAACGTCAGTCTAGTGCGAGCAGCGGGGCGATGATGCGAAATGTGCCGCGCCGGGTTCGGTCCAATTTACCTGTTTCGTAAACACAGGGTATCTGAATGAGAGTGACTGTGAAACGGTAGTTGAAAGTCCAACAGAGCTTCCCTATTCGTTAAATATTATAAATGTGAAAGTTTGTGTATTTGTTTGTTTGTTTGTTTGTTACTCCTTCACGCAAAAACTACTGAACCGATTTTCATGAAATTTGGCACACACATAGAGGGCAACTTAGATTAACATATAGGATATTTTTTATCCCAGAAATCCCGCGGGATCGGAATTTACGCGGGAAAACCCTCTTAACGTATGGGGTATAAATAGCTTTGTTACTCCTTCACGCAAAAACTACTGAACCGATTTTCATGAAATTTGGCACACACATAGAGGGCAACTTAGATTAACATATAGGATATTTTTTATTCCAGAAATCCCGCGGGATCGGAATTTACGCGGGAAAACCTTCTTCACGTATGGGGTATAAATAGCTTCTAAACAAACATTAATATAAAACTAACAAGTCTTGTCTTCCCGGAAATCCCGCGGGATCTGGAGTTACGCGGAATAAACTCCTGCGCGTACGAAGTAGCGGGCACACGCATAGAGGGCAACATAGATTAACATATAGGATATTTTTTATCCCAGAAATCCCGCGGGATCGGAATTTACGCGGGAAAACCTTCTTCGCGTATGGGGTATAAATAGCTTCTAAACAAACATTAATATAAAACTAACAAACATTAATATAAAACTAACAAACATTAATATAAAACTAACAAGTCTGTCTTCCCGGAAATCCCGCGGGATCTGGAGTTACGCGGAATAAACTCCTGCGCGTACGAAGTAGCGGGCACACACAAAGAGGGCAACTTAGATTAACATATAGGTCAGAAATCCCGCGGGATCGGAATTTACGCGGGAAAACCTTCTTCGCGTATGGGGTATAAATAGCTTCTAAACAAACATTAATATAAAACTAACAAGTCTGTCTTCCTGGAAATCCCGCGGGATCTGGAGTTACGCGGAATAAACTCCTGCGCGTACGAAGTAGCGGGCACACACATAGTATTATAAATGCGAAAGTCTGTCTGTGACGTTTTCACGACTAAACCACCAGTCCGATTTGGATGAAATTCGGAATGAAAATATTTGAAGACCCAGAGTCACACATAGGCTAATTTTTTTTTAAAAATCAACCCCTAAAGGCTTGAAATAGGGGATGAAAGTTTGTATGAAAACAACGATTTTGATGAATTTTCCCAGGAAGATAGTTGATGACGTACTTTCTCCCCCACTTCCCCGGTTCGCGATATAAACGAATTCCACGCGGGCGAAGCCGCGGGCAAAAGCTAGTAAAAATATAAAGTTTGTATTTACTAAATTTTAAGACTTAAACCACTCCTAGATGTCACTAGTGATAGCATAGCTTTAATGAACGTAATGTTTCGTATAATAAAATTTAAAGTATTTTTAAAAATGTGTAAGTACCTATTTAAAACAAATTGCACCGTGGTACACATGACACAATACATCGTCACAAATGTCACCCCTTCTCCCCTGGTGTGAAGTCACTTTAACAGCTGTTTTCTTTGGAATTGAAGTAGGTTTTAGATTTTGAGATTTTATGATCTAATACTTAGTTTCATTTCAACAATATTGTTACGTGTCAGGAGTATGGGGTTCGAGAAAATGCCAAAATGTACCACAAAGACTTTATTGTACTCGTAGATACACAATTAAACACTGTACACAGTACACACCACAACACTATACACGTAGGTACTCGTAAACACACTCGTCGAACACTGTATCGCTCGTAGAAATCACTTCACTTCTCACTGGTATCGCTCGTAGGTATCGCTGGTATCTTCCTGGTTTCGCTTCCGAAACTAGAATGTCTGCGGTTGGCCGATCGCTCCTTTTTATACCCCTCACGCACCATTCACGCCAATCCAGAACTTTCTCGCTAATTCCGCGGATCCGCTCCGAACAAGATTCGAGAACGTTCCTTGCAACCGACTTTCGCCCGTATGACTATTGCCGTAATGGTCGAAGCGTCGTGCGCGTGCGTACTTTCGAGACGGCCGTCCATTGTTCTATTGTTTCGCCTGGCATATTTATGGCCCCTATTGTTTATTGTTTAGCGAGGTACGCCAGGGCTGTCACATTGCCCCCCTCTTAGTCATGCTCGTCCCGAGCATTATTCGATCCATGAAATGGTGCCAATCTGTCCACGTGCACGATCTTCGGCTTTCTTCTGTCCCCCTGTCTGATTCGGTAGGTCACGTCGTTAATCCTCGTGACAACTGTGTAAGGGCCTTCCCATCGTGCTTGTAGCTTCGGAGACTTCCCTTTCTTCCGCAGTGGATTGTGCAACCATACAGAATCTCCCTCCTTGAAACCATGTTTCCGAGCATCGCGATCGTACCGGGTTTTCATCTTTTCGCTGGTCTTCAAACATTGCTCCCTTACAAGATCATGTGTCTCGTCCAATTGTTTCCGTAAGTCCGCGATGTATTCAACTGTTGGTTTCGGGGCATCTGGCGGTGTTCCGGTAAGCAAATCCAATGGCAGACGCATTTCTCTTCCGAAGTTAACTTTAGCCGGTGTAAATCCCGTAGACTCGTGTATGGCAGACCGATACGACATCAGGAACAGAGGAATGTACCGATCCCAGTCTCGCTGATGTTCCTCGACGACCTTGGCCAAGTGATTTTCCAACGTTTGGTTGAATCTCTCCACCATGCCGTCAGATTGAGGATGCGCCGGTGTGGTACGTGTCTTATTTATTCCCAAAAGTTCACACATCTCCTGGAATAACGTCGACTCGAAGTTCCTGCCTTGGTCGCTGTGTAACTCCAATGGTACACCAAAGCGGCATACTACCTCCTGGACAAGTTTCTTGGCCACGGTCTTCGCCTCTTGGTTCGGAGTTGCAAACGCTTCCGGCCATTTACTGAAGTAGTCTTGAACCACTATGATGAATCTATTCCCGTCTTCCGTCTGAGGGAATGGCCCAGCAACGTCTATGGCGATTCTCTCCCAAGGGGCTCCGACGTTGTACAGCTGTAGTTTCCCTTTGGATCTAGTGCGGGGCCCTTTCACTGAAGCGCACACTGTACACTTCCTGCACCAATCTTCGACGTCCTCTCGACACCGCACCCAATAAAAGCGTTCTCGTATCTTTACGAGGGTTTTCTTGATGCCGAGGTGCCCGCCGGAAGTGCCGTCGTGTACGAGCTTCAGCAAATCAGCCACTTTACTCCTGGGGATAACCATTTGCAGGGTTCTTTCCTTTCCGTTGAGTGATTCCCAGCTCCGGTAAAGCACGCCATTCTCTAATACAAGGCTGTCCCACTGAGCCCAGTATGCCTTAGTAGTTGTGCTTGAGGCTGACACATCACTCCACAGTGGCCTCTGTCCTTTGGCTTTCCACTCCATGATCGGGCTGAGGTCTTTGTCTTCCTTCTGAGCTTGGCTGATTTGCTCCCTTCCCCAAGACTCGTCTAGGTCCTGCATCCTTATCACCCTGACCTCTTCTTTAGCCTCATGCTTGACGCAATGTCGACATTCTTCGGAGCATGGGCGTCGTGATAGGGCGTCGGCATTCGAATGAGCTCTTCCGTTACGATGCTCTATTACGAAGTTGAACTCTTGTAGCTGTTCGATCCACCTCGCAACCTGGCCTTCGGGGTTCTTAAATTGCAGAAGCCACCTAAGAGCGGCGTGGTCCGTTCTTATCGTGAACTCGCGTCCCAGCAAATATTTGCTGAAGTGCTGAAGGGTCTTCACCACAGCCAGTAATTCACGCCGAGTCACACAATAATTCCTTTCAGGTTTCGAAAGGGTCTTGCTGAAGTACGCAATGACCACCTGCTGGCCGTCCTGGTCTTGGGATAATACTCCTCCGATGCCAGTATTGCTAGCGTCCGTGTCCACTATGAATCTCCCTTCCCTTCTGGGATAGCCAAGAATCGGAGCCGAGCATAGACGTTCCTTTAAGCTAACAAACGCATGTTCGCAATCGGAATCCCAACTGAAGATTCTCTTATCCTCCGTGAGACGGTGTAATGGCTTGGCTATCTCTGAGAAGTTCTTCACAAACCGACGGTAATAGGCGCATAGTCCCAAGAACGCTCTCACATCGGTCTTGTTCTTTGGTGTCGGCCATTCCTGAACAGCTCTTATTTTTTCCGGATCAGTTTGAACACCTTCGTCCGATATGATGTGTCCCAAGAATGATACTTCCTTCTTGAAGAAGTCACATTTCTTTGGATTGAGCTTTAGGTTGGACTCACGGAATCGTCTGAATACCTTCTCCAGATTTCGTTTGTGTTCCACGAAGTTTCGTCCCATGACTATGACGTCATCGAGGTACACCAGACAAGCGTCCCCCAACAGTCCCACCAACACTCGCTCCATGAGGCGCTCAAATGTGGCAGGAGCGTTACATAACCCAAAAGGCATTACGCGAAACTGCCACAAGCCATTTCCGGTTCCGGTGGTAAAAGCAGTCTTCTCCTTGTCTTCTGGCCGTACTTCTACCTGCCAGTAACCACTCTTCAGGTCGACCGTCGAAAACCACTTCATGCCACCAAGCATATCCAATGTGTCGTCAATCCGAGGCAGAGGGTAGCTGTCCTTCTTGGTAGCGTTGTTAAGCATCCTGTAGTCGACACAGAATCTAGTACTGCCATCCTTCTTTTTCACGAGTACCACAGGTGAACACCAAGGGCTAGTTGACGGCTCGATCACCTTGCTGCGCACCATGTCCTCGATCATTTCTGCAACTTCGTGTTCCTTTGCCAATGGTACTCGTCTCGGTCTTTGCTTGATCGGTGAAGTATTTCCGGTATCTATTGGGTGAGTGACAAGATTTGTTCTTCCAAGGTCGCTATCTCCTCTGGTAAAGATGTCCTTGTAGTCCATCAACAACTCTGCTGCCTGAGTATATTCTTCAGGGCTCAAATTCCTCCTGGTCGCCTCCAGCAAAGATGTCATGTGATCCGTTGATCCAGATTTGTCCGAGTATTCTTGGACCTTCCTCAAGCTGTCCACGGCTTCACATCGCCCGATAACCGTATTCTTCGCGAGGTATATCGGCGTGCTACTAAGATTGATGACCTTTAACTTAGCGTCACGTCTGGTCATGAGCAGTGTCCTTGCCGTGATCCAACTGGGGTGATCTCCATAGTCTTCCACTACGACACATCGATCCATCTGTATCTTTTCGGGAAACCTAACCTTGACCAAGGTTTCCGACCTGGGTGCTAGCTTCACTGTCCTCAAACAGTACACTGCTCCTGAACATGAACCGTCCAAGAAGACTTCTTGATCCTTGAAGCTTAACACTCCTCTGGCTATATCAACTTTACAGTGATGTGTCCGTAGAAAGTCCAGTCCGATAATGCAGTCGTCAGTTATATTCGCTACTAAAACAGACTGCGTGTAAATGTCACTTCCGAGTTTCAGTCTTGCTTCCGTAACTCCTAGGACGGTCACTGGCTGGCCTGTCGCTGTCTGCAGATTGCATGATGGTCGTCCATTTTCCCACATGATAGTGCGCTTGAGTAGTTCCGGTCGAACGATGGATTTCGATGCTCCCGTGTCAATCGTAAAGCGACAGGGTATGCCATTTATTTCGCCCGTAGTTACGAGGCTGTTCCCATCACAAGCTTGTGATACCAATACAGTAGGGGCTCGACGAAGTCCAGCCAGTGCCCGCCCCGCGGCGCTGGCGCCTCTTAGTTTAACGGCTCCTGGGTGTCGACTTGGGTAGCGGTCGACACCGATTTCGGTTGCTTCCGAGTCCGGCAGTTAATCCTTATATGGCCTCGTTCACCGCATCCGTAGCAGATAGGCCCAGTGCGAGGTTGAATCGCTGCCACCAATTCGCGCACCTTATAACCTTTATAGTCACTTCGTACCGCTTCTACTTCAAGGGCGTGCGCTAAAGCTGCTTCCAAGGTTGTGTGATGACCCAAGCGCACCGTTGCTCTCACTTCGGGATCCCTTATGCCGCTGACGAAGGCCTCTAATACTTTGTCTTCGACGGGTGTGGAACTCGACGCATAGGCTCGGCGTACGAGGCGCTCGATCTCCGTAGCCCATTGTTGCAGTCCTTCGCTCGACCTCTGTGACCGGTCTTTGAGCTGCGCACGATATACATGCTCAAGGTGTTTCTCCCCGTATCGAGCTTCCAATGCCTTAAATAGCGACTCCAAGGTGCGTCGCTCGGCGGGCAGGTTCTCAAGGACCAGCAGTGCCTCCCCTCGAAGAGCTAAGGTAAGTGCCGCCAACGAGTGCTCGTCTTCCCAGCCATTCCCATTTGCAACTACCTCGAACTGGTGCCTGAACGCTGTCCACGAGGTCGTGCCGTCGAAACTTGGAACCTTAAATTTCGGGGCCCCAGGAGATGAACTGGTTGCTGCCGTGCTCATAATTTTTATTTTTTGTAGCTTGTTGTCCAAATCCGCGAGCCTAGTTTCGTGGGAGTTCACTGACGCACTGAGGCTGCTGATTGACGCGTCATGGCTTTTGAGGGCTTGGTCGTGCTCGGATGTACGCACTTTTACCATTTCTAGGTCCTCCTTCACGACGTTCAAATCTCCCTGGAAACCATCCAGCTTTGCGTCGATTGCCTCCATGGTTTTGCGCTGGCTCCTCATGTCTTCGCGCAGGCTCTCCATTGCTTCGCGCTGGCTCCGCTGTATGGCTTCGCGCTGGCTCTCCATGGCTTCGCGCTGGCTTTCCAGTTTGCTCTCCAGTTTACTTTCCAGGCGTTGTAAGACGGTTAATAAGGAGGCCATATCAAATGCGCCCGGTGTCGTCGCTGATGCAGCTGATGTAGTCGTACGTTCAGCGGTGGTCTCCGTTTCCGTGCGGTCACGCCCAGGCGACTCCATCCGTGCGGCATCCAATGCCGTTTGCCGTCGCGTGCGAATCCCGTCTTCACTTTGCGGTACTACAGGCATTCCGCTTCTGTCACCAAATGTTACGTGTCAGGAGTATGGGGTTCGAGAAAATGCCAAAATGTACCACAAAGACTTTATTGTACTCGTAGATACACAATTAAACACTGTACACAGTACACACCACAACACTATACACGTAGGTACTCGTAAACACACTCGTCGAACACTGTATCGCTCGTAGAAATCACTTCACTTCTCACTGGTATCGCTCGTAGGTATCGCTGGTATCTTCCTGGTTTCGCTTCCGAAACTAGAATGTCTGCGGTTGGCCGATCGCTCCTTTTTATACCCCTCACGCACCATTCACGCCAATCCAGAACTTTCTCGCTAATTCCGCGGATCCGCTCCGAACAAGATTCGAGAACGTTCCTTGCAACCGACTTTCGCCCGTATGACTATTGCCGTAATGGTCGAAGCGTCGTGCGCGTGCGTACTTTCGAGACGGCCGTCCATTGTTCTATTGTTTCGCCTGGCATATTTATGGCCCCTATTGTTTATTGTTTAGCGAGGTACGCCAGGGCTGTCACAATATTAAGCCCCTGTGGCCTAATGGATAAGGCATCGGCCTCCTAAGCAGGGGACTGTGGGTTCGAGTCCCACCAGGGGTAACGCAGTTCTTTAACGTGCTTTTTAAATCTATTTATACAAATTACAGGCATTTCCTGTATTGGCAAGAAAAAAATTATTTTATACAATTTTTTTATACTAAAGAAATGCGCGTATTGAAAGCGCACGCTTATATTGTTGCCACTAATGTGCCGCTGTGCCAGGAAGTATCCACATCATTGAGGACGCCTAGAGCATACTTCACCACGCTGCTTCAGTATGGATATGGAGTAGTCAAAGGATAAGTGGTCAAGTATCTACGTATCGAATTTTTAAATCACCCGAAGGCGTCCAACATGGCTAAGGGTGCGGTTCCACTGAGGCGGAGCGGAGTGGAGCAGTGCGCGATCACCAATCACATGGCTTGAAATCCCAGCTCATTGCGCCTCGTACGGATTTCAAGCCATGTGATTGGTGAATCGCGCACTGCTCCGCTCCGCTCCGCCTCAGTGGAACCGCACCCTTAACGACTGTTATCTAAAGGAAATTCACGGTCGATGGGTTTACGTTCCCTCTGAAGCACGGAACCGATCAACATTTTTCTTTGTTACTAGCAGTCTCGACGAACAAAATAGGGTAAAAAATACTTTTTATTACCTAAAACTATTATTCAAAACTAATTGCATTGAAAAACAAAGGAAGTAGCGTTCGCAGCGGCACCCGAAAACACGAGTTTGAATGAAGCCACTGTTTTTGCAAACGGTACCTTGAGATGCGCCGCAAAAACCGCATTGTTGTTCAATTTCAAGCTCATTTAAGCATGTCACATTTATGGAGGAGGTAGGGTTACTATGCGTTTGAATTTATCGGGACATGTTTCTTTTCCTAAACTCTTCATGTTGATTAATAATACATATGTTTAAGGATTCTTAATTAAGTTATGCATGTAACGTAAGCATGATATTAAATATATTTAGCGTCAATTTATATATATACTGTAGCGTCAATTTATATATTTATAGATATACCTGCCGGGAGTAATCATTAGAAAATAAAATTAAACCGGTAAACAATGATGCAATAAATAGGTAGATTGAGCGTCGCCCTACAATGAAGACAAAAAAAACACGGCAACAATATCAAGCATGTGTGCGTGCAGGCGATGTTTTTCACGTTCGTCTAGTGTCTATGTTGCGTGATCAATGATACCAGTTACTAAAATTTTCCCATAAATCACACATTAAACTTAATTTATGGAGTGGTTATTTTCATGAATAAATAAAAAACCCTACTTAATTTAATTACAGTTGTTTATGTTAATGTTGTAATAAACCAGCTAAGTTAATTAAATTAATATTTTTTACGCAGTTTGTAGTTGGAAAGGAGACGGTCCAAAATTGTATGGAGTCTGGGCCTGGTTTTGTACCAGTGATAAAATAAAATAAAAAAGAAAATAAACCATTTTTGACTAATCAAATCCACGAACTCATCTATATTTCAGTGCAAAAATTATTTATTAACTCCACGTGACGCAATTATTCTACATAATGGCGGGCAGCAGACCAGAGGATTCATAATTTTTGACGTATGACGTTAGCTGTCAATATGCCTTCTCTATGCTTGAACAATGGCTCGAACTCAGAGTGAAGGACGCCATCTTGCAAGTGTTGCAAGTAGTACCTACCGAATAACTCGAAATTAATTTTATTTTAGCAAGTCATTTATTGCGATTTGTGAAGTTATTATATTTTTAATGAACTTTCTGTATTTTTTGGTTTTTCATGGTTTAGTGTACAAGATCAAGCCCAAAATGGACCATCTCCTTTTCTAAAATTGTAAAGTTACCGTCTCAGATTAAGGTGAAAATTTGAAGGGAGGACGGGTTCTACACTCTCATTCGTCCCCCCAAACTAAATATTGCTCTCATAAAGTACTTACTTTTTTAAAATTATTTTTCTAAATCTCTAAAAATTTTAAGGTTATGTGGTCTCATTGGTTAATGTGTAAGCGCTCGAAGTCTTAAGTGTATGTATATGTGTGTGTGGACGTGTGTGTGTGTGTGTGTGTGTGTGTGTGTTTTAAACTACATTATAAAAAATAAATAACTTAAGTAGATCTAATTTGATTTTTGGGCCTAATTTTGAATCGTGACATCTCCGGCGCTGCGGAAGATGCAGCCAAACAGGCAAACAGGACTAACAATAGCGAAAAAGTAATTTGGGGGGAAAGTTGGGGGAGTCACCAACCTCTCCTCCAAAAAATTTCAGCTTAATTTGAGGTAGTCACTTTATAATTTTTGGAAACTTGATTTTTTTATAATAAAAAAAGTATGCATTTCCTAGATTTAAAAATGGTGGGGGGAAGATGTGAGCGTCAGCCCCCTCCCCCCCTCAAATTTTTAGCTTAATTTGAGGTGGTAACTTAATTAAAGAAGAGCCAATTATTTACGTTACCTATCTAATTTAATAAAAAAATTACTTGGAAAGTTAATTACATGCATATCATTAAAAAAAACATCAATAAATAAAGGAGATGGTCCATTTTGGGCCTGATCTTGTACACTAAACCATGAAAAACCAAAAAATACAGAAAGTTCATTAAAAATATAATAAATTCACAAATCGCAATAAATGACTTGCTAAAATAAAATTAATTTCGAGTTATTCGGTAGGTACTACTTGCAACACTTGCAAGATGGCGTCCTTCACTCTGAGTTCGAGCCATTGTTCAAGCATAGAGAAGGCATATTGACAGCTAACGTCATACGTCAAAAATTATGAATCCTCTGGTCTGCTGCCCGCCATTATGTAGAATAATTTCGTCACGTGGAGTTAATAAATATTTTTTGCAATGAAATAAAGATGAGTTCGTGGATTTGATTAGTCAAAAATGGTTTATTTTTCTTTTTTATCTTATTTTATCACTGGTACAAAACCAGGCCCAGACTACATACAATTTTGGATCGTCTCCTTTTCACATTACTCTTGTACCTTTAAAAGTGGTTTATTCGACCCAATGCAAAAATAATCATTAAAATGGGCTCATAAACATACGAATATTAATGTTATATTATTATAAATAAACACAAACGTATTGGTAAACACCACCTTTCTTTAATCGATTTATAAAAGTACATGAACTAAATAATATACACGTAACCATAAACCAATTTATATACCCACAAAAATGATGTTAAGTCGGGAGCATAAAAATAGAAACTAGCAACACTGACAAAAAAATGACGTAATTTGGTTACAATAAAAATCAAAATTGAAATTTAATTAAAAATATGTTTATTGGTTACTTGCCTATGATATGTGATGTTTTTTGAGCTTTTTACCCTTCCTTTATAATTCCGGCACAGTTTAATAGCACATTTCGTCATGTTATCCCTCTTATTTGTTTATTTAAATTGCGCGCGTAATACGTAGTGACACGAAAGCGGCGCGATCGGCACTAATTGGCGGGAAAGTACTTCTGCGCCAATAGTTGGCGCAGCTTTTTTGACAGGTCTTCGCGGATTCGATTATCCATCTAGATACTTATACATCAATGCCGGTAAATTTAATTTTCTTTTAAATAGCCCGCGGAGGTGTAGTGTGTAGCTAAACCCTTATATAAGTTAGGATGTTAAGCATATTAAAGGAGTACCAATAAAGACATCATTGGAACAACACGTCTTATTCTTTACACCATACTGGACACTACAAATTTATTATATTTTGTTAAAGCTAAAACAGTTTTTTCATCACCCCTATTCGAAAAAGACGACTTGGTTCGGACATAAGGGGTTCCAAAGTTGCTGTTTTCTATTCAGCGGGCCGGAATGAATTTTCATACAACTTTTCCTGCCGGCTAGATCTTTTCCGTCCTATTTTGAATTTAGAACATTTTAGTATTTTGCGCTAAAGAAATCGAACACAAATATTGTTTGAATAAAGAATGTCTGGTTCGACGCGAGGGCCCCGCCAGCTGAATAATAAAAAAAGAAATCAAATTAAGATCGCTCGAACTATTTCCCGCGTTTTCGTGCATTTTTACGTATTGTTAGAAATTTTGTTTTGTTTTGAAAAAATGAGTTCTTCCAACGATAGTGAAAGTATCCTCCTGATAGTATAAAAACTGAAGCGAGTAATGTGATGAATAGTTTATTACCTGCGAAATCCCGGGAAAAATATTTGAAAGCCTATGATAATTTTTTGGAATGGAGAAATGCAAGAGGCGCCAAGAATTTTTCAGAAACTGTGTTGGATGGATGTCTGGTGGATTTAAACCTAAAAAATCCAAAGTGTTCACAGTCAAAAATGTGGAGACTTTTCTTAATGAGGCACCCGACGAAATCTTTCTTGCCGTAAAAGTAAGTAACTATGTATATGGTGGAGTGGACTATTATAGTAAAATATAGCCATAGTGTTTTAAATAGCTGAATAATAAAAAAAGAAATCAAATTAAGATTTCGTTTTCAAATTAAAATTAAGTTTTTGTGCATTTTTACGTATTATTTTCTATTATATATTTATATATTATTTTCTCATAGTGGGTGATGAAAAGTAGAGTGTATCACTCGGGTGCAAGTATATTTTTGGCTCGGGCGACGTACTTTGAATCCCTCGCTACGTTCGGGATTCTACTAAAGAATCCCTCGCTACGCTCGGGATTCTACTCTAGAATCCCTCACTTCGCTCTGGATTCAAAAAACGCCCTCGCCGAAAAAATATTACTTTGCACCCTTGTCATACAATCTACTATTAATACTCTCACTTAAAAGTTCTAATGAATGCCAGGCATTAAAAAGTGGGCTGCAAAAATAATTTTTTTGAAATGTAACAGTTATGAAAAACGATTAAAGTTAATTGATTTGCCGTCACCAGGGGGGCCGTCGTCAGGGGTAGCAACGCATTTGTGACCGAATTGAAACAAGACTCACACTAATCATTACTAACTGGACAATACTAATATTAACTAACAGGACTAACTATCACTAACAGTCCCTGTCCTCACACTTATTAACAAACTAACCAACTAACATTCTAACACCATCTACTAACTGGACTAACCACCCTAGTCCCTAAATTGGGTCTTGTTCTAAGTCGGTCACAATTGCCATGGGCGGCAGCGGAAGGGTGGTGCTGCATGCTCGTTTGCTACCTTAATTCAATAAAAAAAAAAAGTTGAACTCTTTATACCATCAAAGATTCAACTTTGCAGCACTCAAACCATTGAAAATTCTAATAGACCATTTTTTCGTAACTAAATCTGGTAAATGTATTCGGAACTAAGTAGTCTGCTGTAAAATCATGATCTTCATTGACCAAAGAGCATGAAATTACAAAGAAGAACAAAAAATCTTTGTTATTCGAGTTACTTCAATGAATACTTTAATAGGAAACGATATAGTTAAATGATTTATTATTGAGGTTAGTTGTAATTGAACAGGATTTAATAATCTGTCATGACAATCATCCCCAAACGTCTGAAAACGAAGCCGAAAAAAATCCGTATTGCTTCTAATAACATGGTGATATATTTTTAAGTGCGAATTTTACAAAATCGCAACAAATGGTATCCTGTCTAAAATCCTAGTTGTATTTGTTATGTTATGGAATTAAGATAGCAAATGAGCATGCAGCACCACTGTTCCTCGGCCGCTAATGGAACAGCGACCGACAAAGAACAAGACTCGATTTAGGGACTAGGATGGTTAGTCCAGTTAACAGGGTGTGTTAGAATATTAGTTGATTAGTTTGTTAATAAATGTGAGAACAGCGTCTGTTAGTGATAGGTAGTACCTACTGTTAGTTGATGTTAGTAATAGTCCAGTTAGTAATTGTTAGTATGAGTCTCGTTTTAATTCCGTAACAGATATGTTGCTATTCTTGAGGACTAAGATAGTTACCTCTAATAAAGTGTAACCGGCTCCACGCCTTTCTATCCGGAACACTATAATTGCTGTAAAAATAATTGTTATGACAGATATGTAAGATTTATGTAAGATTGATATAAGATATGATAAGATTTTTATCAAGTAATCGAATGACGAATCCAAGTAAATTACAAGTAAGGTAAGTGGATTGTTTATCAGTAGAGATACAATTTTATCACATGTTCAAGATCTAAATGAGTTATTACTTGGAAATTATCGCGATCGATAAAGGTAATGTGACGTTGTTGATAACCTCTCTTGTTACTTTTTTGTAACTAATTCTAGATGATGTTAATTAATAATTTAAAAATCCACTAATAAAAACCTCTAATCATTTAATTATTAGATATCAAACGCCTGAACAGTTCTTCACAAATAATAGTTAAGAATAATTCACATAAGCTTTCAAACAAAAACATCTAATTCGGTCCATTACTTAAGGATTTACGATGGCGGCTTCCGATGTCTATGGAGGCATCCAGCCTGGTTTATGTTGATATCAATGACTTAACAAACGTCAAAAGAGTTAAACGAAGTCAGCTATTATCCGAAACTTGGACGTTGAAAATTTTTATTGTGTTATCCTTAAAATTATAACTAAGTACAAAGTATTAAACAATATATTATGTACAGTTGTAACAAAGTGTGGACCGAGTGAGGTCGACGGCCGCACCCCCTGGCGATCGCCATCGGATCGCAGTGGAAGTTTGCATTGTGTTGCTAATTAAACCAACATGTTATTGTAATTTAAACTGTTGGATTCCAACGACATGCATGCATGTCACGAATGCATAGTACTCAGATTATAGAACCAAAAGGCAGATAGAACATTCGCAAAGAAAAGCGACGAATAATGTGAAGCCGCTTTTTCTCTATGTGTGCATGACAACCATAATGTCAACTAGCAATTGCACCGTATGGATACGTAATTCTTTGTGTGTGTGAGGTTGCCAAGTGAAAAGTCATAATCTCCCGCAATTTTGTAAACATTGTTCGCCATATTTTCAGCTTAAAACATTATGCACAATTAAATTGGCAAATTATTTATTACTAGTGAACGCCCTTGTTTCGCTTCATAATCGATAAATGAGGGATGGTATTCTTTAAATTGACGTGATTTCTTATTTGTGTACCGATTCTAACTAAATGTTAACCCAAGCTCATTTGAATACGTCAGTGAAATCTGCATCTAAATTTGTTAAGCCGTTCCTGAGATTAGGCGGAACAAATGCACAGAAAAACAGACAAAAAATTAAAGTTTTATTGTATGTAATAATAATAATTGATTTTAATTTCTTCTGATAATAATTTCTTGAGCGCCTCCGAGCTTCGGAAGGCACGTAAAGCCGTCGGTCCCGGTTGATATCGATACTCGATACATCGATAGATAGCAGTCGTTAAGCCGTGTCGGAGGCCTTCGGGCGGCTTGAAAACTTTCGACAATGTGTTGGCCACTAACCCCTCCACCAATCCGCACTGGAGCAGCGTGGTGGAGTATGCTCTAGGCCTCCTTAATAATGAGGAGAGACCCTCAGTAGTGGGACATTAATGGGTTGTAGCCATATCACTAGTTATCAAAAAGTATTATATAATAATTATGTGTAAATGTTCTTTTAATATACCTACCTATTTAATTTAATATTTTAAATATGTTTAATTGTTTTAATTAACCTATGGATTTTTGTCTCTTTGGGTAGATATTTTTAATCAAAAAAAAACATCAAAATATCAATATATTTATTTATTATAACAAAAATTCGGTTTTGATGATTTTTTAATCAACCAATGTCCTTTTTTAGTGAGATAGGTACACGTCATCCTCACTAAAATGTAATGAGCGAACCACGCAAAATTAATTAACCAATTAATATCTTGCCTGCTTTTCCGAATAATATGAACCCATTTTTCTCTTGTTACAGCATCTGTCGGAAATCTGCAAAAATTATAGTTATTAGTTATTAGTAGGCTAAGCAGAAACTAAAATATTATACAATATTTATCATACATATTATTGGCACACGTGACATTTTCAGCAGTTAGAATGCTAATTTTATTGGCTGTATTGCCTGACTTTTAGGTTTAAATAAATAAAACTATTTACTTTCAAAATATTTTTTTTCGATATAAATTTATAAATCGACCAATGTCCAAATAGTCCATGCATATTTCCCCAAATTTAGGGTAACCGATTTTCATTTAAACTGGTGTACAAATGAATGATTGTTGAGGTTTTGTGTTCCGAGCGAACCGAAAAAATATTATTACAAATAAATAATAAAATAATGAACAATTACCTGTGAAAAGATATTCCGTCTTCTTTTCTTTGTTTTTGCGAATAACTTTTAGAGAATTTAATAATGCAAGACGGCATTATAACTGATAAAATTATTTTAAAAAATTTGACACTTGCGACGTTTATGCTATTTGACGCTTTCCGTAGTACTGACACGAGATTGTATTAGCTTTTTATTTTGTATTTGCTTTGGTAGCTTCACTTTATACTAGAACGACTACATCTGCCTTTTGGTTCTATAATCTGAGGCATAGTACGTTCACTTCGCTGGAATCCAATGGGTACGTTCAGCATTAGTGTTTTGCTTTGCAATTATAAGTCTACGATACAATAGGGTAATGCTACCTATTACTCGTTATCTTAGTAGTAGTGTAGCTATTGTCAATACAGTAGAAGCTCCTTATTCGCGGATTCAGTATTCGCGGGTAAAAAAATTGTGACCGACTCTACGTAGGTATTCGCGGCTTCAAATTTCAACATTCGCCGATTTAGTCGGTGAAAATATAAAGATCTTCTGTTTGCGCATTGGCTTTCTTTGCGTAGGTACTGATGGTACGTGCTGAGGCAGCTTTTTAAAGTGTGACGCGGAAAGGTCTAATCTTTAGTTAAACTATGACTTACTGACATGACGTTAAGTTCGGTGTTATGCGAGTATACCGCCACTATCACTAGGCAGTCATTGCATTAATTTTAATTGATTAGGACTTGTTTCTTTTGCTTTGTTCTTAAAAATATCAATTAAAAGTGACATTTCTTGTATCTCACGAGAACAATTTAACTGAAATCGTAACAATTGGAAAAATGTTACAGATAAAAACCTTATATAAAGGTTTGCGAGTGGCAAATGAGCGGTTAAAAAGTTAAAATTACACAATTCCCTTATAACCACCCTTATACCCCATTATAAAATTAATAAAAAATAATTGTTCTTGTAATGAAATTGCTGTTCAATTGATTTATATATTGCTGGAGCCGATTAACAGTTTAAAAAAAGATAATAATAAGAGGTTCTTAACTCGACTGTAGGTTTTTTTCTTTAGTGTAAGTTTCTTACGTATTATTAGTAGCGTAGGATAAGTACCTACAATTATTTCTTTTCTAATACATGGTTGTAAATTATACCTAATTATAATTTGAAGGTTAGAACTGCGTGTCACTGATGACGAAAAGGCCTATGACACATTCACACTCGACCCCGAGCTAGAGGTTACAGGCCGGAAAGCATTCCGTATGCCCACCAGTGAGTTGGCGAGTTCAAATTAATCAAGACAATTTAGACTGAACGCTCTTTGGTTTTGAGTTTAGATTTCCTAGTTAACGAAACGTAAGAAAGTGAGTAAAACAAAATATATTATGTTACCCAGAAGTATGCAAGTTTACTGATCATTCTGAGTAAACCATGTTTTTTAGCAATATTTTGTATTCCTTTGAAAATTAATACCAATAACAGAGACATTTTGCATTTATGTGTGGGTTTGCATTAGGGCATGCAATTATCCGCCCGAATTTACTATCCGGATAATACGGATAGTTCATTTTACTATCCGGATATTATCCGGATAAAACGGATAATACGGATAGTTAATGTTTTTCTAAAAAAATCAACGATAGTATGTATTATATTTACTTTTTCTGTTACCTATAGTGGAACGAATCATAAACCTTTGCATATTTTTGACTTCCTCTTAAGAAAATTCAAAATTATCGAAAATTGAAAGTTATTTGTCTCACTTAAATTCCGAAAATCGAGTTTTCTTCAGATATCCACGTTTTGGGATCATAGGACACTATTCTGACTATCCCCGCGATGGTCTATATTTGTGTGTGTGTCTATTTATGTGAACCTCTCATAATTATTTTTTGATGGCTTGACCAATTGAATTGCGGTTGATGCCATTTGAAAGATCTCCACTGATCTTAGATTTTCTGCAAATTGTATTGAATCGAAAATGAATTGTTAAAGTGATGTTTATGTCTAATAACTTCCAAAATACTGTAACGTTTTGTACCATAATCTCTCAAATCCGCAAAGTACTTAAAAATTTTAAAACTGTTTTTAAACATAACTGCGAGACTTCGTGTCATATATTTTTCCGGGTTGATGCATGAGTTTGCAAAGTGTCCGATATAAGTGCGAAGCAGAAAGCCTTTAATTTCCCCGTCACATTCAAAAATCTTGGTTCGAAATTCTGTGATCAACCGCGTGTCTATTGCCACAGATCCATCTGTCGATGCTAGAAATAACGTATGTACCTCCACTAATACCACATTAAGGTACCTCTGAAAGATTCGGTTTACTAAGAAAGAGATTTTTAAAGGTATCAAGGTAGCAAATGAGCAAACAGCACCACCCTCACGCTGTCATCCATGATAATTGTGACCGAACAAAGATTAAATTAAGGGACTAGGATGGCAAGTCCAGCTAGAAATGATGATAGAATGTTAGTCGGTAAGTGTGAAGACTTGGACAGGGACTGTTAAAGGTTCTCAAATCCTTACAGTGTCTAGACGTGAAAAAAGCCAGTGGTCTTGAGGGTGTTCCAATGAATGTACTAAAAGCCTGTATACTTGATACGTCTATTCCGCCTTACTTCCAAAATTGGATTATTATCAAAATCCTGGAAGCTTGCTAGCGCGCCGCCCGTTTTCAAATAAGGCAGCTGTAGCGATCTTTGTCATTATTAGCCAATTTCAATAACCCCACCACTTTGTAAGCTTATGGAGGGTATACCTATTAAACTTGTATCTTATTGAATGCCAAAACCAAACTACCTTCTTCGGGACTAATAAGCATAGGCTTAATTGGCATTTTAAGGAAGCTCCCGCTTTGTTTATTCCCCTATCGGAATTCTTGAGCAACCTTTCCTCCAGGTTGTTGTTCCTTTAAGACTCTGGCCGCCACTCTATTTCTACTACAAATATTCAGCTGGTAGGGATGAAAAACCATCTGAACGAGAGCTCCATATTACCGTTAGTGTTTCAATGGGACGATATTGAATCTTCTGAATCGTGTGAGATTTAAAGCCATAAAAACAGACGTATCAGTTTACCACCAAGAAGTGCTCATTCATCATGGCTTTCTGCTTTTAAAATATAACAATTAAATACTCTGACCGCCTTTAGTTGTTGGGAATTATAGTTACGTCGCACCTCAATATTGGGCGGTTCTTATGAACTGTCGTTGTCTGTCGAGCACGTAAGCTAAGCAATGCTTCCGAGATGTACGCTAAGATAAAAAGGTAGTTGAAAATTCAGTCAAACTATTTTTTGGGTCATATACCATAAAAAATGTGGTATAAGTTGCAGAGGCAATCTCCAAATAACCAAATAAAACATAAAATATTATATTTTCGTAATAATTAAGCAAACAAAATGTCTCCAAATGGTCAAATAGTATAAAATTATTACTATCCGTTTTATCCGTTTTATCCGGATAATAGGTCTTCTATTATCCGGATAGTATATTCGGGCGGATATCCGGATAATACGGATATCCGGATATCCGGATATCATGCCCTAGTTTGCATACGATACAATTTTTATTCGGAAAAATGACATGCTTAATTTAGAAGTTTCGCATACGTAACTTTGTGCACTATCGAAGATGCCGATGATGATGACTTAATTGAAATCTCTCGATTTCCCTTGCGCAAAAGGTCAGATTTATAGCTTGTTGCTTGTTGCCTTCGTATTGTTCCGACCAAGCCAAGATGAAAGGTAAACCAAAAGTTAATAGGCACATTTACCTTAATCAAAGCATAAATCTAACTCTTGCCATGAGTACGTGGTAACTATTGGTAATGTCAAAGGTTTTAGTACTCATGTGTTTATGTTTCCCAGTGATTCCAAAATTACGCTCCGACAGATAAAATAATAAGTAGTAAAGAAATGCGCCAATATTCTAGAAACTCAAATAAAATAATCAAATAATAATTCATATTCAAATAATAATGCATTATTTGCACTTTATTAAAACCCCTTTTGATTCAATTAAAGATTTTAATAAACTCATAGGTGTTTTCCCCATTTCAACAATCCCTAATTTATAAAATAAAAATATACATTTTCGTTTTTCTATGACAGTAACGACAATTAATAAAATACACATTATTAAAGATGAATAAAAAAATGCCCTTCAGATGCCACTCAAATTTTATGTGGGATTAGAGGGTAAGTCTCAGCTTTCGAATAAAAAGGATTATCAAATCATTTTACCCAGAAAAAACTGTAACCTACAAACTACACAAAAAATACAGTTTAATTGAGAACATGCTCCTCTTTTTGAAGTCAGTTAATAAAAAGGGATATGATTACAAATATAAGTTTTCATGACAGCAAGTTCCAAATTAGTATTTTTTATAAAATAGGCCACAGGCCAGTCCACTTTGTTTATCACTCGTGTATGTAACAATGTGCACGTACTTGTGTGTGTGTGGTGTATTGGTTGCTATCAATTTATTTCACATTTATCTCGTTTGTGATGAACATCGCTACTCGTAATAGTAGTTGCACGAAAATATTATTTGACAGGCTTATAAAGTTAAATTACGGTTTGTGCCAGATTTTGAGTCTTTTAAATTAACTGAGAGTAGCATAATATAAACTAGCTAGTTCGAGAAGGTAGTCTACCTAGTCGAACTACTGTTACGATAAAAATAAAAAGTGAAAAAAACTTTATCGGGATCGTCTTACCATGTCTAAACGCTGGGGGTCTCTACTTGTTGCGTTTTCACTTTCTTGTGAACTATTGACAGCGTGAGGGAGATAGACAAATAGGTGTATATTACGAGTATATTATGGCCATACATAAGGATGTATTGTACAGCCATCAGACGATTGCAGGCAAATTGTATTCGTAGAATCTTTGCTTTCATAGCCCATTTTATAGCTTTATTACGAGGTTTTGAACGATTTTTTACATACATTACGTGGCCTACTGTACAATGGAAAAATGAATAGGAACATCGATCATTAAGGTCATAAGTCATAAGCTTGTAGGGAACATAATACCATTTTTACCCGTATCGTAAAATATAAAAAAAACCTATATTGTATGTATGTATACATAAATTCTATGGTTTTCAGATTTTTTGTCTGTGTAAAATATCTTGAGAGAAGTAGCACCATGCTTTGCATAAAATATCCGACAAATGAGCAGACGATTACCCTGCTTACTGCACTGTCCGACCTCCTCCTGATTAGATACAGTACTTACAGGATACAGTTGTCAAGACCGGGAACGTATGAGTTTTCCTATTTTTTGGCCCTCCTTCCCCTCAGCGTAAGCACCCGCCGTATCAGCCAAGATAAATATGGTTTAAAATCATGTTTGGCATTTGCCAAACATGATTATCGAATAATATTTTTTCTAAATAGAAAGTAAAAAAATATTATTCGATATTCGATAGCTCGAAAAAGCGTGAGATTTCTCTAAAGTACTGACGTCGTTGCAAAAACCTAAGAACCAACCCCTGACAAAGAGTCGTATTTTCGAAGACCTACTTCCCCCTTGGACGGCTCATGTATGTAGGTAGTATGAGTATGTTGCCTAAGCGGCGGGAGTGTCGTCCACGGCACCAGAACCACCAAAGATACCACTGATGCGTTGTAGCCGAAAATAAAAGCGGAAGTGCTAACCGAACCATCCCTGAATACCACTAAACACTATCCGTCCTTGCCTAGCGTAGTAGAACGAATAGTGTTACTCAATGATGACACTTATTTATTGTGATGAACCGTTAAGTACCGAGTTGGGTAGAGACTAACGAAGAGTAGGTGTACCTACTTGTGTATTAGTGTATAATCTATGTGTAGGTGTCTGGGCTGAAGCTTACCTTTATATCTTAGTGGATAGTTCAGACAAGCGGACGAGCGTGCTACCCCCGCCCCGCCCTCGCAATGCCGCCCCGGCCTCGCCTGACTGAAACAAATTATTTATAATGTGACAGCCCTGGCGTACCTCGCTAAACAATAAACAATAGGGGCCATAAACATGCCAGGCGAAACAATAGAACAATAGCGCGCTTGCCTATCTCGAAAGTACGCACGACACTTCGACCATTACGGCAATAGTTATACGGGCGAAAGTCGGTTGCAAGGAACGTTCTCGAACTTTATTTCGACGCGGGTCCGGACTTCGCGGGAATATTCTCGATTGCCATGAATGGTGCGTGAGTGGTATAAAAAGGGGGCGATCGGTCAAGTGCGGACATTCTAGTTTCGGAAGTGAGACCAGAAAGATACCAGCGATACCTACGAGCGATACCAGTGAGAAGTGAAGTGATTTCTACGAGCGATACAGTGTTCGACGAGTGTGTTTACTAGTACCTACGTGCAGAGTGTTTTAGTGTGTACTGTGTACAGTGTGTAATTGTGTTTCTACGAGTTCAATAAAGTCTTTGTGGTACATTTTGGCATTTTCTCGAACCCATTACTCCTGACACGTAACAATAACATTCAATAAATTGAGGTAGGTAAGTTAATGTGGTATAAAATACTGGTTATAAATTAGACGTATCAATGTGGTTGTAGGGTTCCTTACTTCAGTATTTTCGTTTTGTACTTCGTCCTGGTAGGTACTACCTGTCAAACACACAATACACCTTAAAATGTTTAACACCTTATGAATCTGCCTCAAAAATTTATTTTCAACACACTTGCTCGTAAAGTTGCTATTATTTCTTTAGTCTTACGCCCGGAATGCGGTTTATTACACACTAGTGCGTTTTACTTTTCATTGCCGCACTAGTGTTTTTCTTATTCCACTTTTTTTAATATCCGTAAAGAGGTTGTTACCAAAAGATTTATTAGTTTGTAAATAAATAAACTTGTAGTCAAAATCTGATAAGATAAGATTATACTTCATCTAATTATCTATAAAGCATTTAAAAAATACAAAATTTTAAATCATTAATTACCGTAAATTCTTATTAGAAATATATAATTTTTTAGTTTAGTAAGTATATTGTGGCTGAATGGCGGTGTTCGGTGCCTCTGGACTTAACCTGCGCGCGCATAGTTATTCAACCAAAGATACGGCGCGCGAAAAAATAAACCTCCGCGCCATTTTGTGCAAACATTTGTTCGTTTATAATTTGCTAACTTGTATTTGTATTTTATACCTACATAATTGTATTTTTCCTCGCAAGTGTGTTGAAAAACGTCGTATGATACGCGTGTGCTTTGTTCATTACAGTCTTGGCTCTATTACAGCCCTCGCCTTGCGGCTCGGGCTGTGCAATACCGCCTCGACTGTAATGACCAACTTCGCGCACTTGTATCATAATGTACTATTGCCACTGGGTCTGGAACTTTGACCCTGGACAAGAAGCTGTATTCGCCCAAGGGCTGAATAGGTACGTTTTCCTAGCAAAAAATGATTATATCCCGAAAGGGTGCTAATAGCGCTCTCTTTTATTAAAAGTATGTACTGAAAGTCACCACTACAAAAAATGCAACATTTGAAAATAACGTGCTGTATTTGGCGTAAAGCGTAAACCTACATAAGTATTTCACTGTCGAATGTGTCGAAGATAAAATTTAGATGAAATAACTCCTCATTTGCTTTTCAATAGCTTTTAAATAACAGTGGCAAGTCGCAATGCTTACTCATTAAGTAGCAAATAGAGCAAATCGCGAGATCTAAGTGCTATTTATTGCTCCTCCCAATAAAGAGCTCTGCGTCCGTACAAACATGTCCACAACAGTGTCGGGCTCGATACAACTCGCCATTAGCGATCAAAGAAGCTCTGATGTGATAACTATGTTGCTAACTGTTCTCGTTAAATATAATTTAACTAGAGAACCGCCCGCGCTTCGCTTCGGGACCCGTAGGTAACACCCGCGTAGGTCCCGCTCCCGTAGGAATTTAGGCTAAAAAGTAGCCTACTACTCGCTCTCTTCACTCCACCCTGTCTGAGGTGTGTGGAGCCCTCGGGACTATTAGTTCCCCTTTGGGGATGTCTCTCGCGGCCCGTTAAAACGGGCCAGTCCTTGGGTTGGGCCCTAAGGCCCTTGGTTGTCCATCTGTGGTTAACCAATAGGTCAAGTCCGGTGAGTGGTGACCTTTTTACAGGCCACAGAGTCTTAAACGGGATGGGGTTCATCTTCGCGCCGCCCAGGCGATCGAGCCCCTACCGGGTGAATCCCGCTGGTGGGAAGCCCAGCAGGAGCCGATCAGCGTCGGGCGACGACTTACGAAGCCCCAGTATCAGTCAGTGCTAGGCCCGTCCCGCGCAACCAGCAAGTCGCGCGGGAAGGCCCAGCGGTCCGGTGGACGGGTGTGGAGCGGCGCCAGGTCCTGCAGATGCGGGAACCGCGACGCGTCGACACGCCCGAACATGTTGCGTGCCAATCGCTCGATGAAGTCGTCCAGGCTCTCGACTCGAAGGTCCCTCTGGATGACGGCGTTCCTGACGTACCTCGGCACACCAGTCAGCCGGCGGAGCGCAATCGCCTGAACTGCGCGCATCCTCTTGCGCTGCGGTTCGCTGGCGAGCGCGTACCACGCCGTTGCCGCGTACGTGAGGCGGGGTCTGATGTAGGTCTTGTAGACCCCGAGCTTCAGTCCGAGAGGGGGGCTCGAGGAGAGCACTGGTTTCTGCCATCGCACTTCTGGAATTCGCGACGGCTTTCGTAACCTGTGGCTTCATCGAGAGTCTTCCGTCGATTTTGCCCAAGTATTTGGGCTGTGGGGCCCATTGGATATCTTGTCCATGAAGCTCCAGAGTAGGGTCCCGCCTGTTGAGGTATCCTCCTAAGTTCACAGCCGGCGTCTTCCCGACATTCACCGACAGTCTCCACGCGGCGAGCCATTCGGGGAGGGCATCAAGCGCACGCTGCATCTTGACAATGGCGTGGGTTCTATTCAGCGACGTGGTGATGTACGTCACGTCATCGGCATACAGGGCAAGCGACGCCCCCCCTGCCGCCGGGATGTCGTCGGTGTAGCAGGCGTAGCAGACCGGGGACAGGCAACTCCCTTGCGGGACGCCGGCTGCGATCGGACGCTCGGTGGATTCGGCGTCTTCAACCACTACTCTGAAGCTTCTATTTTCGAGGAAACTGGAGATCATCTTAACGGCACTCCGGGGCGCCGACGGCTGCGAGATCTTGTAGAGAAAGCCGTCGTGCCAAACACGGTCGAACGCCTTTTCCATGTCGAGGAATACTGCACACACGCGTTCTCTCTTATTCAGAGCCGCGGTAACGGTGTGCAACACACTCGACAGTGTAGCCGTGCTGTTCAGCGGCATCAAAAAGTAGCCTTCCACTTCTGTTGGCAGCTAGGCTATTCCACCCTGGATGCTTGCAGTTCCAGTCGCCCGCGCCCACCACCGGTGTCGGCGAGTCCAGCAACTTGCGGACATCAGCCAACAGGATAGTGCCAGCGGGCGGGCGGTACACTGAACACAGCCGGAGCGGGGAGTTCTCGAGGCAGAGCTAAAGTAGCCTATTACATTTGCCTATGACTTAAGTAAATTACATGTAGTATTAATTTGATAGCGTAATTCAGAACTTGCAAATGAATTTTGTTAACGCCATCTATTGGCAACTCCGAAAATAAATATCTAGTAACTAACAAAACATCGATCTTCCCATGGGAATGGGATGTTTTTCCGCGGTAAAAAGTAGCCTACGTCACTCTCCACCCTCCTAACTATCCCCACACACATAAACCTTACCATATAATAGCTTTGTTGCGACGTGAAAGCGTCACAAACAAACAAACAAACAAACAAACAAACAAACAAACACACTTTCACATTTATAATATTAATAATTAGTAAGGATTAGATTAAATCCTGCGCGCACTTCTATTATTAAAATTAAAATAGTGTATTAGAAAAGAGTTATCACTGGGAATAGGTATGTGATAAATAGGTTAATGTTAATTAAAATATTTTGTTAGGTTAATTTTAAAAGCTGCGTTGAAGATTTTCTTTCACCGCCAATCCGCTCATTCTCATCCGAGCGTATATAATCGAAGCGTAATACTTATTATGTCTAGGCGTTCCTTTCTTCCTTTCTAACATAAGTCAATTAAAGGTTCCAAGTTATTATCCTATTATTATCTTTATTAGTTCTCGGATCCCAGTGAAACGAATCGTACAATAATTCCGCTCATATTCATTTACGACGACAAAGGGAGTCGTTTTACATGTTACAGGGTTGTCCTTTGTATTAATAACCGAATTCAAAAAAAGGAGGAGGTTCTCAATCCTTTCTTTTTTCTTATGTGTGTTACGTGTTACCTCATAACTTTGCACTTGATGAACCAGATTAGATTGTTTTGTATTCGAATTCGAAAGGTAGCTTCACGTCTGGTCCCATATATAAATTTGATTTATATCTGGTTGTGGTTTTTAAGTGGGTTATTTTTTGTAAAGAGTTAGATATTATAGTTGAATCTAATGACCGCCATTTTTATTTTCAGGAAACTGACAAATATCCCGGAAATCCGGAAATCATACTCTCAAGAAATTTTTAGACGGGATTCGTTAAAACTTAGTATTTTCAATCTTCTATATTAACGTGTTAAAGACAAATATTGTAGTACCAAAAATAAATAATCATCGTAATTAAAGTCAAAGGTTAAAGTCGGAGTCAAAGTAAAATTAAAAATACTTACGGAAAAACTGTATGTCGTTACAAAGTTTCACATGTTACGTATTTATGTAAGTACTCAAATACGCGTATGATATTTTTTGTTATTTATTTTTCAGCCGATTGGAATCTAACAATCACTTAATGTTACCGCATTCAACTCCATTAGGCCGGTTCTAAAATTAGCGGGAACAGAAAAATGGATAAACCGACAAACAGATCTGATCATATTTTTAAGTGATCTATTGCGTAAGTATATATATCCCCAAAATATCGTTTCTCAAATATCCTTTACGAACAGAAATCGTTTTGTTTCGTTTTTATTTGTATTTGTTTTAATGCCTTTGATTAAGTACGAGTAGTTACAATTTAATTTAATTTCCTTTTTGTTTGTTATAAAGGCAAATTCTAATTTCCACGTGCATACTGATAATGAGAGGTATTTTAACAGATTCGTTTCATTGTCACCTATTTTTTATAAGTTTATTTTAAATCAGACAACAGGAATTTTTAAAGTATGTAATTTTATCAGTTTTAGAAATAAAAAGATATTTACATTCACAGACGATGTAACAACCCTAAGGGCACATGAAAACATAAAGGAAGCTATAAAAGACGATGGGGTACAAAGCAGAATGGATCGTTAAAGAGTCGTAACTACTCGAACCTGATACACACGTGTATAGTAGTTATTTGCAGACACTTTGTGAAGACAGGATGTACCTTGTTTCTCTGTTTTGTGGCATGTACCTACATCATGTAGAGTACGTCATATTTATACTATAGTGTAGGTACATCATGTACAATGTACCCACAACATGTTTTGGTTTTGATCCAGTAATGTCACCCAACCTTCTCATTCTGAGAAGAGACCCGTGCTCAATAGTGGGCCATGATGGGTTTATTTAGATGATGATGAATGTTCCATGGAAACGGGGTCTTTCTTTAAACCTAAGGAAGCCTAGAATATACTTTACCACGTTGCTTCAGTGCGAATTTGAGTAATACAGGTAAACAAAACAAAGAACAGGAAATCTTTGATTTGAGTTCGTAATGCTAAAATTAAATACAATACTTTATACAGTATTCCCAATAGCTTCCACGATGCGAAGACCCGATGCGGTATGGACCGGTTGGCGTGCTTATGTTGCAGGGGAATAGAATAGAATAGAACGTGACGTGCCTAGACATATTTGTCTCTGAAGGCTTGGCGAGCAAGTTTGTCAAGATCTTGTAGTAAGTCACCGGGCCAGATGGGTTACAACCGTACTAACAACAACTATCGCGCTCAAATAATGGAAGAGCTGAAATGGAAAGGAATTCCACAAATGTCGTGGTATAGATTGAAGGAAGAGGAAATGATGATGGATGTGATGTGGGCGCGTGAGAGATAAGGACGGCTAAAGGAAAATGTGGATGGAGACACGATTGATGAAATGCAATTAAGGCTGCTATTAAGGAGAGGGTGCAAATAAGGAGAGAAGAAAAAAGACATAATTATTACCTGCACTTCTACGAAAATTTTAACTGTCAGATTGATAAAAGTGTGAAAATTATACAAACTGCAGGTAATGCCTGAAACTTTGCGCTTAATTTTTGTAGTTACGAATTCTAGTAAAGTTATATTGAATACACATACATATTTTTCAAAATTGTTCGTCAACGATATCGATCCGTTTTCATTTTGCAGCGGCTTGGCGACATTCGACTATAAGGTATTTTTGTCAATATACCGAGTGGTTTGAACACTAAATCATACCTAATGATGAAACGCGGAGATCTGATGAAAGCTCAATTTCTGAAAATCGGAATGAAACCAATAACTTCCATTAAGTTAACGTTAATTTTCTTACTTTTTCAATCCTCTATTTTTTCACCAGGAGATTTCTTTTCCTAAAATTGGGTATTCAGCGTTTTGTCAATTCGATTACAATTTCTCTGCGACATGACTATAGATATTTCGTGCCCACACGACTCCCCGGTCGTTTCATGCGCACAAGCGTGTCTTCATAAGACTTCCTCGTTTGACGACATTGTATCTCTAGAGATCTGACATTCAATCACCATTCAACGGTTCACATTCAATAGGTACGAGGAATGCTCTTAATTAAATACGATCGTTTCGATTGTCGTCGTTTGGTGTCGCTTTATCATTCGAATGATGCAACTGATCTGATTTAGGCTTCATTGATGGATGAAATGTTGGATGAATATCATCTTTGGTTTCTGTCGTTATGTAATATCTATCAGATCTCTTTGTCTTACATGTTGTGGCACTTTTACTATTGTCCAGGCTTATTCAAGCTAGAAATATATCTTAATACTCCAGTATAATGGACGTCAATGTCTTAGAAAATAAAGATACAAGTTTCTGGCATAAACGATAATTCTTTTTTATTTTGACATTGTTGGAGCAAACTTAAAGAACTTGGTGATAGATGACTCCTAATTAGGTAATGAGGGGGAACACCTAAACTTCATTGCTTATGAACCAACACTTCTTTGTTTCTTTCTTCTCTCCAGAAACCGGAGTATCAAAATGTGAATATGAAACATTATAATACCTACTTACTTAGGCGATGATAGGCGGCCATTGGACGATCAATCTGGTATCAATTCAATCTGTGAACTTGGTTAGATTATTTCAGATTGATCGTGTAAGGTGTTGATTGATGTCAGATTGAAATGGATCACGTATTATCCAGATATTTTTATTTTTTTCATCAACTCGATGGTCCACGGTTACAGATTGAACGTCTAATGGCCGCCTCATACTGCCGTTTGGATTTGAAAGGTTTTGTCAGCATTAATTCAGCTAATGGCAGCCCTGCACAAAGCTGATGACGCAAGTTATTCGTGATAGTAAAAGCCTATTGACATTACCCAACGCTTTGTCTCCGAGTGGGTCAAATGACCTCTTCAGTGAGTGCGGCTCATTGCATGCGATCTCGATAGCGTCGAGAGCTGTCGCTGAAACCTGCGTGCCCACATGATAGACCTTACGGCCTTACGCAATGTGTAACTAGTGTTGCTACGATTGTGAGGTAATGGAAGATATAATCGGGACTTTGGTCAAATTGGGTTGGTTACAAAAATCTTTACAATTATAGACATTAATATACATACTTATAACCCCATGCTAGGATTTCTTGTTTGGTAGGTGCCGACGTGCCGTGGACATCACACAAAAAAAAGGACGCACACACGGAACGAGAACAGAATTAAAATCGAACCTAGGACTCTTTGAACAGCAGTCAAGCAGGGTAAAAAAGAAGGAAGGAAAAAAAGATACTACTTGTTATCATGCTTCCAGCCTCAGACCAATAGGAGCAACAAAGAGGCTTATAGGCTTATTTCACCATTCTAAATTTAGTCATCTAAATCTGGAGGGCTACTACGAAATCCGAACTATTAACAACGTACGAAGTTCGATTTCGAAACCTCACACGTCAGTTTCATACAATACAATTTTCTTAAACGAAACGACTGACGTGTGATGTTTCGAATTCGGTTGTTCGTAGTTCGGATTTCGTAGTAGCCTCCTGATTCAGATGACTAAATTTAGGAAGGTGTAATAAACCAACTCAAGCAACAGGGTAGCAGCTAGTCAGTATTTTTATTTCCTTATTTTCCCTTTTTTATTTGTCAACAACGTATCGGTTATACCTTTAGTGTTAATGATGGCAACAGTGACCACTAACAGTTAGGGAGCTTGACTGCTCGTTGGCTGGGAATGTAATAAAAAATATTGTTTATGAGGACGTGTTATGTTACTTAAATGTCAATAGGTACTAAATAATCTAAATAATTGATTTGAATATTTTTTAACTTTATTACTAAAAATGGAACGAATTAAAATAACATGTTAATTCATAAATATTCATATATCATTACACTGTTTAAGGAGTATGCACGTTGTGATAACGACGCAGTTTATTGCGAATTTTATTTTTATGGCTATTTTATCACTAGGTACCTATTTTAGTTGTTTCTGAACGGGTTCCTAATCGTTTACCAAAGCTAATAAACGCAATTTGAAGAACGCGGCTGTTCTTAATATTGTTTATCCATTAACTGTGGTAAATAAGCATCGGTACATGATCGGTACCTTTGTTTCTACCTCTTTTTAGAGATGTAAGAATTTATTTTGAATTTCCAAGCGTACAATGAGTCAGATGATGGTGTACAGATACACAAATGGCCCTTAGATAATGTTTGTAGAGAGCGGTGCGTGATGGGTGTGGAAACTGTACGCATAAGTTGGTGTCGAGATATAACGTTGTTCACAAGACCGCTTTAAAAAACAGAAAAAAAATAATTCGAGATATAATACCTACTTAATACAGGGTGTCATATTATTACTAGGAATCTTCAAGTCAATATCGAGCCGGGAAACGGAGTCAATAAAAAATAGGTAGCTATTATTAAAAATAAATACGAAAAATATAAGTTTTTGAGAAATTCACTTGATACGTGTGTGGGTATACTACCCTACTTTTTAAACTTTTTACTTTTCTAACGTTTGTTAATGGTTGATCACAATCAGTTACACGGTAAGTGGCGAAGTAGAGAGGTCTTTCACAAGAAATTATCAACAGATACCCGGCAGTGAGAATCTTTCACTTAGTCAATAATTAGTCAATACCTAGACATAAAAATTTAGTCGCAGTAGAAAGCTTCAAAGTATTTTATAGAATGATAAGATTTGACCGTTAGAGACTTATAGGAGATAAAAGCCATAGCTTTTTTCTTAATTGTTGACAGGCTTGCTGCTTCCAATATCCATAAGCGGTTGTAATCGCCATTATAATCGGCCTTGCATTGGAACTTTGTGGTCCGACATACCATTGGTATGTACACCACACGAGATTTCATTGTACGCTGATAAAATAATACTACCCAGTTGCCTTAGCCGTGGGCACAAGTAGTCAAGGCGGCAACTGCACTGGATCACTTTTTTTTTACAGTGACCTGCACACGAATTTAAAGAGTATTGGGAAGTTGCAAAAGGATTAGTAGGTATACATAGTGTAACTAATAATATATTTTCATTATTTAAATTAACTTAGGTAAACAAAATAACATAATAAGAGATAATCACTATTTAAAAAAAAGCTTATTATAAAACTTAAACTTATTATTTAGTAAGTCCCACTTGGGGTAAAGCGTCAGAAACAGTTTTCGTCAGAATAGTAAAATCTATGTCTGTGAGTAAAATGATAAAAATGTATTAAGTCAGCTGAGGCAAATTGACGATTGTAGATACGTAATGACAATTGTATCTACTTAATCGTAATTTACTTTTATTCAATTAAATTGTTTATTTATAAACTATAGATCGATTAATAATTAAATAATAACTGCCGACACACATCGGATGTAGGTAACAGGTAAAATGTAAAATGTGAATATCGTGACGAAACGATACTTACCTGTACGTTTTGAAACAACAGTAAACTATAACTAAAGGGCATAGGGTTCAGTTTAGAACTTCTTCAATAATGGAATGTGCAAATTAATGAAATTTTGTGAAAGAGTATTTGCCGGCGCGTATTTATCGATGTCTCGCGAACATTCTCTAATGCATAAACAGTTATAATGCTAATATTGTGCTGGTGGTATTTAAATGCTATATTAATATACAATAACGTGTCTTCAACTGTCTTCAACAACATTGTTTTTAGTGTTCGCTCATTAAATCGTAAACTTCTTTTTCTAAGTGTCGTGGCCTAGAAACGAGAAGACCAACTTTTGTAGGAAATACTATACTAAAATGCGTTTTCAGCTTATAAATTCACGAATTACTGTCCCCCCTGCCTGCCCCTTCCTGTGTAGGTACTTATGCTAATATAGTCAACGTTAAGACGTCACTTATCGTATCTAGCATCTTAAAATGTTCTTTATTATCATTTTTGTTTATGTATTAGATAGATACAAATACAAATTAGATAGAGTGCGATAATCATAGGAAACGTCATTACAGTTCGGTGTCATGTGATAATAAGTGATTTTATAACATTTTGGTTGTAAATAAAATAGGCATGCTTGCGTACATAATTATAAAGAGCCAAAGGAGTAATAAATCGTAAGTATAAATGAGGACTAAAATAAAATTTCTTTGAGTGACAGAAAAATTTAAACCTTAGGTAGGTAATTAATATGAATTAATAAACTAATTTAAATTCAAATTTCGCTGATATTTTCAATGACCCTTTAATTAATTAATGTAGCTACATAAATGTATATGCGGATTTCGCCGTAGTTTTCGATAATCCTGAAGAATCCTGAGTCAAAATGATGCAGTGCGGTTTCTTTCGTGTAAAACGTGTTCTTAGTGAGTCGAGACCTTTATAATTCAATAACTGTGTAAAATATAAGCATAAAAATCAATTAATCTGATAAAAAGATATTCCAAGTATTCAATTAATAAAGATTGAGTGCTGTATAAAATTTAACTTTGTCGCTAACTTGTTCAGAGATATTCATATTTTTGTATAAAACTCGTATAAAAAACAGCTATAACTGAAACAAAACAGTTTTCGATGCCTTGAAAGACACGAAAGAAAGACAGAAGAAGATATTTTGCCCGTCTATTGGCTATTTTTAGTTTCGATAAAGGAAACTATAGTGAGTTAAGCAGCGAGTAAGTAGGTACTTCATAATTTTATAATCACCGAGACATTATTAAATTAAATAAATAATTACGAAACATTACAACTTATACGATTGCATCACTGCGATTTCGATTATTGCACGAACCACAAAAAAGTTTCCGATGTAGGTGCGATAAATACTGCACTTATTAATATTATTGTTAATGTGAATTTCTGCAACAACGAATTTCGTAATAAATATAAAATAATAATATCGGTCACTAACTGTTTTATATAGAAATCGGAATGGTTATGAAACACTTGAGTAGGTTAATTAATAATTATGTGCTACCTAAGATACCAACTTTAATTTTATAATAATTGAATGATAGATGATTTTAGGGGCGTCCGTTGATTAATTACCTAAGTGTGGTTATTTTGTCATTTTTCGACCTTTCTCTAACCTTGATGAGATATCGTGAAATTTCGTTCAATGAAACCCCCCTTCCCCTGCTTGTTCTTGTTATTTTAAGTATACCTAAGGCATTTCTCACACAACGCTATGTATTTGCAAGCGACTCGGATCTTGTCAATATGAAAACGACGCGTCTTCGATGCGTCTCGTGTCAGTGAGAAGTGTCAGATACAGCGAATTTTGGATTGTGTGGCAGTCGCGTAGCTATAGCGATGTGAGAAGTGCCTAAATAGGTCAATCTGCCCTTTATACCTATTATTGTACGATATCACAAATATTTCAGTAACCCACGCGTTGCCGCCAACAAAGGCGGGAAAAGAAAGAATGGGCGATGAAAGATTTCGTGAACCCATTTTAGTGACAAATTTTTGTGGTAATATCGGTAGAAGCCGCTTGCTGCATGAGCGCCCGCTTGCAATACCGTTTTGGAACCCTGCCTACCTACAAGTCATTTTTCAACTACCACTTTTATTAAAATAATATCTCGTGCCAATCCGCCTTGGTCTATTTACTGAAAGACGTGCCGCTCGCGTACAGTGTACGCCTTGTACGCCCGCTTGTAGCGGCCCTCGGTGGTACATATCGATAGAATCGTGAACACCCATCGTGTTTATCTTACACGTTACATTAACCTTCAAACTATCTGAAGTATTTTCAACTTTGACCACGCAAGGACACAGCTTCCCTACGGAAGTTGTTATGTAAGCAATCCAGGCAGCGTTGGCCGCGCTACATAAGTATGTCAGTGGGCCAGATACCGATGTAGCGGTAACGTTGCACAACTTGCTTGCAGCGCTGTAAGGTTAGAATAGTTTGCGTTAAACATCGATAGAGATGATAATAAATATAAACCATGTTATCACCTTATCACGATTAATTGGTGTCTTTTACGAAAGATGTTTTGGTAAACAAGTAAAAAGTAAGTTCCACGTATCTGTTTGAAATTAGCTTATTAGGTACTACTGAAATTATCAATTATGTCGGCGAACAAATGCATTATCGTAAAAAAATGTGCAGGGTCTCTAATTAAAAAAAAAATAACTCGATACCATAATATATTTTTTATTACACTAAATAGCGGAAATTGATTGAAGACCATGACCCCATGACGTTAACACAGCTCGCAACTCGCGGATGATACATATAAATATTCTTCTTTATTCTATACAATAGATCTTTAATAATTTTGGGATTCGTTTATTTTGGGATTGGTATTCGTTCGAAATAGAAATTCACTGGGATAATAAACTAATACCAGTGGTATTAGTTTTTTGGTATTAGATCGGAATAGGTCATCTTTTCGTTGAATGATATAATTAGATGTAGAAGATTTAAGTTAGGTCCAGGGTAATCGTTTATTAGTTACATTAATTTTATGTGGCAATTAATTATTTTTCCTGGTCTTCATTATAGGATAGGTGTTGAATCCACTTATTGTATAAAAATATTTTTGCATATTTTTGGGCTACGATGCGTCTACGAGCAGCTTCCCTTGTGCGGCGGGTGCGGGACAGCTCCAACGGAGTTCTGAGGATGATAGGTTATAGACTGGACTGTCCATTTTTGTCGCATTGTCGTAGATTACATATAAGTACCCTGACATAGTAATGAATGACCTGACTGAATGCAAAGGACATGTAAAATTGTAATTTCTAATATTTATTGAATGTAATTTGATTTGATATGACATAATGCAATTTAATTTAATATTATTTAATGTAAATCTAATGTAATTTAATGAAATATAATATAATAATTATTGTAAATTATTGTAATGTAATACTAACATAGGATAAGATATACTAACAAATTTATATGAGATTTATATCTTGAAATAAAATTATTATTATTATTATTTAAGCTATTGCATAGCTTTTATCGCGGGCCTTGGGCGCGGGGACCGAATGCAAAAATTTCGTAACGAAAATTTATTACACCCTACACACAGACATAGTTACTATGTCTATGCACCCACACATCGATAAATACCAGAACTTTTAACTGAGTTAACTAACTTTTACTTTATAACGGCTAAACCGATTTGGCTAATTTTAGTCTTGAAATATTCGTGGAAGTTCAGGGAAGGTTGCAGCGATGAGAAAATATGAAAAATTGCGAGCAAAATACTAAAAATGAAAATTTTAATTTCCCATACAAATCTTACCTGTCAAACGTTTGATTTTCGCCCCGTCGGTTCGGTGTTTTAAGAATAATTACATGTAGATCTGGATTAAATAAGGCGTTGGAATCGACAACATGTATTCATAATAGTCGAATTATCGCGTATTTAGATTTAAAACATACAAAATAATAACATGACATAAAATAATGACACTATATTAATGACTTGAGGGTGATAGAGACAGTGCCATACAGGCAAGGCAAACTGTAAGGCACTGTCTCTGTCACCCACACGTCATTCACGCGCCAAAAGATCGTTGTAGGACTTAAATGTCAAATGTCAATTTTCTTTTTAAAAAGAATTATTTTGTCAACTGAAATAGTTCTTATGCTTTTGTTCAGAATATTTAAATCTTCTTTGCACAAATTAATGCATTATCCGTTTCTAATAAAGATTAAAATGTCTTGCACCTATAATGTGACGTTATGATGTACGTATTCTTAATAGCGGCTACAAACTCACGCCGAGAACCCCCGAGAACACCCGAGAAGCGTGAATGTGATCGGTTTCTCGCAGTCTCGTTCTCGGGCTCGCCTGTGCTCGGATCGGTGTCGGTATTTTTGCCCGCTTCAAAGGGTTTCTCGGGCGAGAAAAGAGAACCGTATTCACATTCTCGTTCGGTCTCAGTGGGACCGTTGTGTGTTTTTGTATTTAAAATTTACATTTCTAGTTAAAATTATCTACTGTCTGTGGTTACCAATTATTATTATTATTTTAGTACTTATATTAATTTATTTCTTATTTTAGTATTCACAAGATTATAGTATTTTAATGCACACAAAACCAAAGCCGCTGCACTGACGTCCATTCCGGATGACGATCGAGGATGCGAATGAGAAGGTCGCATGAGTGTAGATGCTTTCTCGGTTCTCGCGCAAATTCGCGGCAAGATTTCTCTTCGAGACTTCTCGCGTGAGTCTGTTGGCGGTATAACAATTAGGCTTACGTCATTATTATGCGTCTCTTTCAGTGATATTGCCTATGAAACACTGCAAAACAGTGAATATCTGTACTCGTATAATTTGTGTACCTACAAAGTGTTTTAAATATGAATAAACAAAGTGCATTTATTAATGAAGAAAGTCACGAAAAAATTGTGAAAGAAAATGAGTTATTACTCTATATACATTCATTTTATTATTATTATCACAAATGCAGTATTATTTTTTGTTTTGTTAATCCTTACTATCCTTACTATATATTATAAATGTGAAAGTGTGTTTGTTTGTTTGTTTGTTTGTTTGTGACGCTTTCACGTCGCAACAAAGCTATTATATGGTAAGGTTTATGTGTGTGGGGATAGTTAGGAGGGTGGAGAGTGACGTAGGCTACTTTTTACCGCGGAAAAACATCCCATTCCCATGGGAAGATCGATGTTTTGTTAGTTGCTAGATATTTATTTTCGGAGTTGTTAATAGATGGCGATAATAAAATTCATTTGCAAGTTCTGAATTAGAAAGAAGAAAGAAAGAAGAAAGAAAGAAAGAGGATTTATTCAAGTAAATACACCCACACAAATACAAAATAAAACAAAAAGAAAAATAAAAGTAAAACTAAACTAAACATAATAAAAACAACATACCTACCTAAAAAAACAATATATAACTAACATAACAAAACTAAATAAAAAACAATTAAACTAAATTCTGTGTAGGACATATTTACCGGAAAGGGATCCAGCTCAGCATAATGCTAGCTGTCCGAGAACAGCTAGCGCTGATCTTCCGCTGGTCCCATACTGTGACAACATGATTGTCCAAGCAGCAATTCCAAGGATATTTAAAATATAAAAATATTTAATCTATTGTTTCACCACTTCTATGCACTGATCTATTTTATATAGTCTATGGTTATGAATGTCTTTAATTCATACAGACAAGTCACTGTCACTGTCACTAGTCAGTAGTGTCAGTTTAATTAAAGTTGTCAGAGGACAGAATTACCTATTTACTATTTATTTTATTGTAAATCACTGAGCAATGGTATCAGAAGAAGAAATACAATTGTGTTTTATATTACAAAACAAAGTATACTATAATTATAGTATATAGACAAAGTATAAAATACCGATTAACAGAATGTGTATATGCTTTAAACAAGGCCCTGAGTGTGTAGAAGTTAGTGAGAGAATAAAGAAAGTTATAAGGTTAAAAATGCACGAGAGACATCCTATATACATAATATAACATCAGAAAACGGAGCAGAACTAGAGGGTAAATAAATAAGAGTAGTTTATATAGCACTTGTGTCATGTACTAAAGCTTCCTGGCTTTTTTGATGGTCATAAATAAACTTTTTTAAATGTAACCTAAAACCTTGAATACTTTGCAGGCTCCTTATAGGCGGCGGAATGTTGTTCCAGCATTTTGAAGCAGCATAACGGAAGCTACCCCTGAAAGCGGCTGAGCTACAACGTTGCGATATTGTAAGCTGTTTCGAACATTTACGCGGATCGCAAGATGAACGGCTGGATGCCCATGTTAATTTATCATAGAGATATGCCGGTAATTGATACTTAAGAAGACCGAAAAGAAGACAAGCTAGGTGTAGTTTCCTACGATGCTGCATCTTAAGAATTGAGTGTTTGTTTAAGTATGGAGTCACATGAGCTCTAAACGGAATGTTGAAGCTAAAACGAGCGCAGGCATTTTGGACTCTTTGTATTAGCCGTTGAGTTTTTGTTAATAAGCGGGAGGTAAAAACTACGTCCATGTAATTTAATTTGGATAACACTAGAGACTCAACTAGCTGAATACGTAACTTTTCCGATAAGAATGGCCTTATCCTATAAAGCAACTTTAATTTATAAAAACAATTTTTAACTGTAGTTGAAATATGCTTTTCGAAGCGAAGATTGCAATCCATGTGTAATCCTAGATTACGTACTTCAAAAGCTCGCTCAATAGGCTTACCCATTAGTAAGATATTTAATGAAGAATTAATATTAAGTAACTGACGCTTACTCCCAAAAATCATATATTTTGTTTTTGCAGGGTTAAGTAAAAGAGAATTTTCTTTGGACCAATTAGCTATACTCAAGAGGTCTTCGTTAAGTTTGTCTATTGCATCATCAATTTCGGATGGTCTACAAGAAATATAAAGCTGTGTATCATCAGCGTAGATATGATACTTGCAGTGGTTGATATGTTTTATGATGTCTGCAGAGTATAAAATAAATAGGATTGGACCTAGCAAAGATCCTTGGGGAATTCCCCTATTACACGCGCCTAGCTCTGAAACCACCGACGTGCCATCACTCTTAGATAGTTTCACATATTGGAAACGATTGCTGAGGTAACTATTGAACCACCAAAGAGCCTGGGTGTCAAAACCGTAATAACTTAATTTAGACATAAGTAATGTGATATTTATTGTTTCAAAAGCTCTAGAAAAATCTAGAAGTACTAGCAGGGTGCACATACCTTCATTTTGAGCACAAAGTATATTGTCTGTTACATCAAGTAAAGCTGTTACAGTACCTCGCCCCTTTCTAAAACCTGACTGATATTCTGGTAAGATGTTATTTTTTTCTAAAAATTTAGTCAGCTGGGTACAAACTACTTTCTCCATTATTTTAGAAAGGCAAGGCAAAATACTGATTGGTCTTAGGTCCCTTAATTCTGCAGGATTATTAACTTTTGGCAACGGTTTTACAATTGCAATTTTCCAAATATCTGGAACTGTTGTTGTTGTTGTGTATAATTACGCTATCAAATACTACATGTAATTTACTTAAGTCATAGGCAAATGTAATAGGCTACTTTAGCTCTGCCTCGAGAACTCCCCGCTCCGGCTGTATTCAGTGTACCGCCCGCCCGCTGGCACTATCCTGTTGACTGATGTCCGCAAGTTGCTCAGCCAACAGGATAGTGCCAGCGGACCAGAGGGATCTTCGAGTCGAGAGCCTGGACGACTTCATCGAGAGATTGGCACGCAACATGTTCGGGCGTGTCGACGCGTCGCGGTTCCCGCATCTGCAGGACCTGGCTGCGCGGGACGGACGGGCCTAGCACTGACTGATACTGGGGCTTCGTAAGTCGTCGCCCGGCGCTGATCGGCTCCTGCAGGGCTTCCCACCAGCGGAATTCACCCGGTAGGGCCTCGATCGCCTGGGCGGCGCGAAGATGAACCCCATCCCGTTTAAGACTCTGTGGCCTGTAAAAAGGCCACCACTCACTGGACTTGACCTATTGGTTAACCACAGATGGACAACGAAGGGCCTTAGGGCCCAGCCCAAGAACCGGCCCGTTTTAACGGGCCGCGAGAGACACCCCCAAAGGGGAACTAACTGTCCCGAGGGCTCCACACACCTCAGACAGGGTGGAGTGAAGAGAGCGAGTAGTAGGCTACTTTTTAGCCTAAATTCCTACGGGAGCGGGACCTACGCGGCTGTTACCTACGGGTCCCGAAGCGAAGCGCGGGCGGTTCTCTAGTTTATATATAATGATATGCAATAGCTTTACCGCGGCGCGGCAGTCTCCGAGTGCCACACGTCTTTTTTTTTATTATGAAAGACGCTCACATGATTTGTACGCACACTCATAAAAGCATCTTGTTTTCAAACTAGACTGACTATTTTCATTTGTATTCGACAACGAAGCCAAAAGAAAAGACGTTATGTTTTCAGTCCGTACACAAACACAGTATATAATGTTCTATAAATTAACTACAACAGTAACAGTCGTCGGTTCCCGTAACTACAACGTGGTCCAAACAAAGCGAGGGGTCCCATTCTCGAGGCGAGGGGTTCGATTCTCGGTCGGAGCTGATATTTATGCGACATTTTTCACGGTGGGTGTTAGTTACGTGTTATTTGTTTTTGATGGACTTTTTAAAATGCGACACAGATTCAGTGATATGAGCGTGTCATCTCAGTGTTTATTTATTATGTCTAGATAGCGTCCATCTCAACCTTCTAATACAGAATCAAAATCAATTTATTCATGAACGATAATAGCGACCAAGATTTGAAATGACAGTTCTTTGTGTAGTGATTTACGTCGCGCGTTATAGCCTATGACGACAGCCATTGTGCGCCCGCGCATCATGGGTCTATCAGATCACGACAACAATGGGTCCGCTTTCCAGTTACGTCACATGGATCCTTCCCCCCGTCACCCCTACCCCCTCATACCCCCCATACCTTACTCCGTGAAAGTTCAGCTCGTCTAGGCTGAGCTTCATATTGTTCGTATGTGGGTGGACAGCAAGGCTTTCGATTGCGTTGTTCAATTTAACGTGTAATGTATCAATTGAAGTATGTACGACGTCAATTATTATGAATCAATGAGCGACAGTTTGATGGATTTATTGATTCACAAGTGTATTTTTAAATTTCGAATGTCATCTAGAGGTATTAAAAGAAACTTCTGTAAACTGTGTGATTTTAAAATCGATTAAATTAGTGTGAAACGGAAATGAGAGACATTCACAGTTCTCAGATAAGAAGATAATGCCTAAATGGCGTTGTTGAAAAAATAGTTTATTGAAAAGTGTACGAAGTTTCACTTGGTTCACTTCAATGAAAACTACAATTGTGTAAGGTAGAACCAGAGTGGTCCAAGTGACTTTTTGCATTGACCCCCGATTTTGGCATAAAGATCTCCAAAACTCAATATTCTTTTATTCCACTTTGGTTCTACCTTACACAATTAAGCTCATCTACCTCACTTTCCTCGCGCTGGCATATCTGTTTATTTAAATCTTAGGTCAAGTAAAGTAAATGTTCACAACAAAGAATGACCTGACTTAAGTGAATCGGTGGTATTTCTCAGAAGCATCGTCAGGTAGGTTACGAAACCCGACCCGGGTCGGTGGAGTTATCAGTGTTGGCGATGCTGCATTGTTCCATTATACTGATAGTGCAACTTCCGCTCCGAAACATAATCTCGCTTGGTTCAATCTAATTTCATCTTTAACGTTTAGTTCGTTCGTAAATGTATTTTTGATGGGCTGCCGGGGGTTTGAATTTGAGCCTGCACGTCTAAATTAGAATTTACTTACCCCCAAAAAGGTAGAAAGAGCGTTTTGCAGGAGATATTCCCGTGCATCCAGTTGTAAGTACCTCATCGTATTCTGCATATTATAAACATGATTAGGTTTTGGGACAAAATGTATCAGATGAAATTATAATCTGTACCTATGGTTACATTTTACCCATCTCTGGTGTGCAGTAGAAGGAAGTATGTATATTATGTTGTTTTTTAGTTAATGAATTTCTAGTAGATGTTAATTTTCTAGTTAGTTAAAACTAGGACTCTTACAGTGAAGTGTCTGTTTATCAATCAATCGCTTAAATGGCAAAGAATGTGGGGAGATGTGCATGTGAGAATTTGCTGTAATAATGACTTTTAGAAAGGTAATGACTAACGATGTATTAATGCTGAGTTGTGTGGGGTCAGATCGTAATAAATGAGGTTACAATTTTGAGGTAACGTTCAAGTTATATAAACAATAATTGTTAAATGCGTACCTACAACAGCACAGTAGGAATATCAGAGAACCTCTTTTAGAATAGAATAATAATTTAGAATAGAGAGAATTAAGATGGCAAACTAGGATGCAGCACCAACCACTCACCGTCACCTATGACAATTTTCACTGGCTTAGAATCACCCAAGCCGGTGCTAGGATGGTTAGCCCAGTTAGCAAAAGGTGTTATTAAGAATGGGTGGACCCATTGTCGAGTCCATGGATAATTTAAATTCCCCACGGTGCCATGGCACTAGGGTACACTTTGATCAACTTTTTCGACTTAATCTTACTTAGCTGGTCTATTCCTTGGAATTGGACGGTTAATTATAGTACCTAAATACTGTTAGTTGTTTTTAGTAGTCCAACCAGTGGTTTAGTAGTCAAACCAATTTTAAGTTAAACCTCTTTCTAAATTGGTCATCTAATGTTGCTTTCCCAGTGTACCTAACCGTGAGTTAAATGGGAGTGAAGTTGGAGTTGGAGAAATTGAGGAATTTTTTTAATATCACCACAAATAGGTACCAAACATTAAAATTGATCTATCACATAAATATCTGCCCAGGAATTGAACCCGAAACTCCTCGCATCGCATGCAGGGTCACGCCGCACGTGTGCAATCTATAAGATATTTTAAAATAATCAGAAGTGGAAGCAAGCATATAACCATTGTATACCAAAACAAACAGCAACAATAGACGTGTTGATGAGCTGCCAAAAGTGGGTATGACGCAACCTCGCGACCCACGGCACCACACCACTAACCTAGTTGCGATGAGACCGCGAGATGCACTACAATAAGAACACGTGTCGTGGTTCCAATCCGAAGCTTTGCTTACAAAACATGTTGATTTGCGTAACAACTAGGGCTGCAGTCTGCATATTTATCACGTTTAGTGCTTTTTTGTCAATCAAATTAATACCTATTACCGATTTTAGGCGTCGGGCACACGGCACCGCGCACCGCCGCGGTAGGCGGTGAAGCGGTTGTCAAGTTGTATTGGGGTCTATGAAATCCGTTGATGCCTAACACACGTACACCGACTGACCGCGCGGTGGAGCGGTGCTCTCACCGCCACCGCCCCTCCGCGCTTACGTCCGCGCGGAGGGGCGGCGCCTAACAGCCTAACACACGAGCCACCACATCACTGCGCGGACCATCGTTGGTGCAGGGCGTGTTGCAATTTAATGAAGTCAGTCAAAAATGGATTTCGATGTCGAAAAGTTTATTTCGGAGATTGAAAATCGCAATGCTATCTGGGACATGAAAAGCCCACAATATAGTGATAGACTCCTTAAAATGAAGCAATGGGAAGAGATTGTTAACTTATATTTGGAGCCAGGGCAAAATTCCGACAAAGAAAAAAAAGAACTTGGTAAGTTTAAAAAATCACAAGAAGCTTTTCTCCCGGGGAAATACAAGGACGCATGTTCGTATTTACTCCAGAAATTAATTTTCATATCTTTGCTAACAAATAATCAAATGAATGAGCGGACATTCGCGTATAATTATAAAATTTATCTTCATGTTGTCTCAAACTTTTATAGAACAACATGAATGCCCCATTAATAGTTCTGCTTCGTAAAAATGGATGAACCCAATATCTTCTTTTTTTTTCTTTCTACGCCATAAAAGCCAGATTGCTGCCACCACTTCTGCATCCATTCTTGCGAGTGTCTGTGATCAAACTGGTCAAAACCGCGTTAAACCCATCCGCGCGGACAGGCGCGTAAACCGCCTTACCGCGCGGACCATCGCCTCGAAATCCGCTTTACCGCCACCGCCTACCGCGGCGGTGCGCGGTGCCGTGTGCCCGACGCCTAAAAGTGTGTTGGTTTTTTTGTCCCTTTTTCATGTCGAAATGGAGCGAAAGAGGGCTGAGGCTACATTTTTTCGCGGAGTTACATACATATGTCTCATTTTTACTGGAAGACACGTTTAAATCAATACAAACATAGGTAGTACAGAATATTATATTTCCTTCGCTAATTTAGCTCGTGTGCGTTCGTTGTGGTTCGAGAACTTTATGGACAGCACTCCAGCGCAGCGCGGCGCAGGTTTTCTTACGATATTTTCCTACACTGAAGCAAGTGATTTAGTTTCTAATGCGGTCATAATTTTTCAAAGTTAGTAGTAGGTTTCCATGTAGAGTGTAGACCCTTGGTTGATAAAATCACAATACAAATACTCGGCTAAACCTATTTTACACAAAGTTTTTATGCAACTTAGTTTGCAACTTTTTGAAAAATATAATGCTTATTTTTCTTATTAAATAAGGTGGTAACCCTAGGTCAGAGGAAGAAATAAAACCCGCGACGCCGTATGTGGGTCACAAACTTATTTTGGACTGGGTTAGAAAGGAACCGGCATATTCTCGGTAACAGCCAAACAAACGAATGTACAAATAAAAAAGCTTCCCCTTCACTTTGCGATGGGAATAACGACGGCTCGACCAAAAATATTATCAGCACTCCACTACAAAGTATAAAACAAAGTTGCCCTCTGCCTCTGTCTGTCTGTGCCTTTGTCTTTTCCTTCTAAACCACGCAATTGATTTTAATGCGGATTTTTTTTTTATAATACAACAGTCTTTATTCTTATTTCAGTAAAGCATTAATTAAACATTACTCATAATCATGATCACAATTTGGTGAAGTGTGAATTAAGAGTGTTACAAGAAAATATACAAAAAGTTATATTGAATATTCTCGTGAAATAATACTATAACATAATTTTTGGGTAGAGTATTTCTCAAGGAAGGTTTATAAAATAAGAATAGGCTATGTTATGTACACCCATGCAAAACTGAGATCGCTATATGACATAAAAGCTATATGGCAAAGTATTATGGCGTTAATATGTCACGAAGGGATTTGATAAAATTAAACCAAGTTATGCAAATCATAGTAGGTACAATAGTTCAAATAGTTGTGAGAATTAATCCTTTTAAGAACAACTTAAGCAGCTTAGCGCAACCTCTTTGCACCGGCTTCACTAAATGCTTGTATAAAATACTTGCGTAAGTAGAGATATGACGTGCGTAAATTACTTTTAATTAAACACACACAGATCAAGAGTGAGTTGGACTCGCACGCGTAGGGTTCAGGAGGTACAGTCATTCGGGGTAACTTTGATACATCATCGGCGTATTTTCTTAAAAAACTTTTACTACGTTGCATATGAGATAAAAGTTATGAGTTAATCAGTGCCCTCTTGCTGGTTTTCATACTGTCAAATTGTAAAAAGTCTTTAAAAACGACAAAGTATATTAAAAATTAGTAATTTTGTTGTGTGTCAAAGTTACCATCCCTATATGGGTAACTTTGACACCGATGATATTTATCAAAAAATCTTCTAAACTACCTTACTTATAACTTTGATGTAACATTTATTAATAAGGTGATAGCCTGTTTTATGATAAGACAACAAAAAAAAGTAGTTTGACGGGTTAGTTTTCATGTAAAAGGCACTAAACTAAGAAAATTCAATGAAAAAATATTGAATTTTGTTTTTTAAATCCTTTTTTGGTCTTCTATGAAAAAGATATTAAATGAAATGTATCATCAATTGATTACGTACATTGTTAGCTTTGAAATGAGACATATTTCGGCTTCCTAGGACGTCTACATCGATAGCAATGATTAAAACAGTACAGGCGCCCGAGCAGCTTCGAGGTTGAAAAAACAAAATGGCTGCAATTTTTTCATTTTATTTCTGGAAAAATAAAGAAGTCACGGGGGCCCTGGGATGTTTGACTAACACTAAAATTGGTAAATCGCAAAAGTCAGGATACATCTAAGGGATAGGTACATATATTGATACTGTCAAAGTTACCCAGAATTTGTTCAAAATCTGACTTCCCGGTATTATTTGTAATTTTAACGAAGATGCAATTGAAAATTAATAAAAATTGTTTATAATAATAATAATAATAATCTTTATTTCAAGCAACAGGGCTCATTTTACAATAACATACAATCAAAAAAATTCATTTAAAAATAATAAAAATTCATAAAAATAATACTAATTCAATTAATTAAAAATCTTACTACTTACAATTAAAATGAAATTAAATATAAAATAATAATAAAACATTAAACAATCATTCCTAATTTAAAACAAAATTAAAAAATTACATATTAAAATTTTAAACTTACAAATTAAAAATTACATTAAATTAGACTAAAAATAATTCACAAGTAAAATCTTCTTATCAAAATGTATCGTACTTTATGTATCGAAAGTAGACATGTAAAAGATTGTATTGTATTATAACACACTTTGATAGCATTAAATTTTTGAGAGATATCTAAAAAGTTTTACGTCGGAAAAAAACGCAAAAAGTTTCGCACGTTTTTGAAAGAAAGTTTTTTATATTAGCTTTGTTTGAAAACCACTTTTTATTTAAGTTTACGTTAACGACGTTCATTAAGTACATAAAATGTAATAAATAAATTTTATGCGGCAAATGCTTTTCACGGAAAAAAATAAAAAACTGTTTTGGGAGCGGACTGTCAAAGTTACCCTAAAGAATCAAAGTTACCCCGATTGACTGTACCACCGAGAGATATTGACGGATATTGACTCTTAATTATTACGTCAATAATATGTAGTAAAATATGTAGTCTAAAATGTAGTAACACACGGGGTTCAACTTTTTTATTATTTATTGTGATGGTAAATAATAAGGATGCTGCGAAAATTTCAGGTATTCACCTATTACCGTTAAAAATTGTGCCATGTGTCACATCACACACATACAGTCATACTCTACGCCTCCACGGCTACACTTGCGTCTTGACGGTCTTGACGCGCGCTAATGTGCTGAATTAATATGAAATTAGACTTAGGTATTAAAATTATCAATTAGGTACCTACTTTTCATGTTCATAATATTATTAATGTATCTTGAATTTAAGACAAGAAACAGGTTTCTAATATAACAATTTATATATTTATTCTTATTGTTAATTAGAACGGGTTATCCCAGTTCTACTAATTAACACAATATAATTCTTGTAATTTATCGAGAGGCATAATACCTAATATGTGTCACACGTGTTGTGTCACATGAACCCTATATTATAGAACCCTGAACGATGACAAATATTTCCACACACAGACATAGTAACTATAGACGGAATGCTGGGAATAAAATATTGAGGCCGCAAAAAAGAAGCCTAACCTTGTACACACACGGCGGAACTCACACATCGAAAAAAAAAGGAAGCCCAAATTGACAATTTGAATTGTCATTCGTATTTAATAGACGCAGTTACAATAATTTAATTTGATCGCAAATATGACGAAATGCGTTATAAAAGGGTGCGAACATCAAACTGCTAAAATTAAAAAGCTGGATGGAATCACATTTCACAAGTAAGGAAACAAAATAATTCATATTTACATTAAATCAAAATATAAATATTTCTTTATTATTTTGACACAAAATGTCAACCAATGCTGCCATGAGTACATTTTAGATACTCCCCAATTTATTGGAAGCTTGGAATATCATATTGGAGTCAGCCCAAAAACGAACACCTTTTCCTTTATTAGTACTGAATGATTCGTGAGTGTTTGAATTCATTTTACGTCTATCACGCGGCTTACCTCACCTTTTCCTTTGTTACTCCTTTTTATTTTCCTTCTCTTCGGGATCTTAGATTTAAGTACCTATCTATAATATTTGTAAATTATTTTATTGACCACTGTCAACGATAGGGAAGAGCGGGGCCCCCCAACAGGCATTTATATTTATATTATTAATTTTTTTTTTCAGATTTTTTCTACGACTTTTTTGCCATTGTTAATACTCATACCAAATTACAGCTTTCTACAACTTATAGTCTCTGAGTAAAACAGCGGACGGGCATGGCGAAACTATAAGGGTTCTTTGTTTACTACGGAACCCTAAAACTGCTCCATAAAACTAATATTACAGCAGTAGAAACACTTCAACTTCGCAAGTGTTTCTTTTTAGGTATTGTGCGAATTGATCGACTGATGATGGCGGTGCCTTTGTTATTTTAATATTTTATTAAATTGATTTAATAAATTTATGAACTGTTTTATTTTTGTTGTAACACCTTACTAAACCAACAATTGACAATAAAGTATAAACAATTAAAATTTTATTATACTAGTTTGGGTAATTGAAATCCATAGTATGGCAATACTGACAAACGCACCACATGCAAAGAGAGCCTGCCTCACTTTTGATTTCATGAGATTCTGTCTATAGTTACTATGTCTGTGTTTCCACACGGATGACATACTTAATCAAACAAATCACATGAATGCAGTTTGGCTAATAAATCAATTAGACCGCGCCGTTTGTTGAACTACTGAACGCCCTCAACTGACCTATATCTGACCGATGGGAGCTACAACCAGTTATTACAACACTAAGTACTTATCGGATTAAAGCAAGATGATTAAAGAAGGCAACTTGAAATTCAAAGTAAAAAAAACTTGACATTTAAAAAGTCAATTTTGACAAAAAAATTAGTGGAGGTTTTGAAAGTTGAATTCTGTTATTTACTTTATACCATGCTTTATACCAAATCGGTCTGAATAATTGCCCAGAAAACAAAGCCTTGAAGTAGAAGAATACTGTTTGTTTGGCTTAGTTAAATATTTCGTTCGTTCTTATTAGGGGGTGCCTCTTGTTTGGTATACCTAACAACTTTTCGTCGAAAATTGCTTCGACTAATTTTAGTTGGAATAAAGTCATTTCACATAATTTTTATTCATTTGATCGAATATTTGATTGCCATAATTTTATTTCTTATCATCATTTTTGTTTCGAATAATATCTTTTTATCGAATGTTCAAATGCGGCGGCTAATTTTAATTAAAGTAATTAGGTTAGCGAGGAGCGAAGCGACGAGCGTGTTAGGTTAACAGGAACCATCGCACAAGGCGAGCGAGCGAAGCGAGCGTGCCGCGGCAGCGGCCGGCGAGTGCCAGAACCGACTTTAGGGCGTTTATAACCTGAACATTTCATGAAATGAACATTGTATAAAATAATATTCGATCAAATGAACATTATGTCAATCAATATTACACAAAATGAATATTCGATCAAATGAAAATTATGTCAAATGTTATTATACAAACTGATTATTATCTTAAACGTTGTTCGATTTATTAAAATTATATCAAAAGTTTTTTACGAAACAAGGGTAACCCCTTATTAGGATCTATTTCTTATACGAATTTGAATGAATTGAATTTATCACTACATTCCCAGTTAGATTCCCCACTTGATTCTCCATTTAAAGCTCAGAGAAGTGAGGACTAGAGCCCAATTCTCATTTCGTAGAGAAAATCTCGAAATCAGATATAACTCTAACCTTCAAATCCCTTCGAGACATGTCGGCATGTTAGAGATGTATGTCTAAGAAATAATAAACTAGCGACCCGCCCCGGCTTCGCACGGGTGCAATGCTGATACTACGAGTAAATACACTAATACAACTGTGAACGTCGAATATAAAAACATAGCGGCCCGCTCTGGCTTCGCACGGGTATAACATATATATATATAGCCTATGTCACTCACTGAAAAAATGATTAAAATCGATCCAGTAGTTTTGATTTATTAATTACTAGCTGTGCCCGCGGCTCCGCCCGCGTGGAGCTCGGTGTGTCACAAAGTTTTTCCTGCGTGAATCCCGATCCCGCGAGATTTGTAAGATAAATAGTCGATTATAATATAATATTATTCCACACATAAGAGAAGTTGATTTTTACTATATTTTAATCACACCGTACAAAATTTTATATTTAAAGGTTTTTTTATTTAAAGTTCAAGCAGTGGAGTCTATGAGTTTAACCATGATATCTATTAAAAAAAAAATTAAAACTTTATTAGTAGTTTTTCATTCGAGTGCCAAAACATAAAAACCAGAAGCGAAGAATTGTTATGGTTACAGCTCACCAGGAAGCGCTGCAGTTGTTATTATTTTTTAATTACATTTTAATCGTCATAGATTTTTTCAAAATTTTAAATTTGGTTTGTACTTGTTAATATGTAGATCTTTAGATGTAGACACATAGATATAAATATATAGATATTAATAAGCCCGCAACTTCATTCGCTCATAGGAGGTTTTCCAGCGTAAATCGCGATCCCGCGAGAAGTTTTATAGTAAGTATACAAAAAGTAGCCTATATAATGCTCCATAACCTCCTCTACCTCCCACTGAAAGTCTCATAAAAATCTGAACCCGCGCCCTCATTCTCGCTTATAAGTTTTTCCCGCGTGAATCCTGATCCTGCGGGAATTCTGGGATAAAAAGTAGCCTGGACATTGCTCTACAAATTTCTGTATCTCCGAGTGAAAGTCCCTTACAAATCTAAGCCCACGACTTGGCGCATAGGAATTTTTCTCACGTGAATCCTGATCCCGCGGGAATTCCGGGATAAAAAGTAGCCTGTATGTTGCTCCAGAACCTCCCCTGTCTTCCAGTGAATGTCCCATAAAAATGTTAGCACGCGCTTTCGCGCATAGGAGTTTTTTCCGCGTGGATCGTGATCCCGCCGGAATTCCGGGATACTAAGTAGCCTCCTATATTATGTTGTTCTACAACTTACTCTATCTCTCAGTGAAAATTCCATAAAAATGTAAGCCCGCAACTTCGCGCATAAGGGTTTTTCCCGCGTGAATCCTGATCCCGCCGGAATTCTAGTAAAATGAATAGCCTATGCGTTGTTCCAGAACCTTCTTTATCTTCCAGTGAAAGTCGCATAAAAATCTAAGCCCACGACTTCACGCATAGAAGTTTTCCCGCGTGAATCCTTATCCCGCAGGAATTCCGGGATAAAAAAGTAGCCTAAATATTACTTCACAACTTCCGCTATCTCCCAGTGAAAGTCCCATAAAAATCTGAGCCCGCAACTTCGCGCATTTGAGATTTTCCTGCGTGAATCCTGATCCTGCGGGAATTCTGAGATAAAAATTAGCCTGTATATTGCTCCACAACTTCCTCTATCTCCCAGTGAAAGTCCCATCAAAATCTAAGCCCAAGACTTCGCGCATAGGAGTTTTTCCTTCGTGAATCCTGATCCTGCGGGAATTCCGGGATAAAAAGTAGCCTGTACATTGCTCCACAACTTCCTCTATCTCCCAGTGAAAGTCCCATAAAAATCTAAGCCAATGACTTCACGCATAGGAGTTTTTCCCACGTCAATCCTAATCCCGCGGGAATTCCGGGATAAAAATAGCCTATATGTTACTTCACAACTTCCTCTATCTCCCAGTGAAAGTCCCACAAAATCTAAACTTGCGACTTGGTGTATAGGAGTTCTTCCCACGTGAATCCTGATCCCGCGGAAATTCCGAGATAAAAAGTAGCCTATATGTTACTTCACAACTTCCTCTATCTCCCAGTGAAAGTCCCATAAAAATCTAAGCCCGCAACTTCGCGCATTTGAGATTTTCCTGCGTGAATCCTGATCCCGCGGGAATTCCGGGATAAAAATTAGCCTATTTGTTACTCCACGACTTCCTCTATCTGCCAGTGAAAGTCCCATAAAAATCTAAGCTCGCGACTTGGCGCATAGGAGTTTTTCCCGCGTCAATCCTGATCCCGCGGGAATTCCGGGATAAAAATTAGCCTATATGTTACTCCACGACTTCCTCTATCTGCCAGTGAAAGTCCCATAAAAATCTAAGCTCGCGACTTGGCGCATAGGAGATTTTCCCACGTCAATCCTGATCCCGCGGGAATTCCGGGATAAAAAATAGCTTAAATGTTGCTCAGAAATCTCCGCTATCTTTTAGTGAAAGTCCCATAAAAATCCGTTCAGCCGATCCGGAGATTAGCGCGCGCAAACAAACAAACATACACTTTTTTTTAATTAATTTTTTTATTTTTAGATTCATGTTCTAGTACTGTTTCTGAACCCCCCTATATATTTTGTTTTGTCAATTTCGTAAAAAAGCAGACACGATGAGAGACCGTGGCCCGCACGCGTTAAAAACAAAAAGTAAAACAATTCCCCTTTCCCTATACCATGAAGATTTCCTGCTATCTTTGGAATATCTAAATTCATACCTACATTACTTTTATTACTTTTATTTACTTCGCTACGTCCCGCAATTTTAAATCTGTAATATCTTCGAAAATATTTATTTAAATCTTGTGCTGTAAAGGACCATAATAGATCTATGTTAAATCAACAATGTATTATTTAAGCTATTTAATTGGATAAGGATTAATGCTGTATTGGTTAAAATCGCTTCGAAAATTAGCCATTATATGTCGTAAAAAGTAAATGACAATAGTAGATTATACACCAAGGGGATAAAGCACTGTTTTATGTCACGGGCGCTAATATTGAATCCTGAACGTAACGAAGGACTCCAAATTTAACTCCCGAGCGCAGCGAGGGTGTTATAAGTTAATTCCCGAGCAAAGCGAGGGAATTAAGATTGAGTCCTGAGTGCAGTGAGGGATTCAAGCGCCCAAGAAAAAAACAGTTTTATTCCGGTGGTGTATACTCTACTTTTCTCACTTAATGCGAGACAATAAAAAACCAGGCTTAGTAGATAGTGTTTAAGTAGATTATTGACAATGCCTATGGCATCTAATTTAATAGCTTCTGGAGTCAAAATACTTTCATCACTCGACATTTTTGATATTTTTTTTGAAATATTTATAGAATCTTCTAAAGGTAGTACTAGCTACGGCTATAGCAACTTCTTTCAGCTGGCGTGGCCTACTCGATTTGACAAACAAATGAAGTTCGTCTCAGTGCGAATCTAGTGGGCCACGGCTTCGGTCTTCGAAAATCGAGTTGGCCGCGCCCGCTGAGGGCACATTCTGTTTAGCGAAATTAGACTTTATGCACATAGCAATAAGAGTTATGAAAGTGAAAATCACATTATTGACCAGCGGGTTATAATGAAATTCAATAGAACATTATAACCCGGCTAAAGCCAAGAGATATAATGTCTTGCTTTCGGTAAGGTTTACATGACATATAATTCGGCATTGTCGAGCATGTAGTGTGAAAAAAGTGTTATTGTGGGATATCCATAAGAGATAGACATAATTATACCATCGCGGAGTTTTCTGTAGACCTTTTCAATGTGTACAAATAATTAGTACATTATTTTTCATCACACCTATTCGAAAAAGACGACTTGGTTCGGACATAAGGGGTTCCAAAAATGCTATAAAAATTTTCTATTATATATATATATTATTTTCTCATAGTGGGTGATGAAAATGAAAAGTAGAGTGTATCACTCGGGTGCAAGTATATTTTTGGCTCGGGCGACGTACTTTGAATCCCTCGCTACGTTCGGGATTCTACTAAAGAATCCCTCGCTACGCTCGGGATTCTACTCTAGAATCCCTCACTTCGCTCTGGATTCAAAAAACGCCCTCGCCGAAAAAATATTACTTTGCACCCTTGTCATACAATCTACTATTAAACGCCATTGAAAGACGATGATTTAGATTTGGAAATTAGACTTTTCAACACACTTGCTCGTAAAGTTGCTATTTTTTCTTTAGTCTTACGCCCGGAATGCGGTTTATTACACACTAGTGCGTTTTACTTTTCATTACCGCACTAGTGTTTTTCTTATTCCACTTTTTTTTAATATCCGTAAAGAGGTTGTTACCAAAAGATTTATTATTTTGTAAATAAATAAACTTGTTGTACTTAGTCAAAATCTGATAAGATAAGATTATACTTCATCTAATTACCTATTAAAGCATTTAAAAAATACAATATTTTAAATCATTAATTACCGTAAATTCCTATTAGAAATACATAATTATTTAGTTTAATATATTGTGGCTGAATGGAATGGTGTTCTTTGCCTCTGGACTTAACCTGCGCGCCTGCGCGCGCATAGTTATTCAACCAAAGATACGGCGCGCGAAAAAATAAAATAAACCTCCGCGCCATTTTGTGCAAACATTTGTTCGTTTATAATTTGCTGATTTGTGACTGAAAAATGTCGATACCTAATTGTTTTTTTCCTCGCAAGTGTGTTGAAAAACGTCGTATGATACGCGTGTGCTTTGTTCATTACAGTCTTGGCTCTATTACAGCCCTCGCCTTGCGGCTCGGGCTGTGCAACCGCCTCGACTGTAATGACCAACTTCGCGCACTTGTATCATAATGTACTATTCCGCACTCTGGTTTGGTGATAGAGTGTTGTGAGAACGAGATGAATGATGATTTAACATGAGTGCGTACTACAATCTGAACTTTTTACAGTAAAACAAGCAATCGTTATTAATTAAACAAACTGGCGTTCCGCCACGGTCTGCTACCATCTAAGTAGGGTTACCATGTCTATTGGGATGTCTTAGAAATAGTCCTTCGTTAATAATGTGTTGGGCTCTAATCATAACGGATAAAGTCAGGGTATTAGTACTGACAAGGTGTAATTTCATACAATGTTTTGTTTATCATAAGCATGTAATTAATAAATTCTTGTAAGCAAACCGTACACTTCTTAAAAGTCCCATTTTTGTTACAAATAATATTTTATACTTATAAGTACTTATTTTATTTTAAATTAAGTTTCTTTGGAATAATAAGACGTTACAAGTCAAATATTGTTATGAGACTTCAAGTCAAATATTTCAAGCTTATCTTTTACTTGTTTAATTTTGAAGTTTTAAATATCCGCATATATTCAATAGCTGGACAAATTCCCGACGTGTGGTGACACTACACGTATGGCGGCAATTCGCCGTTAGCTCCGATACCAATTGGAACGAATACAGGGATTTCAAATACCATACGTATTTTCTAATGACTTACTCGTAAAAGAAATGGTTTTGCTTCGAACTTAACTGTATCAATAAATTTAATGTTGCAAACAAATTGTCGGTAGGTAGTACATACCGACAATTTGTTTGCACAGAAAATCAGTAGGTTTCTGCGGATTCTGTGTATGACGTTAGATTCACAAAACAACAGATCAAAACGTGGGTTATTCTCAGAGTACTCCGTTCTTTTGTTGTCGTAAACATAAACAAGGAGATTAGATATGTATATTTGACATAGTATATTATCCCCAAATATTATATCAACCCCCAAAGAACAAGATTTCAAAAAGAAGGGTATGCTTCAGTTCTCACGTCATCATCATCTTCATCATCGGAACATCATATACCTGTCTCACTGCTGGGCACGGATCTCCTCTCAGAATAAGTGGTCAAGTGTGAATTGGCAGACTTCACTACCTTTGAGTTTTGCAAACTCTCCGGCGTGCAGGTTTCCTTACGATGTTTTAATTGCATAGAAAAACGTCCACCACGCTGGCCAAGTGCGGATTGGCAGATTTCACCCACCTTTGAGTTTTGCGGACTCTTCGGCATGCAGGTTTCCTCACGATGTTTTCCTTCACCGTTATAGCGAGTTAGGTACATTTGTATGCTAAAAACCCACACAACTCCGAAAAGTCAGAAGTGCCGGAAATGCGTGCCTTGGGATTCACACTTGGGCTCCCTCCCAGAGTAGGAGGCCAAATTCTTAAACACCAGGATATCACCACCTCCAGTTCTTAAGTAGTGTACGTAATTTCTGAGTTTTTACAGTGCGCTACGAAGTTTTTACGGCCCTATGATCGAGACGACCTAGCGAGCGGATGCGAGGTAACCTTGGTCTAATGCGCGGGATTGTTTCGCAGTCAGACCATCGGTGGATCGCTCCTATTCGACAAATTCTGCGTTGTGTAAGTTGTGATAGTAAATTGATATTAAATTGGCTATCAATTGCTTTTTTGTGAAGGTTGTGGTTGACAGCCTGTACATTACCCAATTCAGAACTCTGGAAAGGAGACTTCTTTCTGTAACATCTGAAAAATTCTTGCGGTTTGCTTAAATTCGAAAGACCTACTACGCACGGTCGAAGCGTCGTGCACTCCCAAGTCATTGTTCGTAGGTCAACCGTAAGAATGAAATTATAAAGCTCAGAATTTTAATGTTTTCATTTGAGTTGCCTTGGAGTCGGCTTGGAGATGCACTGGTGTAACGTAGACCTTTTGTTTTTGTTTGTTTTATAATTATTGTTCTGTGCTTCCTGTGACAAGTGATATAAGTCGAGTCGTACCCTTTTTGTGATTTTAACATAGAAGTTTATAAAAAAACGATTTTTTTTGTCTAACTCACGTTCTTCTATCTGCTATAGTTTCGGAGATAATTTTGTGCAAACTGATATAAGTGCACAAAAACAACCGTGAATATAGATATATCTAAAGTTGTACTCCTACAAATAATGCTCAACAGATTTGTTTTTTGTGCATCGTGATATAATTGCGACTATATTCATTTTCAATTTTTATTTTTAAACATATTTATCGTGATTATTGATTTATTTCAAGTTATATCAGTTTGATCCGATTTGTTTCAATATTGACTAGGATACATTCTATATGTGCCTACTGATACAAGCCTTTATTTCATGACGTCATATCAGTTTACACAAAGACAATTTATAGGTGCAAAATAATTTAATTCTTCTACTTGTATCGTTTATCATGTAATATTCGCTCACATTTGAAATAAAAAAGGTACCTACAACTCACAGATTTTTGATAAATTACTTTAATATTATAATATTTATTACAAAAAACTAAATGTACGGTGACAGTAAATGTTTTTATCTACAAAATAAGGTATTCATATTACATCTAGCCGTCTTAGTTTATGAACTAGAATTTTTTTAAACTTGTTTTCGCTCTCCTGTAAAATGATGATTTTTCACTTTTTGTATCACTTGTCACAGGACGCACAGATAGAATATCGATAGACTATCGATAGTTGACGTCATTTAAATAGTACCGATAGCCTATCGATAGTATCGATAGTATCGACACTATCGATACTATTGATAGTATGATGTACTGCAATAGTATTGTTATTGATATACAAAAATAGTATCGATAGTATCGAAAGTATTAGCTTCAATAGTATCAATAGTATCAATGCTATCGATTGTATCGATAGTATCGATAGTATCAATAAATAGTTCACACTACCGATTGTTTAATGAACTGCGATAATAGTTTACATACTATCGATAGTATCGATGATATCGATAGTATTATATAAAAATAGTCGATACTATCGATAGTATTATCAAGTAATACTATTGATACGATACTATTGATAGTATTATCAAGTAATACTATCGATAGTGTCGATACTATTGCATCCCGTCAATAGTATTGGTTAGTTTGTGATATTGATAGTATCGATAATATCAGTAATATCGATAGTATCGATAGTACTATCGATATTGTTACTTGTTCTCATGGTTAACTATCGATATCGAAACTATCGATAGTTGGGCAACTCTATACCAGACCATAATTTCTTTTTAACTATATTACCTGCGCGGTGCGATGTAGTATATGTGTTTAATAACGTATGTAGGTAGAGGTAGCTGGTAGCGTAGTAAGTTTATTTGTATGAAAATTTGTTCCATTGTGGCGTGGTACATACATACATAATATGTAGGTATATAAACACGTGGGCTAATTGCATAATTCACAATATTATAATAATAGACGATTAGTTCAAGGACAAACTTTTTTGTATAGTGATGGTAGATAAAACAGTGGTACTTAAGTATATTAACGTTAGCGTTTCGTGTCAACTTCCCCGCGTGTGAGAGTGGTTAGTGCTTGCTTCTTAGCGAAACTACAATGTGTTAAATGGAGTATGACGTAGACAGTTTACTGAAGCTCATTATAAATTTACTTACCTACTTTAACTTATGAACGCCTAGTAGGTACCTACTTATGCAAACATGTACCTACCAGTTTTTAAGTTAGATCTTCAGAAATACGACTGCGAAAACCACATGGAATTCTATTTAGTAGTTCGAGACCGACTTACACTTGACCGATCCTTGTTTGTCTTTCTTACATGCTTTAAGTCAATCCAAATCCAATATGTAGCAATACTTCTTACAAGTCAAAAGTATAAGTTACTATAATAAGTCATTTAGAGCGATCTTTGCTTTTCATTTTGCCCTTTTTGTTTTGTTAAATATGTTAACAAAAGTTATGACGTACAAAAATTGCGAAACTGTAATTAATTTCAAGTATAAATTAGAAAATTATGTAAATTACTTCTCTAATAAATTTTAACAGTCTGCACTCTGCACTATCTTGGCGCCAATTTCCTAAAGTCACAGTCACAGATTATGAAAAGATAATTCATTCCGGTGCGGCGCGGCGCAGACATTAATGTATGAAGTTTACGTGCAGAGTAGAGTAGACTGCGTAAAAACATTGAGTAAGTATTTTTAAATTTAGAATCTTTGTTTTTTTACGTTAATAGATGTAATGGAGTGTCTGCTAAAGATTTAATAGTAAAATTTCGACAACAGGCTACGACGTAATTACCTAAGTATATTATTATTGCAATATTTCGGTTCGCTGATACAAGTAGCTACATTTGAGTAGGTATGTACTTAATTAATAAATAAGTCTTATGTTGCAGGCTTGCAGGTTCATGTACCTAGTGTATGTATGTACCTTTGATGTTTTAAATATCGTATGTACCTATTAAAGATTTTAGGTTCAACATCAGCAGATCCTCACTGGTTGGAATTTCGCCATCAACATCATGTTAAATTAATGGGGACTTACTTATGTATTATTACACTGCATACCTAATGTATATCAGCAAGTAACTCTTTTCTCAAACTCTTTGTCAATGACAATAATTAGGTACTTTATGTTAGATTATTAAATTATATTTTTCGTCATTGTTGGCGTCAATTATATTTAATTTTACACTATTACATGGACAGAGAAACTCGTGAGAACCCTGACCCTATATTGCTGATGTGCTTAAATTAATTTCAATCTTGTTTCTGTAAACATAAAGTTGAAAAAAGTTACGGCGACGTCGGCAGAGAGATGTGATGTTCCGTTGTGGCCTGCGGCTGCTAACTGTACCACTTGCCATAGTTTTGTTATAACTCTAGCTTTTCTTGGGACGGAACTGTTTCTGTGACCATTTATTTCTATGTATAACACACACACTAACGACATAATATTATGTATATTCTTATAATCTATTCCTGCACTTGAATAACCTGGTTAGATGGTGCGTCGTGGGTGACATGGACAACACAAAGTTTATGTATTTTTAAAAATACCTAATTACGGTCAAAAAAGGGGGTAATCTGGAACATTTTCAGGTGAAGCCACTAGGAAACAGCTTGTATCTATCAATATAATAATAGAAAGATACATTTGCAAGTTGTAGTCGTAAAATGAATACCTACTTCATCAATAGTTGCGAGGGTCTTTATGAGAGATAAGTAAGTTAATAAAGTGATAAAATGGATCGATTTAATTGTACAAGCTTTAGATAACTGTAAGTGAATTTCTAATAGGTAGAGATAACATTGTTATTACAAAACGTGGATCATAACTACAGTATGAGGTAAAAAAGTTTTAGGAATTAACCGTAAAGAGTGAATCTGAATTTACCTAATATATATGTTACCGTTAAAATGCATAATAAGTTAATGTGCACATTAACTAGGTAATCTGCAGATACACTGATACGATACGTTAAAGTGTAAAAAAAGGTCTTATTTGCACTTTACCCAGTTAGATAGTCTGCACAGTAACGGATGGTACATCGTTAAATTGCGGAAGACTGGCTACCTGAGTACCAATTTGTGTTGATGTCGTGGCCACATCGTAGATTTGCTCACATCATGAAATGATCGATCTGGCCGATCGATCGAGATTTGGTCGAATCGTAAAAATGCGGAAAATAGGGCATAACTTCGAACCGTGACGTCTCCGGCGCTGCGGAAGGTGCAGCCCCTTCGCCCTTGCGTAACAAAGCACAGACACCCACTGCGTCTGCGTTTTGTTACAGCGGGCGGGGGCTGCCCTCCCTCCGCGCCTCCGGGTTCTAAAAAACACTCTAGGGTCTCTAGGGGTAGGGCATACAAGACTACGTGGAGTAGGGGTAGGCTAATTCGGTTCTGTAACCAATTCGACCTACCTACCTTAAAGAATTTGATTGAGTAGGTAGTAATGGAAATAAGTATTCGTTGTTTTATATCCAAAATTAACTCAATTTTTATGTTTTCGTTCAATGTTACTCGTTTTTAACAATGACGTTCAAACAAGAACCTATTTTATATACTTTACCGTATGCATGGTCGTTAGTTTGCAGATTAGCTAGGAAGTCTGCAGATTAACTAGTTAATGTATGAACTCAATTATAGTTTTTCCACTTTAACTGACAGCCAGATAATCTGCAGAATACCTCGTTAATGTGCATTCTATCTGATTTACGCAAATTAACAGTAACACATATTATATAAAAACTAACTTTTTACCATTACTATTTAAACCAAGAAATTCAAAATTCAAAAAAAGGCAATGCAAATGCCGAACTCAATTCCAAATTTTCAGATTTTTTGTAATATCCACCTAATTGTCACAACTTATCAAATGGTATGGTTACCCTAGCCGCTTAGCAACAGGTGAACTGGAAATATCCAGATAGTCGTTTACCTGTTCCATACGCGGCCGCTGTGCGCTGGTCGCCGGACTAGATCTCGGTTTACAGTTTCACGCCGCTAATGGACACTCGACACGCTTTTAAGCAAACACGTACCGGAAGATTCGCTGCAACTACCATAAGGTGATTACTTTAAAATTATAACTTGTGGGAATAGGTATACGCTAACAGGAACAGGAGTAAGAATAGGTAGGTAATAGGTATAGGAATACTCGTAGGTGTAGCAAGATTGTACTTGTTCCTTCGAAATTCAAATTTTGCATTTGTTGTTCGTAAATTACAGCTCTGCACGTGCTTTTCTGTTCGCTGTCTGCACGTCGTATTATCATAAAGTAATAGTACATTATGATACAAGTGTGCGAAGTTGGTCATTACAGTCGAGGCGGTATTGAGCCCGAGCCGCAAGGCGAGGGCTGTAATAGAGCCAAGACTGTAATGAACAAAGCACACGCGTATCATACGACGTTTTTCAACACACTTGCGAGGAAAATAACAATTAGGTATCGACATTTTTCAGTCACAAATCAGCAAATTATAAACGAACAAATGTTTGCACAAAACACAAAATGGCGCGGAGGTTTATTTTTTCGCGCGCCGTATCTTTGGTTGAATAACTATGCGCGCGCAGGTTACGTCCAAGGCACCGAACATTCAGCCACAATATATTAAACTAAATAACTATGTATTTCTAATAAGAATTTACGGTAATTAATGATTTAAAATATTGTATTTTTTAAATGCTTTAATAGATAATTAGATGAAGTATAATCTTATCTTATCAGATTTTGACTAAGTACAACAAGTTTATTTATTTACAAAATAACAAATCTTTTGGTAACAACCTCTTTACGGATATTAAAAAAAAAGTGGAATAAGAAAAACACTAGTGCGGTAATGAAAAGTAAAACGCACTAGTGTGTAATAAACCGCATTCCGGGCGTAAGACTAAAGAAAAAATATCAACTTTACGAGCAAGTGTGTTGAAAAAACTAAAATAGCCTAACATCTTGTTCGAAATGTGTAGATAAACAATGTTCACTTATCATCCACCCAACAAGAACTAGACTTCTTCTAATTTGCGCCAATCTAACCAACCTAAGAAGCCTTCTGCACCCCTGGAAGCTGTCTTCTTCAGGTCGTCATCATATAAAATAAAAAATGGCATCTACCTAACTATAACCGACCGTAGCCAATCATTAAGGCTCTACATCCGTTAATTATACTGCAATAAGCCTAACCAAAACAAGTCAATTACGACTTACGAGAGATTAGAACGGTTGCTTACATTCTAGAAGATTAAAATGTTAATGGATAAACGAGCTACTTCCGCTACGGTTATTGTAGTAAGTTTAACTGAGATCGAGCTTTGGCTTTCTAACCTCATCATTCATCATAGTCGTTTCAAATTTGGAACAGGTGCTTTGATACTGTTGGATGTAATATTGTTATTAACGTTAATAAAACGCATGAAGAAGGAACAGGGAAAGAAATTCCTGTTTAATGAAAATATTTTTCCAAAATATGAAAATTGGGCTGAAATTTTCCGTTACACTCCTTCATATGTACAGTTCAAGCTAATAAAATGGTGTTAATATCGTAATGGTTTTACACTTACAGCTTTGCTGAGAGACAAATTGAACTAAAATTTCCTCTGGGTTTAACAACTTCAAGCCTTCTGATTTTTGAACTGGTTTAACAAGACTACAACAGGTAGGAGCTTAAGTTTTAAATGTCACGTTAAAAGGTCTGTCTGTCCAGGGTTACTTTGATACACTTTTTGTCTTACGACATTTTAAGAGTCGAGTAATACCTAGTAGCTCAGCATTTGGTACCTACGAATGTGAACACCCTTCATAATCACTACATAGTATAAAACTTTTAACAAAATAGAACCGACTTTAACGCCGAAAAGTAAAAATCGGTTCAGTTAAACGCGGTTAATATTCCTAAATCCTTCTCCTAAGTCTGATAAACACGATGCTGAAAATCGGTTCAGCCAAACAATATGCCTAAAACCTTCTCCTAAGTCTGACATATACTTACTATGCTGAAAACTGCATCAAAATCGGTTCAACCAAACGCGAGATAATCGCGCACAAATTACATACATATATACATACCTACATACAGGTCAAACTGAGAACCTCCTTTTTTGAAGTCGGTTAAAAACAAATGCTATGCAGCTAGGCTTTTGCTATGTTACCCCATTTAACGCTCAGGGAAGCGAGGGCGGAACGCTAACTAGTAATCAATATAATTATAACTCTTCTGTTACCTACTGAGTGACTGACTGCGTGAGTGACGGACGTCATGAGTTGAAACTATTGAACAACTAAATTTAAACTGTAAATGTCTAATAATTGAATTATAGCCACACAGGTTGAACTTACTAGTTTACTAGAACTTACTAGAAAATACCAAGTTTAAGTTCAAAACTCGGTTTAATTGTAGAATCCATAGATACTTAATGAGATAGGTTCAATACAGCCAATTGCTTCAATTAAAACGTATTGTCCAATTAACTTGTACAGTTCAATTAACAGTGTAAATTAATTAATAGGAATCAATGAGTTTGTTCACCCTACAGTATGTCGCTAGTTTAACTATTGTATGAATTTGTATGGTCAAAGCCGTTGCGACTTACGATCATCATACTTTGAGCTAAATAACTAACCTATTACAAAAAATAACCGATTTCTAAATTGATAAGTAGAGATAACTAAAAAATTACTCGTCAGATTTCGATAGGATTACCTAGGTATACAAATCGTAACATTCAGTCAAAAGGCTAGGTAGGGGGGTTTACTGTACACACATAAAAATCAAGAGAGGCTTCAGAAGTACAGACAAACAATATACAATAATTACAACAAAAGTATTAGTAAGTATAGTTGTTTCGTTCATATCTCTGTTTTCTATTACTTCGATGGCATTAATTCAAATCGTTCGTCTTTCATTCGCTGCGTTGATTGGTGGATTTCAATTGTCCACGCTTTTAGCCAATAGCAACGCGGCATTAACGCCCATGCACAATCTCACATAAAACGGAATAGAAAACAGACCAGTTCATAATCGAATCTAATCGCATACGCACCGAGCCGTTACGTAATTCTACCGAAAATTCGAAATCTACATTCTGAAATCAACCGATTATCGTCCCAACACGATCTAAGTTCAACATTTAAGTTCAGTTCCGTGAATATTATAATCAACCTTTTGAAGACATTTTAGTACTTTTCTATCGCGCTGTGATCCCAAAGTTAAGCTGGCTGAAGGCTGGAAGCCCGTGTAGCAGTCTTAAACACCTTTAAAACCCAAAGCAAATAATGTTCACGACTCACCAGTCGTGCACATTATTTGCTTTGGGTTTCAAGCAGACGTTGAATCCTGATCTGTTAGCGCGGTAGAAAAGAAGCGAACACTTAAGATAGATGCCATCCGTATTTCTCGCAATCTATTTAGGTGTTAACCCATGAAAGGCCAAAACCCTTTCAATAGTAGTAGTACCTAGTAGTAGAATAGCAATACTCACTCGTTATCCTAGTAGAGATTGCGGTGCGCGAGATGACTGATAACTGGGGCTCAGGTCGCGCCAGCCGCATCGGGCGTGTACATTGCCTGCGACAATACACAAACACTTGTTAATAAATTATACAGAAACACTTTTTAATAGATGATACAGAAACACTTTTTAATAAATGACACGTAAACACTTGGTAATAAATTACATAGAAACACTTTTTAATAAATGTAGAACAATTTATAACAAATGCAGAAACAGAAACCCGTGATGATAAAAATAATAAATGATACATTGTAGCCCCGCACTAGGATTTCCTGTGTCTTTAGTGCCAATTATGTATAGGCTTGTTTGTTTTGTTTTTAGCTGATAAATGTTTAACGTAAATAATGAAAAATCAAATAAGGCAAAATTGAATTATGTAATGCAAAAATACAACTGCATAAAATCATTTCAATCATTCGACTGTTAATTTCTTTAGTTATTTTAAAACAAAATGTTCCACCAAGTATAATGTGTATATTCGACATTAAACATCTAAATCGGATTAACCTGGCAGCTATTTCGGGTCTATTGATAGCTTATTTCTGCACAATGCATCCGAATTCGAAGGCTTCGCTAATTTGCTTCACCGCGCGCTTACGAAAGCGCGAACAAAAGACGAAGCCTTACTTTGTCGGTAAGTAAGTACCGTACATCTCTACACGGCCTAGCGACAGCCTTGGAGATTAGTAACGAGAACAACAAAAAAAAAAATTGACAATTTCTTTTTTCAAATGCTTATTCTGTTTAGTTCCTATCCTATCCTAGATAATTTTTCTTGCTGAATCAGAAAAGGGATCAAAAGTTCTTGGGTTATACAAGACAACTTTAAAACTAATACCAATTCGTCTTACCCTCCCGGCATACTCTGGTCACATTTAACTCAGATTTAACTAAGTAATAAAATGATGCATTCAACAAATGGGTAGCTGTTGGAACATAATCGTCTGTGAAAAAGATATAAAAAATGCGTCTTAGGTCTTTAAAATTATGTCAACTTTCAAATAAAATCTTTTTATACGTCAATAGGTTGAGATCAACGTTTCTCACGTCGTAAAAAGCGTCCCCTACTTTCTAACTTCTAAAAAAATGCTATGACATCTGTTTGTATTATGACGGTATCGTTTTAAAATAAAATTCTCATTATTCAACACTGCGTTGGCCTAGCCTGTACTCATTGTAATAATGATTCCGTAGAATTAGAATATGTCTAGTTAAATATTTTTATGTTTAAAGAAGTACTCATACGTAATATAATATCGATACCTATGCCTACTTAAGTTGCGCAGAATATAGAATTGCCACTTCCCTCTTATCTCTTCCTCACCGTTCAGAGGAGTATAGGTATTTTAAATTTTTTGTAGTACGTGTGAAATCGCTTATTTATTATTCTTCCGACATTGGAAGAGCTACCAGTTGTTAATGGAATCCAGTGGCACTCACGAAGCAAACAAGTCTTCCGCTTGTGTCGCGTAAGCGCTACCATACCACCGACCACCGACCACCTCGATGCATAACAGTAATGACCATAAATTGCACTTTCCATCGTACTGTTGTCTGTTCTGCATACAGTTGCGTAACGTATTTTTTCTAATAAGTAGCTCCGAATGGTGAATGCTCGTTTTACGCATATCCAGCTAGTTTGTACGTTTTACGTGTACCTATCATTATATTTTTGTTTATTCGTTACATAATTATTAATCGGTAACAGGTGAACAATGTTAAAGTTTGGAGTCTTAAATTACCAGATAAGAAATAATAATGACCATGTCCTTTACAGTAGATATGTACACAATTAAGTATAAATGTCGCTGTCCGGCAAAAAAGCGGCATAACGCAAAAATAACTAATTCGAGATGAGGAGAATTTTGCGATTTTAACACGCTTTTTTTACTATTTAAAATGATAAGCTATGTGAAATGTATATACAGGGTGTCCCGTAACGAATGGATAATACGGAACCTACGTGTAGAGGGCATCATGCCGGTTCAGATGAATAAATATTATGTTCAGTAAAAGTCCTTCCGTTTCCGAGATATTCGACATTTTCAACATTTTCAAAATTGTTCCACCCTTCGCCATTCTTTTTGGCGCCAGGACTACAAATGAAGACATTTTTTATATCTGTTTTTTGTATAGTACTCCTGGATAGATGTGCTATCGAATGTCATCAATTATTTTTATAACAAAAGCACAGATTCTTTTTAAATTAAGATTTAACACCAATTTAACGTTTTTTCATATTCCATTCCTGGCTTTTACTCTGCCGTGGTTAAAAAAAAATGTAAGGTGGCTTGAATGCCAAATTAAAAAAAAACTAGCCCATTTCACCCAGATTCCGAAATGATATGTTACAGGGTATGGTTCACCTTTAGATTTTAAATTATTTCCTTTTAAAATAAGGTAGACCCCATTTTTATGTTATTACAAATTAATTCCAAAATTTGGTTTGTTACCTTAATCAGTTTTAAAACCATCCAAATTCACTATCACAAAAAAGAGATTCAAAAAATGTCTTCATTTATAGTCCTGGCGCCAAAAAGAATGGCGAAGGGTGGAACAATTTTGAAAATGTTGAAAATGTCGAATATCTCGGAAACGGAAGGACTTTTGCTGAACATAACATTTATTCATCTGAACCGGCATGATGCCCTCTACACGTAGGTTCCATATTATCCATTCATAACGGGACACCCTGTAGACATACAATAAGTAAATAAGATTAAAGTAGGTACCTACTAAATTTTTTTTTACATTAACAGTACAGTAAATAGTTGAAATAAAATTTTAAATTGCCACCGTCTCGAAGTAGTGATTTTTATGTTATGACGCTTTTTTTGCCGGGCAGCGATGTATACTTAGATGAATTATGAGAATAAAATAGATATAGACTATTATAACTTAATAAACTACCTAAGGCACTCGTCAAACTATGTAGGTATATGTATTCTATGTATACATAAAGACTGCATTTTTATTTGTGTAGCGTCACACGTCCGCTTACTAAGGCCCTTGTAATGTCAGTCAACAACTCCAGCTAAGGTTCAGAATCTCCTCAAACAAGACGCGCAAACATCTCTACTACCACGTCACCCAGGTTTGTTTGCTTTTGCTTACTCAATAAGCCTATTGTTTTGCTTCAAATAGATTTGTTGATGGTTTGCTCAATTGCTGCTAACAAATAGACTTTAATTTAACATCGATAAGTAGCCATAGGTAACTCAAGTCTACTGGACTTGTTTCCTATATTTTAACCTCTAGCATGCTGCATAAATACCTACTCTTCAGGTAGAATATGTACCACTTAAATCTATTTCAGTAATTACATCAGATCTTCATTAAGCTCCTATCAGATATTGATATTATCAGTAGGTAAATGTAATGATAAACTGATTACCTGACACGTATTGCCACTTACGACTACGTAAACACCTACAAGTACGAGTACCCACTGTTTTCTTGAGATATTAGATTAGCGTTTATTAGCAAAGTTAATTGAGTCTGTTTGAACAGTCCTTGACTATGTTTTTTGTCATTATCGTCAGATATTTAGAGATCTACTCAGTTGAGAAGTGTTTATTATTAAATTTATTATCAAAGGTAATAATTATATGTATAAAGTTCTTCCATTACTCACTGTGGTTGACTGACAGACAACGCACAGCCGAAACTATTGCTAACACAGCTGAAATTTGGCAAGCATGTTCCTTGTAGAGTGTAGGGGAGCACTAAGATACGATTTTTGGAAATTCTTCTCCAAAATGGATAAAAAGGGGAATACAGTGAAAAAACATCCACGCTTGCGAAGCTGTGGGAGGAAATCTAGTAATTTATAATATAAAACAATCGAAATATCTATCCAGAAAAGAGGTTCCGCAATAACATTTTAAGGTCACCAAGGGGAGACATTTGATGTTAATCACCAGGTGAGGTCGTCTGTAGAATGACGTGGTATCGTAATAAGATTGATCATCGGACCACACGCCATTTCGTGTCCTAACAGCTGATCGGCACTTCGACCACGATTAGAAAGAAATTCGTGACGCGAATGCAAGGACTCAGACCAATAAACTATAGACGGAGCACCGGGAACAAAAGAGTACGGGAACACATGGCGGCACTCACATCAAAACGACTTTTGTGTTTTAAATAATAAAAAATGAATGAAGCTTTGTGTTCCAAAAAATCAAGTTTAAATTTGTTCTAGTTCAAATTGTCAACACAGGGCATTCTATTGGTTTCGATGTGTGCTTTCGGCTTACTTTTGCCGGCTTCACTCTTTTGCTCACGGCGCTCCGTCTATAGTTGATTGGTCTGAGTGCAAGGACGTTTAAATGCAGCTCTTACATGCATTCGTTGTTATTTTGACCCAGATTCAGAAAATGTAGAGATCGAGTTGACAGATATATTCTGTATTTGTATTTGCACTAGGTTTATTTTATAGTCAGTTAAGACTAAAAGGACAGATTTATACAGATAATTAGGAGAGGTTACTACCTGCACTTTATTAATTCTTTCGCGTTTTGTTGTCGTAAAAAGAGGAACAACTTTTTTTTTACGTAAAATAAATTAATGCTTGACAACAATCTCAAATGATGGTAAGTAGTAGAATATTTCACGTATTACATAATAAAAAGTTGTTTCGTAATTGTAAAATAACTGGACTAGACAGATAAGACATGGCTGGTTTTTAGACGGTAGATGCAGAATTCAGATAAAATGCAACGATCTTTTGACCTGTTGAAAGAGGTGTCGCAAAAACTCAGCAGGATAGTAGGGGAAGGGCGAGGCAGGGGGCTGGTTGCGGGAGGGGCAGCTATTTCTGAATGCAGCGACTCAGGGCCACATGCGCCATCGCTGACAGACCTGATAGCATAACGTGCAACAAAATTTTAACGGTTCTGGTTAATGAAATCAGAATTTTGTTCAAAATTAGATTTTTTTTAATATATCTATTGTGCCATACCCAATTAAAATCTCTGAGTTAGGAATTAGTCACACATTGTTTCTGAACTAATGCGGCTTTCCTATGTAGATTGAAAAAATCCGCTCTCTTAATTAAACGTCTTGTTGATTAAGATAAAACAATATTATTGACCGCATCTTTTTTTTCATTTGTAGGTTTTTCTTAATCTAAAATGTTACAGAACACGCAGAAACCATTCTTGTGATGCATTCTTCATTCTTGTTATTCTTAGATAAATGAATTATGCAAAGCAGGCACCAATATGTTTAACTTAGTGTAAGCACGCCCTAATGTATTAAAATAACCATTCATGATAAATGGTAATCGTTTTGTGCGTCATCCAGTGATCCTTCGCCTGACCGGCTGTTGCTTAAATCCTTGTTTACTAGCTCATCGTGCATCGCAAATCCATTGGATTAGCTTGGTTGTATTCAGCTATAAAACAGAAGCGAGGCCAAGTAACATTAAATCCCAACAAAAACAAAATGTAAACAATTTGCCAAGTTCCGGTTGGGGTAATTACCTACTATATAAAAACCTGATTGATTTTAAGAAGAGGCAAGTTTTTGAAAATTATACGTAACAGAACATTGAAACAGACCAGATTATGGCCTACCCTAGAAACCCAAAAGCTCTTGGCTGGCTAAGGATTTGAGAGTCAGTATTTCTCTCTTCCCTTTTCCTTTTTTTTGGCCGGCAACGCATGTTGATGATGATGATGATGCTGCCCATTGGCCGGCTATTAAAAATAAATGCCTTCATTTTTTGTTACCTATCACTGACTTTTATGATGACTTTATATAAGTAGATACTGAGCAGATTAAGATTGTATGTGACATATTTATTGTGTTTATATAATTTTAACTTAGTGATAGCAGCGATTCATTGATAATCCTATCCTTTACTAATATTATAAACTAGTAAATCCATCCAAAAAAAAGAGCAACAAACACACACACACACACACTCACTCACTCGCATACATCCTACAAACTTTCGCATTTAAGTATAATATTAGTAGGATGTGAAAGTTTGTAAGGATGTATGTGAGTTTGTTGCTCTTTCACGCAAAAACTACTGAACGGCTTAGACATCGGAATAACGGATTTTGAATTTATTTTGAAAGAGACTTTCATCCTTTACTAATTAAGTTTAACGCTTTAGTTTTGTAGTGTTATTTTCGCTCTCAAATTGTGTTATTTAAAGAATGCGTACAATTTTGTGAATAGTTCAAACAGTACGGCTTGTGAATCGTCTTCCGAAAGGCTGAGATTGTTCATGATTCAAACAACAAAGATCTAATTTGCGCAAGCATGCACTTCAAACGTTGCAGAATGGAGCCTTCAATGAACGCATCACACTGCGCTGCGGAACGAATTAAATACTACAGCGCGGTATTCTGGTCTTTCACAAGCTTGACTAATGCTTACGAAGTTACGACGATTTTACTCCTGACCTACCAAGCTGCATTCTACCTTTAATTCAGTATCTAGACACGCGGGAGCATGTCAAGCCAAGTTCTGGCTAATATCCTGGCGTGCAGCATAATATTTCTTGAGCGTTCGCCTGCTTCGGTGGTCACGTAAATCTATCGCTCTCTGTAGTTATCGTTACATATCAGTCGTTAAACTATGTCAGAGGCTTGTAGCAGCAAAAATGCTCCCGCTCGACAGGTACTTGGGTTGGCCATTAACCAATCCGCTCTGAATCACCGTGGTAGAGCTAGGTCACACTAAACAAAATGTAGGTAAGTATATCATTTTCGACCAAAATGCATCACTACGACACTGAATATTCTGTGAGCCAACGGTTAATAAAATGTGCACCATATTTCAAATTCACAGTCGACAGGCGCAGGCGCAAGAGCGGCGCGCGGGAAGAAATGGGACTGATAACATCTCTGTGCTTAAACGAATCAGCGGGTAATTGTTACTATAAATAAATGCGAGTCTATGTTCAGGGTTGCCAGTTAAGTTACTTTCGACAATAGTGTTATAAAACAAAACCCCGAAGCGCGAGGGAAAGTGTCTTAAAAATGGCGACTCCTCGCTTTATTTCTATGGGCTCTTCCTCGAATGTGTGCACAAGAAAGAACGCCTATAATAGGTACCTATAGGCACAGTTGTATATTTATACTTTAACTCATTTCGTTTTCGCCAAGTCATGAATCGAAGAAAATATAAAAATAATGCTAGGATCAACAAAAATAATATTCATTAAGCCCTGAGCCGACGCCACGGAGGCGCCAAGAAGTTTGTTTGTGTGTAGATATTTATACTCACAACAGACTATAAATATAAATAATCCGTAATGTGGACAGCAATTTAGGTATAAGAAGGCGAAACAAATTGTCAACGATAGCAATTTACATTACAAATGGAAAAATATCCGATAAAATGTACGAGTTTATTCAGCAAAAAGTGTTTTATAGTAGGTACAATTATTATCATTTATACTTACAGCATAAAATAAAACATCAATCATTTATTTTTTATTTTTAATATTCATTACATATATTTTTCTTTTTAAATTCTTCCTATAACTATATACTTATTACCTATTCCGGTAGACAGTGAGTTCAGCTGTTCACCATACAGTTTAATGCTCGGTATGGTGTTTGGTGTTTTTGATTCTGTGATTGCGTGTCTGCTCAAGTATCACAATTTACCACTATGTGTAGAATCATAAGCCGAGATAAAGCATCAACCGATAGTGTGTAGGGAGGTAGCGTGCACGAAAGTCACTAATTATAAACACGTCTGTTCGTATGTATGTCTGACGCGGGATAAACTTGTATTTTCATGGTGATATATTAAATTATAAGATTTTTATCACATTTACAAGAACACAGGCCAATGATTAAAGAAATATCTTGAAGAAAATTGTTTTCACGGTTACAGATTCACGCAATAATCAATTGGGTATTTTCTACACTATTATGTTAAAGAACCGAAATACCCCGTTTGTCTGTCTGCGTAAAACTCTAAAATTGCTCAGCGGATTTTCATGCATTCAAGAAAATGGAAATCATAAAACCGGTAGGAACACCCAGTAAAAGTTATGATGTAGGTAAAAAAAAAAACCAAAAAAACAGTCGAATTCATAACTTCATTTTATGGAGTCGATTAAAAATCGTATCAGTATAAAACAAATTGTTACCTTCACAAGTATATTAGAATTTTAAATAGGAACCCATTTTTGTCAAATAAATAGCATACGCGTGTTTGTCTGTCATTAAAAGTTTGGACACTACATCACAATCTGAACTCGTGTGACACTTGTGTCCGAAACGGCGCGACCGCGGCGCGTGAATGCGAAACTAATTTCAACTTAAAAATTTATTGTTGATAACATGGAAGAAATTATTTAATCGTTGTTATAATCTACGAGCAAGTATATAATAAAACTATAATTGATTTATGTCTCTTTGTGGAAAATATTTGAATAAAAATAAAGCACGTAAAAATTTTGTATTGCACGCGGGCGATCATACATTGGTGCATCCCTGATGGTGCCTACCCTACTATAAAGAGCCCTTTTACGACCCGTGACCGGAAAAGTGTTACGACTGCTGATCTACATAATAATTAATACACTCTTCGCAAAAAACAAATTTATTATGTGTGTAGTTGGATGGGTGACCCCTAGTAGTGATATTTCTAGAGCCTTCGTGCTTTGGAGTTTGGAGGGTACGTGAAACCGCAGTAACCTTCGTTAGGACAACAGGCGATATAAAATTTGCTGACATTTGGATTGGCCGCTAAGCCCTCCACTGACTGGAGCAGCGTGGTTGAGGATGCTCTAAGGCTCTCTAGGTTTCTGATTCGAATGCAGTTTTCAGTAAAGTGTTCTAGGAAGTTTAGGGTATCTAATTTAGTTTTATTTTAAAAATATTTAAAAGTAGGTATACCATCGATTTTTTTCAGTGTGTGTAAATTATTAAGGCATAGGATTTTCTAAGCACAAAGAGAGAAGTCACTAATGTTTGGGTAATATTAATATTATCTAATCTATACCAGAGTTAGGTGTCCCTGCGCAGTATGAGATAAAACAAATGATTCAATGAAATATTTCGGTATGAAAAATAGTTTGTAACCATGACTACGTATTAAAAATTATACCTACTATTAAAATATTTTATATTTTTAAATTGTATTATCTTCTATTTTAAGTCAGCGGCTCTGACATTTGAAGATGCTGTAGAATAATGGTGATTAACTCGAATGCGCTAAAGTTTCTATTGGTGTGAACGGTGACGTAAGAGGTCGAGTCAGAGGGTAGGAGAAAGCGCACGATCCGATGAAACACGCTGGGAACTATATACTGGCTTCCTATAACGATTTGAATAAGTGTCGTCTGTTCGGGTCTAACTTGCCCTTTCGTTATAAACTAGCTATTGCCCATGCCTTAACCTGTTTGGAAAATCTCCTGAAACGCTCTTAAAGGTTGATTTAATAAAAATGTTGAAACGGGCGTTTCAACTTTAAATTTTTCTATCAATAATTTTAAACATTCATAGTGCCAGCGCCGGATTTAGCTTTAGATTTACCTCGGCGGCCCATAGGCAGAGCGTGTGGTGGAGGCCCTCAAATAGTTTGTGGTTAACTGTTGAAAGTTTGGGGGGGCGGCAAATTCAGGGCAAATGGACCCCGGCGGAGCGACATAATCATGAATCTGTATATGAGATTCGTATTCAACCAGGGGGGGGGGGGGGGTGCAAATCGGGTTCGCATGCGGGCGCCGACACACTTGACGATTTTGAATATTACGCGATGACATAGTGGTTATTCATGTCAATGCTAGATGCTTTGACAAAAATAACTGCTCGCTTGAAAGATAGGGTAGTGATACCTACTGTAGTAACCTAATTTAGGTAGATAAAACTCTGATAAGGACTATCTTCTACCCCCTGTGTATGAAGATTCGGTGAGTAAAGACGATTAATGTGCCAAACATCATCGTCATCATCATCTTCTTCGTTATCGGCATCATCATCATCATCATCACGTGTCTTCCCTTGTGTGGGACATTGTGGGAAAACGCACATTTGGACGTTGGTCAGCATTGTGGACTAAGGCCTGAACCCCAACCTAACCTAACCATGACAGGAGACCAAAACTCACCAGTTTATATTTTTATTTACCCAATATGTTAGCAAATATCGATAATATACCATTTTTTAGAAGCTTCAGTTACCTTGAAGTTGATAAAAAATTGTTTACGTGCTCAATTAAGGAAGCATCTGGTTAATTATGACATCAAATGATAATCAAGCGTAATTGACGTATTACCTACGAGTATAAAGTGAAGCAAACATTAAATCATTAAACGATTATCTGGTTTTAGACTTGGATTATAATTGCCCGAAGTAATTTATACGACATACATAACTTAAATCGGCATCATCAACACGTAGCAAGTTGAAGCCCGTAAAACCTCTTTAAGGGTTCCGAATGTTATTAATACCCATAAAATTAAGATCTACACATTACATCAATTTACATTATCATAATATCACGTCATATTGAAGATTGTACACCTATGACGGTATATTACAGAGATCATGTTTTTTGTAAACCAGCTTAAAGAACCTGTAATAATGCAATAAAGGATTAGGTATGAATTTTATTATGAATTATCATTATCATCCCAACATCAACTCGACTGCGATTCAACTCATAACAAAGCGTTGAAATATACAAGGTGGATACCACCATACAACAATAAATGAAACCACGAGACCTGCTTCATGCAAGGAACATATATTATTACATTTAGTAAAAAACGCCTAACATCTTATTTAAAAAAAATGTATTTTTCAAACAAACTAAATAGCACAAAAATACAGGAAAAAATAGAACAGCCTATCTAAAAATGGGTCACTCAAATTTGACAAGCTAACCTAAGCTAAGCTACAACCCACTAATGGCTCACTACTGAGCACGGGTCTCTCCTCATTATTGAGGAGGTCTAGAGCATACTCCACCACGCTGCTCCAATGCGGATTGATGGAGGGGTTAGTGGCCAATCCAGTGTCGAAAGTTTTCAAGCCGCCCGAAGGCCTCCGACATGGCTTAACGACTGCTATCAATCGATAACAACCGGGACCGACGGCTTTACGTGCCCTCCGAAGCACGGAAGCGCTCAAGAAATTTTGCCACTAGCGGTCACCCATCCGACTACCGACCGCGCCCGCTGTTGCTTAATTTTGTCGATCGCTTAGGATCGACGCAAGCCGCTGGGCTATGAGCGCTTCGAATTTGACAAGAGTGACAACAATCTTCTGCTATTACAATAATAATAGATACAGCGTGTTGAAATTTTGAAAATTGAAAAAAAATTGCTGTCGCGCGTAAGAGCTATTTGATTGAAAATTTTTTTGGGGGCTTAGGTAATCATTAGGTACATAAAATTAAATTCATTGTTGTATGGTGGTAACCACGTTGTATAAAGTGGAAGTGTTTGGATGATTATTATTTATTTACGTTGTATGATTTACTTAATCATTAATACTCGTTACAAAGAACGAGAACACCGGATCGAGAATGTCATCTAAATCTGGTGCCGTCATGGTTGTGGTAACCCGTCACCCGTCGGTCAAAATATCATTATGATCAAACACAGAGTCGCTTATTCATTTACGATTACATTGCATTATTCATTCACGTACCTACTTCACCCACTGACTTAGTACAACAAAATATATTACCTACTCTCATAATTGTGCACTTTGTTCTTAAGATTTGTCTGGCATTCTGGGGAAAATTATGGGCGTTAGCAGAACACGTAAAAATTAAAGAATGTTATTACACTAATCAAATATCAAAGTTTTTGCGTTCACCACCGTTTCGCATAGACCATCGTCAGCCATTCTTTACAAATAAATATTTATTTTTACTGACAAATTTTATAGTGTGACAAACTGACAACCGAAGGTCTAGCCTCTAGTTCTAGTCTAGTCTAACCGACCAGCCTCGATCGGTCCATTCGCCGACCTAGTTTCAATTCGCGCTCTGAAGGACCATACTTTCTTAGCTCGTAACTCAAGACCACCGCTTCCTTAGGCGATACATCGCACGTGACCTTTCCTACCAACCTTTTAAGTTTTAAGGTTAAATAGTTAAACGTAGCGGTAAAACTTAATGGAATAAATTTAAAACAAACGGAGATTGAATGATTAATGATTCGTAAAATTTTACGTCGCGGTGCATCGTTTAGTGTTGGTAACCAGATAACCTGGTCGGCATGGGCAGTAGTAGGTCGGCAGCTCAGCTCTTGATTCAAGGGGGAGGAGGGCAGAGTTCATGGTGATTGCACCATACAAATACCGTCATATCATCATCATCTCAACCCATCATGGCCCACTATTGAGCATGGGTCTCTTCTCAGAATAGTCCACCACGCTGGCCAAATTCGGATTTGCGGACTTCACACTCCTTTGAGTTTTGTAGACTCTCCGGCATGCAGGTTTCCTCACGACGTTTTAATTCACCGTTTGTAGCAAGTGACAAAGAAAGAAAGAATGTATGCCTGTCGTCGTTACCTATTAGTTCTAAGTTCAGTATCTCATCGTATCTGGTCAACGTAATGTGATATCGAGGTTATGGCGCGGTATGCAATTATTAGTATACGTACAATGATATAATATAGGCATTATAGGCGTGTTGACTTTTATAATACAATTTTATACAGCTAGTTAAATAACGATGAGGATATCTCATACCGGTTTACCATTATACCGTTATTAGGGTTTGCCAACGACTTCGTCGGCATACTTAGATGTAATTTTTGGTCGTTGTTATCACAAGATCCACCTGCCACTATCACAAATGAGAATTAATTTCGATCAACACGTAAGCAAATACATTAAATTTATCGATCGCTAAAAATAATTAAACTCAGATCCCATTATTATTATCGAACGTTACTTAAATTAACTTAATCTAATGAGAATCAACAATTAATCAAAATCAAGATTGAATTGTAAATCAAATTAATTTCAACATAATTTCCGGGTTGTCAAAGCCAAGATTAATTTTAAATTTAATAATTTATTTTTGCATAATTCGCGCCAAACTACCTATATGGCAGCTGTAACCCTGTAACATGCCTAGAGTCTATCCATGACATAATCTAAGCTAAATTCCCTTAATAAGGTGGTGCTGCTAAACAGCGGACTATTGTGAGTTTTGAATGCAATATTTTTCTGCTATTTATATCCGCAACTATTGTGAGTTTCGATATGTTTCTGCCAATTTTAATCATGTTTAAACCGCAACATAGTTCAGCGGCCATAAAGTTTGGCGCAAGTCAGCATATCAAGAATCTGAATGCAAGCATTGAGATACTATGTACTAAAGTAGTACCTCAATGAATGCAAGTGAAACGCTCGGTCTCCGGGGAAGCTCGCTGCGGCACGCTCGAAGGAGTAGTGAAATTAGTCGACAATAAAAACATCGAGTACTATGTAGCGGAATGTATCAGAGATATGAACGATATTGATAATGTGATCGATGAAAAAATCTATTGAGAACGTACGGAGTGCGGTCTACTTTTTTACACATTCCTTGTTCCGCAAGTTACCTATCTATACTTGGTGACACACAAATAAATAAATCATTAGGTACTTCTATAATAAATAAATTTCACCATACATGATTGAGAAAAAGTTATTTTAGCGGTTTCAATTCCCCAATAATGCAGTATCTAGCACAACAGTGATTTTTAGATTTTTTGTCTGTTTGTTTTTCCTTAACTCGACGGCTAAACCGATTTAGATGCGATTTGGACTATGTATGTTAGTAAGCTTGGGAAAGGATTTCGTAAATGTTTTATTAAGTTCGCGAGTAAAAGCACCTTAAAGACATTTTAAAAATTTGAACATATTACCTACTTTCTAATGTGGGTACGTTTCTCGAAGTAAGATAGATAGATAGATCACTTTATTTGTAACATAAAGTACATACGGCCAAAAGGTAATACACTGTTACAGCATGATACAACACTGAATTGTAGGTACCTAATGTTACAAAAAGGATTCTGCTCAGCATTATGCTGGTGTAACACCGTTAACCAGCGCTGGTCTTCAGCAGGATCCCTTTTGTGACTACACGGACAAGTCCGCGCAAAACTTACTTATTCTAAAAACATATGTCATTTAAAATAACATTACCATATATGAATACCTACCATGAAAAGTAACAACAAATAGTAACCATAAGCTAAATCAGCTAAATGAAACAAGAAGAAGAAATAATATTAATATAACAATAATTTAAAGTATATAAAAACGAGAAATGGATAATATGGCAACATTGTAGATGACAATCTGTGCCGTGTGACAACATGCAATACTCTGTGTCTAATGTCTTTGACTAGGGATGGGCAAATGGGAAAATTATATCGATATATATCGTATCGATATTTTTCAAATGTATCGATATATATCGTCCAAGAAATATCGATATTTCGATATATCGATATTTTTCGCCTATTAAGCAATTATTTATAAAAAATGCCAAAATATTCGAAATTTTAAAGTAAAGTTTTAACATCAGTTTTATTATTCCAATAATTGCTTTTTACAAAAAAAATAACCGACTTCAATCTTGATAAGTAGAGATAACTCAAAAACTACTCGCCAGATGGCGCTCAATTCAACTTATAAGTGTAAAGTTCTCGTCACTACAAATTAATCAAGCCCAAACACTAGATAACTGCAGTAAATCGTTGAGGAGTTCCCTCGACTGTCTTTCGGCTTCATCAGATCGACTCCAGATCTTCATGAAATGTTAGCGCTTTAATGTACTTATGATAACATGATCAAACACACTAGTTGTCCATACAATTTTCGAAAGTTCCCTTCGATTTCTCTGAGATGCCATCATCAGATCCTGGTATCATTATCAGGGGACCCCACTGCGCATATCTACTTTACAACAAAAAAAGAATTATCAAAATCGGCCCATAAACGACGAAATAATCGCTGAACATACATAAAAAAAAAGCATATATACGGTCGAATTGAGAACCTCCTTCTTTTTTGAAGTCGGTTAAAAATAGGTTTATGTACAGTCAATCGGGGTAACTTTGATAGACCGCTCCCAAAAAAGTTTTTTTTATTTTTTACGTGAAAAGCATTTGGCCCATAAAATTTATTTATTACAATTAATGTACATAATGAACGTCGTTAACGTAATCTTAAATAAAAAGAAGTTTTTAAACAAAGCTAATATAAAAAACTTTCTTTCGAAAACGTGCGAAACTATTTGTTTTTTTCTGACGTAAAACTTTTTAGATATCTCTCAAAATTTTAATGCTATTAAGGTGTGTTATAATTTATAATACAATCTTTTACATGTCTACTTTCGATACATAAACAATTTTTATTAATTTTCAATTGCATCTTCGTTAAAATTACAAATAATACCGGTAAGTCAGATTTTGAACAAATTCTGGATAACTGCTACCTACCGCTACTACAGATCAGATATCAGAATTCAGATACAGACAGAACACAACCACAGCTTATGCCAAAAAGCAGTGTCATTGTCATAGACAAGCAGGTTATAGACTGTAATTTTTGTTTTTGTTTGAAGCACAGAAACTAAACCCATACAGCCTACTGCATACCTACTCTACATAATATATATTTAAGAAATTGGATTGGTCAAATTCATGATGTGAGAGCTTTAAAAATATATCGATTTTGATATCTGAAAATAAATATCGAATATCGATATACTTATCGCGGGAAAAAAATATCGCTGTTTATATCGATATTAGATATTCGAAATATCGATATTTTGATATATCGATATTTTTTGCCCAAGCCTATCTTTGACATTCAAATTCAAGTCATGTCAGTGACATAGGCACACATATTCCGGACTATAATGTTAGAGTTAAGAACTGAGTTTTAATTTAATGAATATGTTAACAAAGTACAACAAAAATGAACGAGATACATAATGCAAGATATAAACAAAGAAACATTTTATTAACCTGTCTATTCTCTCATATAGCACTTGTGTCAAGTAAGAGAGTTTCCTGACTCTTTTGGTGGTTTATTAAAAGTTCTTTGAGTTTAACCTTAAATGCATAAACGGTTTGCAGGTTTCTTATCGGTGGAGGGATGTTATTCCAATATCTCGAAGCAGCGTAACGGAAACAACCTCTGAAAGCAGCTGTTCTATGACGTTGTATAGTAAGCGGCTTCGAACATTTTCGAGCATCACTGCATCTATGACTGGATGTCCAGGAGAGCTTATCGTACAAATAACCTGGCACTTTGTGTTTGACAACGCCGAAAAGAAGACATGCTAAATGTAACTTACGGCGATGCTTCATCTTAAGAATGCAGTATTTATTTAAATAAGGGGTTACATGACCTCTAAACGGAATATTGAAGCAAAATCGAGTACAAGCATTCTGAAGCCTTTGAATCAGACGCTGTGTTCTAGACAAGATACGGGGGCCAAAAACGACATCCATATAATTTAGCTTGGATAGCACAAGTGACTCAACTAACTGAATGCGCAAGGCTTCATTTATAAAAGGCCTTATTTTTTATAAAATTTTTAACTTATAAAAACAATTTTTTACAACATCAGCAGAAACATGTTTTTCGTAACGAAGGTCACAGTCCATGTATAGACCTAGGTTCCGAGCTCCATGTACACGTTCGATAGGTTCCCCCATAAGCAAAACATTTATTGTAGGATTAGCATTAACTATCTGCCACTTACTACCTAACAAAATGTATTTTGTTTTACTTGGATTAAGTAAAAGTGAATTCTTACTGGAGCATGTAGCAATCCTAGACAAATCATCATTGAGCATAATTATTGCATATCAATTTCAGAAGGTTTGCAAGAAATGTACAGCTGTGTATCGTCCGCATACAAGTGAAACTGACAATGCTTGATTTGTGATATCATATCAGCCGTGTATAAGATGTACAGGATCGGTCCTAGCAAGGATCCCTGGGGAATACCCCTGGTGACATTCTTTTTCTCTGATATTAATGGAGAACCATCCGCACCATTTAATTTGACATAGGTACTGAAATAACTGTAAGCAAGGGCAGTTGCTAGTGTTGATAACATACATTCAACCACGTGCAATATAATCTTATCAAGCTAAATATTTGCATGCTCACCTTGTTCAATTAGCTCGTAAAACAATATTACATCGCTGGTAATCACATATTTTATGTAACTGAGATATTTGCAATAAAACGGCTCTGACAAAGACTGTTTATTACCTTTCGCCCTTATGCCTCGACGACAGAGATCATATTCGCGATTCGTAGCGAAGCGGCTCTCCTTGAATCCTTTTTGGCAATAACCCAAACAAGTGCTTGACAAAAGTTGCATGATAATATTTTTGATGTTTACAAGGAGATTTGACTTTCAAAACGAGATGAATCATAAGATTAAAAACTTTAACAATTAAAAACTGACCTATACATCGACAACTACCAACAACGTAATCGAAGTTAACACGTTATTTATTACGCAAATGGGCTGGCTGGCTATATATTATTAGGAATAAGTTCAGATCTCGCTCATGAAATGTGACTAAGTACTTGACAAACATTAGTTTTCGCATGTACTTACCCACCTACCTACCTCAAAAGAATAATCAAAATCATTAATGCAGAAAAAATGGAGAAATTAAAAATACAGTCGAATAGAGAGCCCGTTTTGTTTTAACCCAATAAAAATAATTGACACGCGATAGAAGTAAAATAAATTCTTTATTGTGGTTAAATATAGAAAAAGAGATTTTTTAAAGAATAACCACGTTATAAGAGTCGGAGTAATGGAATATTTTTCCTCTCACAATCTAAATAGGTACATTTATAGGATACTCCAATTCGTACCAATTGTTCTTTTCATTAAATCCAATTCACACAGTCAAATATCACTTGAAAAATAAATCTATATCGAGTATCGAGCGTAGATTCAAAAGTTAAACTAAAGACCGAACTTGGTTACACATAATGGATAATGTAAACGTTCAAGGTGAAACAAAATCTTAATCTATCGTTACACAAAAAGTGAAATGATTTCAATGTTGTCCAACTAAATGACAATCAATGGCCATGCACGCTGCGGTAGGTCTACCGGACAGATCTACCGGCAAGATACCGGACTAGTAGACCGGTTTAGTGGTAACCATGGGCGTACAGGGGAGTCTTCCCCTCCTGACTCCCCGTCAGGAGGGGCTGACTCGGATAAAATATCTACGTAAGTAGAAGTAGATGGATCAGGAATTCAGGACTCTTGCCGTGGCCTCCCCTCCTAGTTCAATAGTTGCGCACGCCCATGATAGTAACCGCCGTAATCACCGCTAAGCCAACAATGGCCATGAGCACCACGACAAGCAAGAAAGGACTAAGAGAATAATAATGAAAAAATAATAACAATGTAGGTTTGCTGATGCAGGACCATTAAAAACAAATAATAATAATACCGCACCACTCACGATAGAATTCCCTGTGACGTGAGCGCCGTGGAAAACACACAGAGCCAAGAATATACGCCGTGACTGAGAACAGTGAACGTGTGTTACAAGGAGCGTCAGTGTGTCTGTCTATCTATAGCATAGTAACTCCTAAACTTGCTGGACCGATTGTGATGTGGTCCTTTTACAGCTCATTTGAGGCTCTGCTTAGTCGGAGAATTCTTAAATTGCAAAATAGTTAGTAACCAAGAAATTCTTCAGTTACTTTGGAATAGAACTTTGTGTAGGCCTATATATTTGATTGGGTGAACTTATAGACATTAAAGTTCAGTAATATCATAAATGCCTGATGTTTTATATTTCTGTTTAGATATTTAATTGATTAGCGATGTAAATTATGAAAACATGATTCAGTCTAATAGCTGGCAAGTATTTTTGATTCGGTATTAATGTTCGCGTTAGAATATAGAATAGGAAACGTTGTCATAGTAATTTGCTGTTTTGTCAAAGCGAATAGAAATTGTATTGCATATATCCGGGAATAAAAGTTGTAATTGATGAAGAGAAACCCTTTTATTTCAGCAAATCCCAAGCAAATGCATATTTAATAGGCTGTCCTTACAGTCTCATAAGCGGGATCGGCGATAAAAGTATAATTTTTTATCGATCTACGCCTACAAAAGTGAAACGTAAGTATTGCTTTATTTTGAAATTGCGGCACTTGAGGCGACACTACGATGATAAAACGATAGAATGAGGATGAAAGTCAACTCATGATGATCTGAACTGTACCTAATAGCGTGTAAAAGTATTTGGTGTATTTTACACGCTGGTTTCGGTCTAACAAAGATATAAAATAAGCTAAACGAAAATTTTGTTTAAATTCATCATAGGTATCGTATTTATATATTTTCTTCCTTCCCAGTCCACGTTTATTCATTTTTTTTTTATTTAAACATTTATTCTTTCGTTTTAGTTTCACTTTAATAATTGTTATTCTCTTCTCGAATCAAATATTCATTTTTTTTCTTTTCTTCCCGTTATCCGTTTTTTTTTTTTTATAGATTACGTCTTACAATAAGTGCAATTCAATGCATTATTTCAATTATTGTTTACTAAGCTGTGACTTGTCAGTTTCAGCTGATTATGGATCGAGAAAGAAGTAGACATCGAAGCTATGAGGCTTTTAAAGTGAATCCAGTTAAAAGTAATTTTGAATACCGGAGTCGGGAAACGTTTAACCCCGGTGTGCTCAGAGTTGAGAGCCAAGACCGTGGGGAGTTGGACCCAAGTGGGTTTAGTTTTCAGGGTCAGAGTCTGGAAACAGTGGACTCGTGGCATCGTGAATCCAGCAATGGAACTTGGCCAGATGAACCCAGGTATGGGGTTCGTGCGGAAACATCGACGCAACGGTCGGAGAAGGAAAATATCGAACGGAGAAGAAATTTACGTAGGGGTGACCAGGGATATCTTCGTACACCTGTCAGAGAAGTTCGGAGTCGTTCGTCTAGCGCTGAACTAGAATTAACGAAATATGATGATGCACGAGAAAGTTTACGTCAACGTACGCGCAGACGAAAAGGTAAGAAGAAAAGAAGTCGTAGTTCGTCACGAAGCTCCGATAACTTGCAACCGTCTAATAGTAAACTTCATAGGGGTACAGATTCGACTGATGCAATGTTGGATAAAGTTTTGTCAATTTTACAATCAGTTAAGAGTCCAGACAAGTCAAAGTTGACTTTTAACACCAATATTGTGCCCGAATTTGATCCCATGTTAAAGGAACAAACTATTTTGTCGTGGATAACTAAGGTCGAAGAATGCGCCGAAATTTACGGCTGGGAGGATAGAGAAATAATCCACTATGCGCTACCTAAATTGTCTGGAGTAGCTAGGTCTTGGTATCAGAGTTTGCCGACGGTGTTGTATACTTGGATAGAGTGGAAAAAAAAGTTATTGGAAACTTTCCCTGTTCGCGAGGACTACGCTGAACTCTTAACTACGATGCTTTCGAAAAAAGTTAAGTATGGAGAATCACTTGAATATTATTACTACGAAAAAATTAATTTATTGAATCGGTGTAAAATTTATGGGCGGCAAGCTGTTGATTGTTTATTGTTTGGTATTGAAGACAGAGCTATTAAAATAGGCGCACAATCAGCACGTTTTTCCCAACCCGAAGAGGTGCTAAAGTATTTTGGGACTGTTAAAGTAAGCAATAGCCGTCAGAATCGAGATTTTAATTTTGGAAACGATCGTAAAGGTTCTATATTTTTGAAACATAGCAATTCACGAATAATATGTTATAATTGTAATGAATTGGGCCATATTAGGTCGAAATGCGACAAACCAGCAGCAAAATGCACTAGCTGTGATAGAATGGGTCATTTATCCGAACACTGCTTAAAACACTTAGCTAAGAAAAATGACAAAGATGCAAGTCAAGACAAAAATAAAAATGTGAAACAAGTAGCTCAATTATCTATAGACCAAGACCTTAATGCTAAATACATGATTGACATTAAAATCAACGGATATGATATAGATTGTCATTTGGATTTAGGAAGTCAATGTTCCCTTATAAAGCTTACTAAAGCTATGGAACTTGGGTTAGATATAGAAATGCCTGAAGATTTACCTGTCCTTAAGGGTATAGGCGCTAAGTTGCTTTCTCCGGTTGGTATGGCAATGGTTTCTGTGGAGGTTCAGGGCATAAAAGAAACTATAAATTTATACGTTGTTGACGATTACGTCATCAATCAGTCAGTTCTTTTGGGACACTCTTTTACTGAAAAACCGGACATAACTATAACAAAGACACCAACTGCAGTAATATTTACAAAAATATCTTATCTTAAAATACACCTGATAGCGAGTAAGAATGTTGAAATTCCATCGAACACATTACGGGCAGTCCAAGTCCTTGCCAATCCTAACGTGGATGCACGAGTCTATATAAACGGCTCTATGCGGGGTGCTGAAGGCAAAGAATATTATCTTCTTCCTGGAGAATATGACGTTAAACATGGTATGAGTGCGTTATTAATATTTAACGCTTCATCCAATTCAATAACGGTTGGAAAAGGTACTCTTTTGACACGCGTTCATTATAATAACACCAGTAGTTTGACGAATGTCATAAACTCTTGCAGTGTTGCGATTTGTGAAACCCAAACAAATGACATAATAAACTGTAGTGATAAACTGAGCGAGGAAGAACGTTTAAAGTTACAAAATTTGATACAGAAATACAAGTTTTGTTTTTCAAGTGGACTAGATGATTTGGGTTTCACAAACTTGACAGAAATGGTAATAGAGCTCGAAGACAATGAACCAGTTGTTTATCGACCCTATCGTATGTCTTACGCGGATCGTGCTTTAGTAAGGAATATGGTAGAAGAAATGGCAAAGTACGGTATCGTTAGGGAGTCAACTTCGCCATATGCGAGTCCTATTGTATTGGTGGAAAAAAAGACTGGAGATAAACGTTTATGTGTCGACTACCGGGCGTTGAATCGCAAAACAAAGAAAGAACATTATCCGCTTCCTCGAATTGAGGATCTATTGGATCAATTGGCGGGGAATAAAACATTCACGTCGCTGGATTTAGCTTCTGGTTATTACCAAATCCAAATTGCCGAAGAGTCGCGACATAAAACTGCCTTTGTGACACCCGACGGCCAATTTGAGTACAATAGAATGCCATTCGGTTTAGTAAATGCACCCTCTGTATTCCAGCGTACCATAAACAAAATACTGCTTGAAGCGAAAATTAAGTACGCTGTTGTATATATGGACGACGTCTTGATTCCAGCCAAGGACGTACAGGAAGGTCTTCAACGATTAGAAGAAGTTTTAGAACTCTTGAAGAAGGGTGGTCTTACGCTTAAAATAAGTAAGTGCCACTTTTTCCTTGATACTATTGATTTCCTTGGATACGAGGTTAGTGGTAATGGGATTCGACCAGGACATCGGAAGACTCAAGCAGTCTCCAAATTTCCGAAACCCAAAAACCAGCACGAACTAAGACAATTTCTTGGTTTGTCAGGATATTTTAGGCGTTTTATTAAGAACTATGCGTCGTTAGCGGCTCCGCTCTCAGATTTGTTAAAAAAGGACGTAAAATGGGTTTGGACTGAAAACCAAGATTGTGCGTTCAGTAAAATAAAAAAATTGTTAATCGATAGACCTCTTCTCGCACTTTATGATCACAAGGCGGAAACTCAATTACATACAGATGCTAGCAAGGATGGATTAGCTGGTATTTTACTACAACCAAATTCTGATGGCATTTTTCAACCTGTATCATATTTTAGTCGTAAGACAAATCCAGACGAACGTAAATTTCATTCTTACGATCTTGAGACATTGGCAGTAATAGCGTCACTAAACAGGTTTAGGGTTTATCTTATAGGGATTGAATTTAAAATATTCACAGACTGTAACGCACTGCGTTCCACGATGACTAAGCGTGATTTAATACCGCGAATTGCACGATGGTGGGTGCAATTACAAGAATTCAATTGTACAATTGAATATCGCCCAGGGGTACGCATGTCACATGTTGATGCGTTGAGTCGTAACCCAATTGATGAAGGTGAAACAGTGTCCCACGTGCTTTGATGTTTTATCTTTAGAAAAGTCTGAGCAAGACTGGATTACTACAGTTCAGTCGGCTGACGAGGAAGTGAAAAGGATTAAAGACCTCTTATTGGATCCCCATACAAGACATTTTACGGATATTCACAAAAATTACAAACTTAAAAATAATAGGGTGTATAGAATTGATGGAGACGAAATTAAATGGCTTGTACCAAAAGGGGTACGTTGGCAGATTGTAAAAATGAATCACGATGACGTTGGTCATCTTGGTTTCGAGAAAACCTTACAGCGTATACGTAAAAATTATTGGTTTGCCAAAATGCGCGAGTTCGTAAATAAATACGTGTCATCTTGTCTAGAATGTTTACACCACAAAGCACCCGGTGGAAAACGTCAGGGCGAATTACACCCTATAAAGAAACCCAGTATACCTTTCTATACGGTTCATATGGACCACCTAGGTCCATTTATTAAGAGTAAAAAGGGTAACTGTTATTTGCTTGTCTTAGTTGATGGTTTTACTAAGTTCGTTAATATTAGGCCTGTAAGGAACACCAAAGCGTCAACCACCATAAAGGTTCTTAAGGATCACATAAGTTGCTTTGGAGTACCAACACGTCTTATAACTGATAGGGGAACAGGCTTCACAAGTGGAATATTTAAGGAGTTTATTACATCATATGGTATTAAACACATACAGAATGCTGTTTCAACCCCTCGAGCGAATGGTCAAGTAGAAAGATTCAACAGAACTATACTAGATGCACTTTCTACTTTAAATCATGGCAAAGATGAAAAATCTTGGGATGAACAAGTTTTAAACGTCCAGTTAGGTCTTAACACGTCAACTCATAAGACAACTCAAAGGACTCCATCAGAGTTACTGTTTAGATTTAACATCAAATGTAGAACTGAAGGAATTTTGTATGAGGTTTTGGAAGACACAGTTAATGTGAAAACATCAGAGGAGTTACAGGACATTAGAGAAGAGGCTAGCAAAAAAATTCAAGAAAAACAAGTGAAAGATATGGAAGCATTTAATAGTAAGAGAAAAATAGCAAAACATTATAACGCAGGTGACTTGGTGCGCGTAGAACGTCACGTCCCATATAGTGGACAATCTCAGAAATTGGATAACAAATATCAAGGACCTTATCAAGTCATTAAGGCACTCCCGAATGACAGATATTTGATCCAAGATACTGCAATGACACGTAAAAATAATCGTCGCTACGAAGCTGTAGTAGCAGTTGACAAAATGCAGCCATGGCTAAACTTTCATAGGGATTTTGAAAGTAGCTGTGAAGAATACAATTCAAGCGATGACTGAAATTATTTTTTTTATGTCTTATTATTTATTTGTCATTTAAAGAGCAAGCGATTTTTATGTTTTATTCTTTATTTAATTGTCGTTTAAAGAACAAGCGATAACTAAAAGTTATTTTTATGTTTTATTCTTTATTTAATTGTCACATAAGGAGTACAAACTGGGTTATATTTAAATTTATATATTTGCGGAAGCGAAGGGACTCGCTTGCTGCAGGAAGGCCGAGCTGTAGGCCTATATATTTGATTGGGTGAACTTATAGACATTAAAGTTCAGTAATATCATAAATGCCTGATGTTTTATATTTCTGTTTAGATATTTAATTGATTAGCGATGTAAATTATGAAAACATGATTCAGTCTAATAGCTGGCAAGTATTTTTGATTCGGTATTAATGTTCGCGTTAGAATATAGAATAGGAAACGTTGTCATAGTAATTTGCTGTTTTGTCAAAGCGAATAGAAATTGTATTGCATATATCCGGGAATAAAAGTTGTAATTGATGAAGAGAAACCCTTTTATTTCAGCAAATCCCAAGCAAATGCATATTTAATAGGCTGTCCTTACATGGAATTGATTATAAATTATAAATATTATCCTTCCTTATGATATTGTCACAATGGATGACTATAGTTTAACATTAAGAAAAACCTATCGACAATTTAACCTCGAATGATTCAAGTGTTTCTCAAAAGTTCTTTTACATTAAACCCAATGAATCATTAATTATTATCTATTACTATGAATATTAATGTAATTAGGTAGTGGTACCCATTACCTACTTAATTGAATACCTATCTGTATTATTAAATGAATTTCGCTTTCGACACAAATTATCGATGAATGCTTGTCTATTATTTAAAAGAAATGTTGAAACATTGATGAATAATTAACCTATCATTATTTTAATTACAGCTGGTTCTATAACTTATGTAATTAAAATAGGTACCTAATGATACCTATGACAACGTCAAAGTAGGTACGTCGCACTTAACAAATAATTGAAATAAGTCGTTACCTGCTTTAGATAATTAGTAAAAATAAGTAACAGGTGTGTAAATATTACCTAATGCGTGTGTGTATCTTAAGGTAAGTACCTATTAATATTATTCATTTGATACCAATTATAGAGACCGGTTTTCCGGTCGGAATTCGATCGTAATCCGTTTTGTCAAAGTTAACTTCACATTGACGTTAGGATCAAACATTTTTTTTATAAATGTATTTGTATATTATAATGTGAAATTAAACTTTCCACGCTCCTCTAATATAAATTTTAAATAAATGTCAGACTGCTAGGTATACACGTGCATTATCCTTATTAGGTACTCATAAGGAAGGGCGCGGGAATGAGGGTGTCAGTTGCCCATCTGGACCTTGGATGAAGCAGTTACCCCTTAAATATCTGCCTGGAAAATTCTATTCCTCCCCTATTACTGGATACGCCTATATGATGATGATATAATGACAGGCAGCGTCGTAGAGATAAGGTAAGTGTCCCATATTTCGGTATGTTAAGCCTCCGCCGACTTTAAGATTTTTTTTAAATTTTACTACATAAGATATCAGTCTGAAAGTTTTTGTGTAATGAATATGGTCTTTTGTTAGTAATTTAAGGTATGAATTATGCAGTTTTAGTTATAATTAAATTTTTTATTAATTTATTTGTGGACCCCTTGTTTGAACCCTATTTCGTGACAAAATTTGGCTCTGTTCCTAAGTTCGTGAATTCGTGTCCCCTATTTCGTGACAACGTTTGTTAAAGTTTTTTTGGTAATTTCTAAAAATATATATATTTAAATACTATATTTTGATAATTAATGTCTATACTATATCTATACTAATAATATAAAGCGTAAGTTTGTTTGTTCGTTCGTTTGAACACGCTAATCTCAGGAACTACTGGTCCGATGTGAAATATTCTTTTTGTTTTGAGGAAGGTTATTACTTACATAACATTACGCTAAGACCAAAAGGAGCGGAGAAACAAGTCTCCGAAAGCGAAACGAGGGCGTCTACTTAATAATATAATATTATTATTATTATATTGTGTTGAGTAGTGTATTGATTGAGGAAGGCTATAATAACATCACGCTTAGAAAATATTATTAAGTAGACTCCCTCGCTTCGGGAAACTTGTTGCTCCGCTCCTTTCGGTAGTGGCGTGATGTTATATATCCTATAGCCTTCCTCAATATTTGGAATATTCAAAACAAAAATAATTTTTTAAATTGAACCAGTTGTTCCTGAGATTAGCGCGTTCAAACAAACAAACTCTTCCGCTTTATATTATTAGTATACATTAGTATAGTTATATATATATAAGTATAGGTAGGTGGTGCTGCCTGCTCGATTGCTACCTTATTTCTACAAAAAAGAAACCAATATAATCGCAAAAGCAGACTTTTTCACATTTGATGTTGAGTTACTATTAGGTCCTGTGCGTCTTTTATAAGACTTCCGAGATCTAACATGACTGCCAAAATTTATACCTATACAAAAACACCTATACGAAAAATCAGCTTTTTAGGTATTTTTCATCCGAGGTTGTTTAATGATAACATCTCATATAAATTAATGATATGAGATCATATATAAACCTCTGTGGTTTCCTATTGCTAATCAATACCAAATTGTTTATAAATTGTTAGTGATGATTAAATTAAAAAAAAATATTATGCTAAAGTGACTGGAACTACTTTAAAATTATTTGTAACAAACTAACGGACAAGGAACAAAAGATAAGTCCTTTGTTTCGTGTTATTGATTTTTCGAAATTACCACACTCAAGTAATGAGATTCTTTCTAGATTATATAAATTGACTATTCAGTACACTATTTATATAATAAAATATACGAATATTGACAAAACAAATCGAATAACAAACGAAATTATGCTGCTATGTACCTATGCGAATTTAGTTCAAAATTGTAGAATTGGGTCATCTTTAAGCTCGTATTATGGATTTCCTAGTAAACAAAACATATACCGAATTTAGCTCACAAGTACTGAAATTAAATACCTTATTCGTTTTTTTCATTTATATTTCAATTTTTTCAATTATAATATATGAACACGAACAACGAAAATGTATCTATAAAACCCCTAATTCGTGAATGTCACGAAATAGGAGACACCCGAAATATAAAATGACCGCTATTTCGTCAGTCGGTTTATTGCTATTTTAAAAGCATTTCAAGCTGCATGGAACTTTTTCATGAGTCAAATCAATTCTTAAGGGACATATAAAAGCACTGTTTAAGTTTTTATTTGAATGGATTTACCGTTTCTTCTCTATGAGCTTAAGAACTTTGAGCGCCTGCCTTACGGTATAGGGAAGCATATTCACCTCTCACCGACGTTTGTGGCCGATGAGACGTCCAAGCGTTTTATTTCATTGAGTTTAGTAGGTAGAATATTGGAACTTGGTTTTTTAGACAGGTTAGGAGATAGATATTTTATTCTGATGTATAATTTTAATGTATATTATGTACGTAGCTTATTTTTTGCGCCTGAAGCAAAACTAACGAAGTAATGTACTAGCACGAAGTTGTGGCCCTTTACCTTAGGACGTTTGTATGAGTAGGTATAAAATAAATTTCTTCTATATTATGTTATTGTAAAAGCCCGAACCACGGTGAACCCTAAAATTTACCGGTCAATCCTAAGATTCACCAACGAGAGTTGGTAAATGTTCGAAATAACAATAAATGAATAGGGCTTTTACCACTATTCATTTGGCGAATCTTACGATTTATATCTAGGCATGGTAAATGTTGATTTTAGAAATAAAACAGTGAATTCGAAACTTGGACATATTTAAATGTATGGGAAAGTACCAACTGAATAATTTCTATTCTAATAAGTAACGAAATATAAAGTTTTTCTGTGTATTTTTTACATTGTTTATTTGCTTATCTCATGAACAGTATACCACAGACACTTTCACGAACATAATTCTATTGTTCATATACATACCTACCTGTTGTACATTTTAATAACATAACATTTTAACTAGTGTAAGATAAAAAATTGAGCGTAAAGAAATTTAAAATATTGTATGTCCCTACTTTCTGACTGTCAAAACATCGGCAAAAGCTTTGGTGGTAATGTTAGAAAGCCAACCAAACACCACCTTCCTTTCCCCCTTATCCCATTTGCTCGTTTGACTATTTAGGTACTATTTCTATTTAGGTACACAGAAAAGAAAAAAGTCCACTTCTCTACTCCAAAATGTCTTTAACCTTTAGCAACCACCACTAACAATAAATCAATGACTCAGAAACCTAAAAAAATCTAGATTTACCCAATATGTACCTGCGTCTGAACAGTCTGCGAGTTTTTTTGCACTTTTTGCCGACTCGAACGGTACTGCTCACGTTCACTCTATTCATTTATAAATAGCATATCATTCAATTTGAACGAACGTCTTCGTCTACTTTCAGATGTTAGGTAATGAGAATCCACCGAAAGTGTGTGACCTAGTTAGTTCAGATGAATAGTTTAACAGCTCTTAGGTGGTTTATTGAACGATTGTCTATTAGAAAAAAAAGGAAAAAATTACGTGCATAAGTGTATCATCATCATGTCGAATTTGAATATCTACCTATCGAGAAACTGGTTAGTTTATGTAGGTGCGAAAAAGTTAAAAGTGTTGAGCGGCAGGATGTGGTCAGTGTAGTGTGTAGGAATGTGGCAAACCAAACTCAAAAACGGACTAGACGGAAGGTAGATAGACTAATGTATTAGTACTGCCAAATGTCATTGTGTCATCTTGTCAAAAGTTTCTCCGCGCCACCGCAGTTCAGCCGTGACCACGATCCATGCAACTGGGTCGAAATATCGGCGTTCAAAAAATACATATCGTGTGTACCGTCCGTATCATAGTAAAATGTGTACAATCCGCGATGAGTTAAGTTTAAAATCATATGTAAAAGATTGTAACAAACTGTAAGGCTGAATATTTTTTTTATTCTATTCTTCTAATACAACCTATCTGTGATATCTTTGGTGGGTGTAAATGAAGACTACTCACTAAGCACCTAGTCCCTATTTGAGTCTGATAGTATGTTGTATGACGGACACAGTAGTCATGGGCGGCAGCGGAAATGACCGTGGGCGATGGTGACCATTGACTATTTACCATAAATTAGAGTTAAACACCGATGTAAAAGACCAATAAATATCTCATGTCATATTATTATGGTAACCAAAACACAGCAAGTTTTCAAGACAGTTTTCTTTTAATTGTTTTTGAGGAAAACAACAAATCGTTTGCTTGCCTGCTCAGTTTTTTTTTAATTTTGAAAAACTTGGTATTGTAATTTAATGTTATAAGTATTTATGTATTAAAACAGTTGATAACTGTATCTATATCGCACACCGAGCCGACTTTCCCCATCCTACCCGCACTTGTAGCGAATTCACGGTATCATGCAACCGTCGACCATGGTGAGGTATTTATGTAAATATCGATTATTAAGGCCTATTCGATACTGGTTCTTGACACGTCAAATAATTTTTTATGTTTCGTCGTCTTGTGCCGTTATAAAAAGGTTCGGAGTCCGTTCACCCAAAGTCAAGATTATAGAACTAAAATTAATTAGAAATTTGAATTTCATCCATTTCATTTCTCGCTGGTCATACCTTTTCTATGGTAATGAATTCCATGCCCATAAATTTCTATGGCTATAAATTTATGAGACGTTTATAATCGAATTACGTTTAAACACGAGAATATATTGTTTACTATTGCAGCGTATGAAACATTGCCGAAAGTAAAACTTAATTCGGATTTAGAAAGGTAGTCGCCGCTAATAAAGGTGTCGTGCAGTTCCGAAGGATAGCCACAATGAGGAGAGATTGTTGTCACTACACACGCTATTGTCAGTTGCAAAGAACAGACAACCAGTTTTAGCACATATTATTTTAATTAAAGAGATCCTGGTTGACTTCCTTGATCTGACACTGAATTAAATCTAGAAAAAATCTGGATGTGGAAGAAGTGCAGTAAATTCCAGGATAAAAACTATATTAAATTTTTCCAACATCTTAAACTCCTTCCATACCAAATTTTACTTAAACCAATTCAGCGGATTAAAGATGACAAAGAGTCAAACATAACAGATAGAGTTACTTATGGATTAATAACTTAAGCGGTGGTTATATATGGAGGTAACGATTAACCATAAACGAAGGTTACAACTCGCAAGACTAATTGGTTAAGTATCAGTAGTCGGGCTAAACCAGAGATTCGAAACACTTTTGAACATTATCTAGTAATCAATCGCGGATAAAGAGATTCGGGACCTCTAAAGCAGATGTACGAATCTGAAAAAGCTATACCCGTTAGATTAAAGGACTCAGGAAAGCTCAATGTTACCAAATAGCGTTTTTGTTATTGTTGCCAAAGTCTGATGGACGTTATTTTATGGAGATTCAATTACGATTAAACATCAGGGGATAGGAATTGTTAAGACAACCAAGGCCAAACTTGCGTTTTTGTTAACAGAATTTGAAAGAATAGAGAACGTTTATCCTGCGTTTAACTTCTCAGAAGTAGCACACCTGCTTGTAAGTTGCACAAATGTAATGTATCATTCATAAACTTGCGCCTTGCGCCTGTCTCTTATTACTTATTTGTGTAAGGTAGAACCAGAGTGGTCCAAGTGACTTTTTGCATTGACCCCCGATTTTGGCATAAAGATCTCCAAAACTCAATATTCTTTTATTCCACTTTGATCCAATTGCAGTTCAGTTGCAGAATTGCAATTCAAAAACATTGTCTAGGGCAATTGGATCAAAGTGGAATAAAAGAATATTGAGTTTTGGAGATCTTTTTGCCAAAATCGGGGGTCAATGCAAAAAGTCACTTGGACCACTCTGGTTCTACCTTACACATTTGTAGTATGTGTCATAGCACCCGTGAACTATGCTGACCGTCAACCACCGCGGATTCCAAGTACCCAACACTTTTATTTTGGGCTTTTGAGATTTGCATGATGCTTATTACTCAAATTTCTTGTCGAACTCAAATATTTACTCTTGGAATCATCAATACGGACTTTGACATCCATTCTCTCTTCATGGCCTATATGGTTTTATTATTCGTTCCAAATAGATAATTTTGTGAATTATTACTGCATATTAACGTTCTCGAACGTGTTTCTATGAACCGTTGCTACACCTGATATTATATGGTGTACTTCTTGTTTGCGACTTCGCCAACACTCAACAAGTCCTTGGACAAAACTGTATCTCAATCTGATACGTATAATTATTATGACGTCTTTATTCCTTACTTGAGAAATAGAAAGATTAAACTCCTCATACTAAATTCCATCCCCATTTTCATTTTCTTCAGAGATGATTTCTGTGAAAAAACTGTCTTATGCCATTTTTAGAACCTCAAACTACCAGCGCTCCAAGTTGTAGCTAAATCGGTTTATCAGTTTAAGCTTGAAAAGGTGGTGGAGCAGACACACAAACAGAGTTACTTTCGCATTTAATTACATTAGTATTGTAAAAAATCGTCCACTATCAATCTTAATGAATTTTTTAGATGCGGATTTAGACAAAGTCGACCTTTTAAAGACCTTTAAAGTCGCTTATACAAATTGAATTTATTCATAGCAATTTTGGTGACATTTAGTCACAACTGTTTTTGGGAATATGTATAACGCTCACTTATTAGATCGCCATAACGCCAAAGACTGCAAAATAAGCAAAGGAGTCATAAAATCTGCAACTTAGGAATGAATCACTGGTCTTAAAAGATTATCTTGTATCGGTTTTAATAAGAAATGTAACCTATGGCTTTCTGGCTCAATGTATACTTATTCTGTGATGAAGGTATGGCACGCGATCATGAATTCTTGATAGCAAAATCATTCCTTGGAACGTCATTCATTCTAAATATTTCTTAAGACGGCCGATCGTTGATCGTGCCTCACGACTCACGACCACGACCTAACTGGCCATACAAGTTTCCATAATGTCAATAGTTTTTGCTGTACTATAGCTGTAACTTTTGATAATTAAGCAACGTAAGTAATTTTTTGTTCATAATGTGCGTGCGTACTAGTTGCATATCTTCCTTTATTGACTTCATTAAATTGAACGACAATGTGCGATTGAAATCTATTACTGTAATGTCTTCCGTCTTAAGTCATTGACTACTTTAAGGAATTTTAGTTCTACCGCCAGTAATCTTCCCATTGGATCTCATGTCGCTTGAAGGTCTCCCTCACGATCAGCTTACATATGAAACAGAATACTCACGTCTGCTCTATCTGTCATCTCTCTCACGTCCCGGCCATTGGTTACATTCATACACCTTACATCACTCATGTGCACTGTACCGAGGAACTAACTTGTTTCATTGCCACATTTAAGGTCTTTTTGTTTCATTAATTTACTGGTTAATTTAAATTGTTATGGGTTGAGTCTGTACGACGCTGTCTGTTATTCAGGTTTTCATATCTTTCATAAAAAAGTATATCCTTTCGAAGGTCTGCATTCTCTTCTAATTTGCTTTATTTTGGAATTAAAACAGGAAACCACAATTTAACTAATGTCAACTTTATTATCAGAATCTTGAAGATTAAACTGTTGATTCCGGCGATAAAAATGTTTTTCAATGTTTCTGAAATCGTCGTCACGATAGCTTCATATTCCTCTGTGGTACTGTGACATCTAATTGGAATATCACGAAGGTCTTAGTTGGTTAAAGTTATTAGTGGTCATATATTAGTGGTCATAAATATGTATCTATAGGAGGAAATGCACCATTTAAATCTTCGTCGGTTCGGTCGTCTTTTTTATATGTATGATTGTAGATGCAATTATTATGCATGATAATCATTTTAAATAGTTATCGAATGACTACATATTACGCGTGCCATAATCACTTAATTTCAAGTAGATTTAGTTATCTGGAATTACCTTCGTTATCGATTACTTGTTTTTATCGATCCGAGATTTATCTGCAGATAACTGAACAATTTATTTATTGATTCTCATACTATAATTTACGTGATTATATGCAGACAAGCTTCTGTCTGACTGTTTAAACTATGTCACGTCTTTATGTCCTTTATTAGCTTAATGAGTACTTTTGAAAGATAACTGTTCTCACCGACGCCATAAAATTCACTGTTTTATTTAACAAAATCATCACTTTTACCCACTTTGTACTTACAAGTATTTTGTCATCACACAGTTTATGATTGGTAATTTTAATTACATTGCACCTACATTGGAACGTTTCAGGAACTACCTGCGTCAACTAAAGTTTATCCTTCCGCCACCCTGGTGGCATCGAGGGTGGGACTTACCTGTTTTCTGTCAAAGGAGCCAAGCGCGAACCGGGCGCGCGCTCATACTCGCGCGGTCGATGACCTGTTGCTAACAGTACTGGAGCGAACCACGGAACACACACTTCACAATGCACACGTCTACACGCTTCAGGTGCGAGGAGCGAACTGGCGTTGGCTGGCTGTGGCTGGCGGCGCCGGCGGCCCCTCCCCGCGACAACCGGCCCGACTCGTCGCCCTAGCCAGCGCATCCGCATGCAAACTGCGTTCACAAACCCTGGCGAGTCCTGCTCCTATCGCTGAGTTAATCAAATCAAATCGTTCTGATTACTCCAGGTAGCGGTCGGTCAAATCTATCTATTGATCTCTGGATAAATTATTTAACGTAATAGTTCAAACCAGTTGCTCTGATCAGGCTCTGATCAGAGGATGGAGAGGAGTGGGAAGGAGAGAGGAGAAGAATATACTAATATTAACTTTAAAAAGCAGTCAGAATTTTTTTTTGTAAATTGCAAAAAGAAAAAGGTAGCGTCATGATTAGAAGACGTAGAGGAGAGAGAATGTGAGATGAGGAGAAAAAATAATTATAAGTATAAAAGCTAAAAAAAAGAAAAAGATACCTAGCTTAACGATCGTCCCATAAATTGCCCCATGAAGGCTTGTTTAGTGGCAAAAATAGTAATCATAAAGGATCCATAAAACATAATTACCACTACCATCCTTATACCTAAAGGTGTAATATCTTCCAGATACGCGGTAGTGTATTAAGCCACGTTAAGTAACTAGCGAAGTCATAGCAGTGTTTATATTTATACGAATACAAGTAGATTTACTTTTGATAATTTAGCATAAAATCAGGTAGCCAAGACCTGAATCATACGTTACTATCAAGGCTCCTTAAACTGACTAGAATTCCAAATTTGATAAATCTAGATCAAACGGATATTGTTCATACTAAACTTATCCGAAATTATTGAGGGTTATCTACAGAACTTGGCAACCACGCAAGAAATTGAACTTGGCTCCCATTTTACAGTGATGTTTTTGATGGATGCCATACCTATCGGTTGGTAAGTACCTAAGCATTACAAACTATTTCATTAAAACTGGTTGGCCGATGAATCAAACATTTTCATAGTAATTCAAGGTTATGTCAGTACTTCATTTAGATCATTCTCTTTACTGTTTATTAACTTACTATTGTGTCATTACTACCACAGTTACAACCTTCCTCAATATAATGACTCAGAAGTGATTTTTGAAACGAAGTTCCTTACGGCAGGCTTGGAGGAGATAGGGATTTTGCTGCGCGACCGAACTGAAAAAAATGTGATAGTAAAACCGTAAGAAAATATGCGTGGAATAAAAGCGTTATATTGTGCGCAGGCGCGACAGCAATAAGGAAGTGTAATAGCTTTTGCGTGAAACGTTGATTCTAGAACTAAAAACCGAAGTACTAAGTGCTCTGTAATAAGAAATCACCAGCATTACTGCAAATTATTAAACATTGCAAACGTTTGATCAAGACGCGTAAGCGTGTTCGAAATCCGCATCACATAGGACCTTTTTCACTCGACGCCAAGCGTAAGCGGGGCGTACCGGGAGCATTTATTGCTGTGCATTTTGGACTGCGAATATTATTTTATTTCCTTGAGACAGTTAAGGGGTATTTGTTACTGTGCACTAACATTATTATTTTACGTAATTTATTATTTCCTAAAATACTGAATTTCCTAAATACTTTTCTGTACTTAAATAAAAACTAATCAGCAAAATTTAAGAGAATAATCAAGAAAACCTACATAAAATTGAGCACGATTTTTTTGCAAATTTTGTCGATTCTACATTAGCCGAAGGAACTTCGTTCCTACCTGGTGTCCCACGACACCACATCTTTTTTTTTCTTAATCCACCGCTAAGGGGGTAAAATTAAATAGGGGTTGACAGTTACTTTGACAACAATTATTAAAAAGACCTTTCAAAATAGGTCTTTAGGAATATTTTTAGAAATCATGAAACTCCTATTTCAACTTTTTGCTACCCCTAGCGGTAAATTTAGGGATGTAAGTTAGTTTAAAATCAGTCAAAAGTTTAATTTTCCTCGAGGGTTACGCCACGGAAACGGCGTTTTAGTAGGTATGAAGCCATATTTAAACATTTTAATCTTTACTAAAAAACATGCTGCGATAATTCGAAACTTTACTTTAATGTATTTGTAAGGGATATATTTTAGTAATTGTTAAAATGTCATAATTATTTAATCATCTTGTCTTACCAAATTTACTTATTTTGCAAATTAAAAACCAAAAATTATTGTTTGACACTGATATGAGCAATTGTATTTTCCGAATTTCCGGCTCCGATGAAGACGGTAGAAAATTTAAATGATACATTATTGCATTTAATATTCATAAATTATTTATCTCTTTTGTTTTACATATTTATTTACTTTTTAAGTTAAAATCTCAACATGTAACATTTAAGCGGAAACTTGTGCACCGGAATCTCCGGTTTCCAGTACCGGTGCCATGCGGTTATTCGGAAAATATAAAAGCAAAAGAGTAGAAGTATGAGGTTTAGTCTTTCGTAAGCAATAGCTGTGGATGTGTGCTGTATACCAAGTGTTAGTAGTTATACTAAATGGAAGGCAGATGTTTGTGGAATAAAGAATGTGAATTACGATACGAGTTGTGTGGATTTTGGGATTAAAATATAACCTTACTTGGGTGTTTTATTATATATTTGAACTTTATTAAAGAAACATAAACAAGAAAATAGTTTTCTTTTTCTATTAAACTGATAGCTATATGACTGTGGTTCAAGTTAAATATTTACAGTATCTAGGTACATAAAATGTGTTAGAGGTTTTAAATTTCCCAACTAATATCTAAATGTGACGTCACTATCCGACCTGAATGAACGCTAATAAGCTTGTATCAACAAAATCTTCGCTCGGTTTAGCGGAACCAGCTATTGTTTTGGTAGATTTCGTAATTATCACTTAGAAGTGTTGCCACATACGAGTATTAGTATTGACTTCAAACCATCAATGGGATTTTAATAACAAGCCACTCTGCGTAACTGAGGAGGCCTATAGGTATCTACCTACACACTACATGAGTCGCCAAGAATATTATGGAATTGCCGTTCCGTTCCCCACAAAAATAGTAGTTTATGCAACTGTATTAAAACACGAGTGTGAGTACTGTTGTAAAAACGCTCGAGTCGGCGCTATAACGCTCGAGTCGACGCTCGAGCACTTCAGAAGTGCTCGAGTCGACGCTCGAGCAGCTTGGCAACGCTCGAGTCGGGACTCGAGCCGTTTCGACAACGCTCGAGCGCTGGCTTGAGCTTATAGTGCTCGACTCGACGCTCGACTCGCGCTCGAGCGCGAGTCTTTACAAAATAGTAACGAGTGTTTTAATACCCGTGTTATATGCAATTGCATACACTACTTTATCTTCACTAATGCAATTTAATTTGTATTTTAAAAACAAAACACATTGCGAAACATTAAATTCACGCGTACGTGTATTGTCACAGTGAACTTGCCGCCATTAAAATCTAACCAATGAGAGCACAGCTGCGCGCGCAGGGCCAATCAGGAGCGAGCGCGCGCTGTTCGTTTTTTATTTAATTGGCACAAGATCTGACCAAAGAGTTTTGTGTATGTAAGTTTAGTAGTTTCGACGAAGTTTTCACGTATATAACCCAACTGTTTTCAAAAGCCAGCCTAATATCAAAATTTTATACAACTTGTATGAGGATTTTGACATAAGGCTCGCCAGGTTAATTGGTCGCGTTTTATTGATGTTATAATGAGATTTTACGATATCGATGTGAATATTATACCATCATGTGAAATTGCTTAAATTGAGTGTTTTGTTATCTGCGCTATAACAGTAGTAATTATAAGTCAAGTATTGGAAACATAAGTAGAATGTTATAACATTAGTGTAGATAAAAATTATTACGTGTGCTTTACTAAAGGAATTTTTCGCCGTCAATCACAAGAACCTTGATCACAGAGTCTCAGAGGCGGAAAGCTGGCTTATGTGTGGGTTACTGGGTTACCATTAGAGAACAAATTCCATATAAAATGCGAACGGATTATACACGGGTTTAGAACTTCTGAATATTGTTTTGATCAAACCTGACGTCAAAATCAATAAAGTTATGTAAGTATTGTAATAAACCTGTAAATGATCTTAGAATAATATGCGAATGGCTACACCTACTAAGGCGCTTTGCCCACGGAGCAACTTAAGTTGAGGCAACTTTTTAAAAGTTTCTAGTAAAAAGTTGATAGTTGCTACAACGTTTACGGTTGCCGCAATTTTATAGCAATTTGTGAGCAACGTTTATGCGAGTTGCTCAATCTACGCATTTCCGGGTACAGGCAGAGGGAGGGAGGGTGTAAAATCGTCCGACGCGTTGCGATTGACAGTTGCGGAAACCGGCAACTTTAAAAACCAGTATAATATTAAATAGTTGCTAGTTGCGGCAATTAGGAACTAACCTAGTCATCGATTACAGCAATTGAAAACTGTTGACGATCACCGGAACTCAAAACTCAAGTTGCTCACTATGTGTGCGCAGTCGTATTGAAATGTATGTAAACAGCTAGTTGCCAGCTAGTTGCCAGTTGTCAGTTGCTGCAATAGCTGTTGTTCCACATGGAATTGCACATGCAAAGCGCCTAAGGGCTGCCGGTCTGGTGTAGGTACTGAAGCGAAACGAGAGCAGTTATTACCTACATTTAATAACGAGATCATTTATTGCGACATGAACTTAATCACTGTCCTAACAGTCTACACGATCTGGTGACAATATTATCCTTGTTTTAATCAACTCTCCTCTCTCTGTTGGTCTCCATGTGTACCTAGTGTGTTGTCCATGACATCCACGGCACAAGGAATCCTAGTGTGCTATGACTGAGTGACAAGAGTTCATTATTTAATAACAGATGAGGTCAAAAAATGAAGGAAGTTCTTAATTCTGCTGTATTTTTTCTGTTAGGTTCCTACCTCATAACTTTTCAATGCGTGCACTGATTTTGATTATTCTTTTTGTATTCGATGTTGGTGCATGACTTATAGCTTATAGGTACCTACTCCCTAAAATAAGCGACATCGGACGAGTATATTTTGAGTTATCCTTAATAGTAGTGACTTCGCCTACGATGATGATCTTCTCATTTTTTCTACTTGTGTTGACTTGTTGGCTGTATTAGTGATTATTTACTTTTTAAGTTAAAATCTCAACATGTAACATTTAAGCGGAAACTTGTGCACCGGAATCTCCGGTTTCCAGTACCGGTGCCATGCGGTTATTCGGAAAATATAAAAGCAAAAGAGTAGAAGTATGAGGTTTAGTCTTTCGTAAGCAATAGCTGTGGATGTGTGCTGTATACCAAGTGTTAGTAGTTATACTAAATGGAAGGCAGATGTTTGTGGAATAAAGAATGTGAATTACGATACGAGTTGTGTGGATTTTGGGATTAAAATATAACCTTACTTGGGTGTTTTATTATATATTTGAACTTTATTAAAGAAACATAAACAAGAAAATAGTTTTCTTTTTCTATTAAACTGATAGCTATATGACTGTGGTTCAAGTTAAATATTTACAGTATCTAGGTACATAAAATGTGTTAGAGGTTTTAAATTTCCCAACTAATATCTAAATGTGACGTCACTATCCGACCTGAATGAACGCTAATAAGCTTGTATCAACAAAATCTTCGCTCGGTTTAGCGGAACCAGCTATTGTTTTGGTAGATTTCGTAATTATCACTTAGAAGTGTTGCCACATACGAGTATTAGTATTGACTTCAAACCATCAATGGGATTTTAATAACAAGCCACTCTGCGTAACTGAGGAGGCCTATAGGTATCTACCTACACACTACATGAGTCGCCAAGAATATTATGGAATTGCCGTTCCGTTCCCCACAAAAATAGTAGTTTATGCAACTGTATTAAAACACGAGTGTGAGTACTGTTGTAAAAACGCTCGAGTCGGCGCTATAACGCTCGAGTCGACGCTCGAGCACTTCAGAAGTGCTCGAGTCGACGCTCGAGCAGCTTGGCAACGCTCGAGTCGGGACTCGAGCCGTTTCGATAACGCTCGAGCGCTGGCTTGAGCTTATAGTGCTCGACTCGACGCTCGACTCGCGCTCGAGCGCGAGTCTTTACAAAATAGTAACGAGTGTTTTAATACCCGTGTTATATGCAATTGCATACACTACTTTATCTTCACTAATGCAATTTAATTTGTATTTTAAAAACAAAACACATTGCGAAACATTAAATTCACGCGTACGTGTATTGTCACAGTGAACTTGCCGCCATTAAAATCTAACCAATGAGAGCACAGCTGCGCGCGCAGGGCCAATCAGGAGCGAGCGCGCGCTGTTCGTTTTTTATTTAATTGGCACAAGATCTGACCAAAGAGTTTTGTGTATGTAAGTTTAGTAGTTTCGACGAAGTTTTCACGTATATAACCCAACTGTTTTCAAAAGCCAGCCTAATATCAAAATTTTATACAACTTGTATGAGGATTTTGACATAAGGCTCGCCAGGTTAATTGGTCGCGTTTTATTGATGTTATAATGAGATTTTACGATATCGATGTGAATATTATACCATCATGTGAAATTGCTTAAATTGAGTGTTTTGTTATCTGCGCTATAACAGTAGTAATTATAAGTCAAGTATTGGAAACATAAGTAGAATGTTATAACATTAGTGTAGATAAAAATTATTACGTGTGCTTTACTAAAGGAATTTTTCGCCGTCAATCACAAGAACCTTGATCACAGAGTCTCAGAGGCGGAAAGCTGGCTTATGTGTGGGTTACTGGGTTACCATTAGAGAACAAATTCCATATAAAATGCGAACGGATTATACACGGGTTTAGAACTTCTGAATATTGTTTTGATCAAACCTGACGTCAAAATCAATAAAGTTATGTAAGTATTGTAATAAACCTGTAAATGATCTTAGAATAATATGCGAATGGCTACACCTACTAAGGCGCTTTGCCCACGGAGCAACTTAAGTTGAGGCAACTTTTTAAAAGTTTCTAGTAAAAAGTTGATAGTTGCTACAACGTTTACGGTTGCCGCAATTTTATAGCAATTTGTGAGCAACGTTTATGCGAGTTGCTCAATCTACGCATTTCCGGGTACAGGCAGAGGGAGGGAGGGTGTAAAATCGTCCGACGCGTTGCGATTGACAGTTGCGGAAACCGGCAACTTTAAAAACCAGTATAATATTAAATAGTTGCTAGTTGCGGCAATTAGGAACTAACCTAGTCATCGATTACAGCAATTGAAAACTGTTGACGATCACCGGAACTCAAAACTCAAGTTGCTCACTATGTGTGCGCAGTCGTATTGAAATGTATGTAAACAGCTAGTTGCCAGCTAGTTGCCAGTTGTCAGTTGCTGCAATAGCTGTTGTTCCACATGGAATTGCACATGCAAAGCGCCTAAGGGCTGCCGGTCTGGTGTAGGTACTGAAGCGAAACGAGAGCAGTTATTACCTACATTTAATAACGAGATCATTTATTGCGACATGAACTTAATCACTGTCCTAACAGTCTACACGATCTGGTGACAATATTATCCTTGTTTTAATCAACTCTCCTCTCTCTGTTGGTCTCCATGTGTACCTAGTGTGTTGTCCATGACATCCACGGCACAAGGAATCCTAGTGTGCTATGACTGAGTGACAAGAGTTCATTATTTAATAACAGATGAGGTCAAAAAATGAAGGAAGTTCTTAATTCTGCTGTATTTTTTCTGTTAGGTTCCTACCTCATAACTTTTCAATGCGTGCACTGATTTTGATTATTCTTTTTGTATTCGATGTTGGTGCATGACTTATAGCTTATAGGTACCTACTCCCTAAAATAAGCGACATCGGACGAGTATATTTTGAGTTATCCTTAATAGTAGTGACTTCGCCTACGATGATGATCTTCTCATTTTTTCTACTTGTGTTGACTTGTTGGCTGTATTAGTGATTGTTTGCAACTTTGCAGACTAGTTGCAGTGACTCGGCGAAAGTTCACGCGGGCCGAGGCTGCGTTACGTCACGTAAGGACGTTGCCATCTTACGTCTACAATGGAAATACAGAAACGTGAACTTTTAACATACCGCTTTGAAAGGTTGCCATCTACCGGTATTATGTAACCGGTATTCATTTGTTACCGATATAAAACTTGTATTCTAATTTTTGCGATAGTTTTTTTCATTATTGACATTTTTGACGTATCTTGAGTTGCTCCTTACCTCTTATTTAGATAAGGAAAGAGGACTAATCTTGCGGGAATTTCTTCTGGGATATTCCTTTGTTAAAAAGCTGACCGTGATGCTGTTGGAATGAACTTCCTTGCTTGACCAAGCAACTATTCTTTATTTACCTGAATGTGATAATGTAACTTTTTGGATGTGGGAAACGGAGGTGTTCTGATGATAAAGATCAAATGAAGCGAGAAACGCTTTTTTACAAATTAATATAAATAATTTATAAAGCTCGAAGGACCGATAACAGTTGGGGAAGAAAGACGATTAAGGTCATCTGACGACTTGAAGAAAACAGCGGGCATCCGCTGGCTTCAGAAGGCGTAGGACCGGTCTGATTGGCGCAAATTAGGGGAGGCCTATGTGCAGCAGTGGACGCAGAAAGGCTGATGGATGGACGGTTTAGATGAGAAAATCCTCTTTTTACGTAGTTGCTTTTATTTGAGTCGCCGAGAACATGAAATTGCCAGTCATACACAAAATCACAGTTGAATTTAGTTTTTACTTAAACCATTTTATTTATGTACTCGCAGTCATTATACATTTTACAACCTTAGTGTTAGCTTTAGTGAGTAAGAGGAGCCTATACATTTCTATTATGTTAGATAAGGTATAGGTATTAGTCACAGGAGCGGAAAGCCGGCATTTTGTGGGCTGCCATTTAAACGGAATTCCATATCGAACGCAAACGGAGATATTAGAGGTGATCACCTAACGTGGTTTATCGTACCTACTTACTCCTTTTCGTGGTAAGTTATGATCCCATGGGACTTCTAGACTTGGTGGATGGTAAAAATCTTTTGTCCAAACACAACACAATCATTTAGATTACTGGAGATCTCTGTGTACCAATAACATAATCTGCCTTCATTAGTAGGTAGCTAGGTACCTACATTAAATTTTTAAATGTAAGCAGTCTATTGTCATTAATACCATCGTTCATCAATTCAGCATAGATGATAAAAGGTACAAAAATAAATACTTTTAATTGAAATGTCAATCTATCACACATTGTGTTAACAATTTATACAAATGTCAGTTTATAGTTATTTCCGATGAGGTCAACCAGACCTTCAATCAACTGCCAAATATTAACGAAATGTAACCTTTTAAAAATCTTTGGTTCTTTAATAATAAATTAAGTATATAAAAAGTATGTTTTTTTTGTAAAAACTATGAGTGTTCGTGATCAAAAATATGCAAAAGAATTAAGAATACCTGAAATGTAAGAAGCATTTGATTAATGTTGTTTAGTTAGCAAATTAAAGGTCAAATGCGAATCCGCGAAATACTATAGCTACATCATAGCTACATGAAATAATCTATGTTGTATTTTGAGTAAGAGGGATAACAGGTTTTCTCAAACATTTTCATGTAGGTACCCACAGATAAATTTTATTCTACGTAGGAGGTTCAAACATTATATCGATATCAGAAGTTGAAAAAGTCGATAAAAGTGTAATCCCTAGTGCAATGGGACTACGGGGAATTAAAATTACCCGTGGTCCCGTTAATGGGACAAACCAACGGGACCACGGGTAAACACCCGATTATTTTTAATAACTTCAATTAAATTAATAATTAACCATTACCTAACAAACAAAACAGACTTCAACATCGACAAGTAGATGTAACCAAAAGTACTCGTCAGATGTTACCCAGACCAAGCACCCGCTTTTGAAATCAAAATCAGTTCACACAGTAAAAGTAGGAAATAAGAGGTAAATACGCATAAAAATGCAGTCAAATTGCGAACTTCCTTTTTTTTGAAGTCGATTAAAAATATTGTATGTCGCTCGGTTCTAAATTATGATTTAAAACCAAGCATTTACCCGAGCTTCGGTTGTCTGGAGTTGCTCAGCGCCGTGTTTTTATCAAGGAATCACAGGATACCGCTGTGGAACCGGTTCAGTTACAGCGAAACATTTCCACCATAGATATTGTCATGGATAGAAATGGGTTTTTTATGGGAAACCAGTCGTATGTTTTATCTGAAAAATTATTTACATACAGTGTCCCTTTATTATTCTCTGCCAAACTGTAAGCCACAATTAATTTATCATAAAAACAAAACAGTTCTCATGGTAAAGTTTTCGTAAAGAATTGAAAATAAGCATTTATGGCACACGAGCTACGCTCAAGTAATTCGTTGCGGTGTTTTATAGGTACATCTTCAATCTTCAACACCAACTTTCAACCTAAAACTAATACCTAAATCAGAAACATGAAGTCGGCCAAAACCCGCTAGAAGACAGTCTCACTCTATACTCTATAATTGTTCAAGGGGTAAGGTGGTTGTTGGTTATCTCATACAGAGTGGTTTCTGAACGTCATTCACTAAAAATAGGTGTTAGTCGTCATCCAGATAATTAGGTATATTTAAACTGCACATTTTTGTACGGATTCTCTCAAAGATCCTATGTAAAACGAAACTATGTGAGAACTTTACATACTTTTATGGCATGTCTATCTCTGTTTGATTCTATGACAGAGCCGTCTCAGCAATTTTATAATTAAAAGCATCCACCGCACGGCAAAGAGTGGAATTTAAGTGTGTGCGTGTGGAGAACGTCTCGAGGAAATGCTGGGCTCAGGCGTGTGGAAAATGACGGGCGCGTGAGGACTGAGGATTCACAAATATTAATTACTTATTACGTCAAAAATGAACATGAAATGTCCATAGTCGTCATACAAATGGTCTTACATATCCGGCGTTATTAGATATAAGTACCAGGTAGGGGTGTGGCAGGCGACTGTCCCCACTGGATCTAAGATGAAATACGTAGGGTTGCTGTAACTTTCAAAAATCACTTCTTTTCTGGATTAGAAGCTTATGTCCATAATAGCCAGTACACAAGCATTTGGTAAGATTGTTGCTAAGTAGTCATTTCTACTCATAGTATACAACTATGTACACATAGGTATACTTACCTATACATGTATAGAGGTGTGTAAAAGTAAAACAAAAATTAATAAAGCCTCTTATTTCTAGTTTCCATTAACATCGAGGTGTAAAGAGGTGCATGAACCACCTTGACTCCAAGCTCATCTTCCCTGCTCATAGTGCATTCTGTTAAATTACGGAATGGAGCTATACTTGAGTGTCGAGCATATATGGAATTGCCACTCTTTGCCAAAATTCAATCTTATTAGCTGTGCTCACAGTTCAATTTAGCTTGTAAGAAAAATTTACTCAGGACATTTTTAGTTCCAGCCATCGAATTGAAGTGTAGATAATCTTAAACGTGTGTAGCTAGTATTTGTTAAAAAAATTCAGATCCAACGCAAGCGGACTATGGTCATTGGGCTTTGAGCCACCAATTTCCAACCAATTCAATCTCCATGGTGGTATACTTAATTTTTTGATCCCTCTTAAGGACCTAACAGATATTTTCCCTCGTGACCCTTATAGAATCTAATATTTTCCCGCGAACGTAAGTACGTCAGTTATTTATTGCGCTTTTGCACTTTGTCATACACTTTGATGTTTTATATGTCTAGATGGAACATGGAATCCGCGAAAACGTGTCAATTGTGGCCAACTGTAGGCCACAATTTTTATATCATTACGCACACATTACGCACACATAGACAATAAACGAACGTGAAAAACATCGCCTGCACGCACACATACTTACTTGATATTGTTGCCTTGTTTTTTTTGTTTTCATTGTAGGGTGACGCTCAATCTAGATATTTAAAACATCAAAGGTCATAAATTAAAGCTTCTTTCTGTAGATACATACAAACTGCATAGTAAGCACTTTTTTAAGTAGGTACCTACAAAATTTAGTTCGAGGTTATCTTATCAAAGTGATATCTTATCTGTTAGTACCTAAATAGATACTTGAAAATCTCAGCTCATGATAAAATGGACACTTTAATCCAGTTTACCATGACTCAACACTAATGTGTCCGTTATCTGCAACCACGGACCAAACACAAGCCGATCTGGACTGTAATAACGTACTGTTTAAGCTTAAAATACATCAGAAGAGAATAGACAGTAAGCATACTAACAAACTGTACCTGGCATTGAGTTGATCCGGAGTGGGCGCGCCGATATAAATAGGGCGGGAATTGTGCGTATTTATAAACATTCAAGCGACAACAACAACGAATATTTGGAAATTATGGGGCCCGCTAGGCCTGCTCTTTAAACGAATTTAATTCGTGCGATTATTTTTGGACAAATCTTTGACATTTGAACATTGTACGAATAAAATGGAGTTACGGTAGAAAATGAGCATTCACACCCTTTCGCTGCCGCCCATGACTACCTACATGACCGACAAAGAATATGAATTACCTAGTAAAAGTCTCGTTCTAATTCAAAAAATTTGAAATTCTGGACTGCGATAGTTGTTTTTAAAAACTTTGTGTTTTACCACGGAATCTACCGCGAACTGCGAATAGTTTGTGTACAATAAAGTTTGAAGATGTATGCCGCTGACCGCATAGCGAAAAATATAGCTCAGCGCAGAGGGAAATGCGATCGACCAGAGATAAAAATCGCACGAATTTTTTTCTCAGTTCGTGTAGGTCAAGATTTACTTTAGCAGGTACTTACGCTGATTTGAATTACGAGGGTAAAATCGCGCAGTGATTTCACAATGCGGCCTAGACCTAAAACGCTCATAAGAACTGAAATGTTATTGTAATTATAGAAAGAAATAATTCTAATGACTTATGGTTGTAATGAATGAACAAATAGTCTTATACGCGTTTATCGTTATTAATAATTATCCACACACATAATTATATTTATAATTAAATACCTTTTACACAATATTTGTCAGCCATTTGTTTTAATCGATTAAGGAGCAGATGAATCTAAAATTTTGTGGCAATGCGTTGCCGGGTGACTGGTCATGAATGTAGAATGAACTTTTTAGGGTTCCGTACTCAAAGGGTAAAACGGGACCCTATTACTGAGACTTCGCTGTCCGTCCGTCCGTCCGTCTGTCACCAGGCTGTATCTCTCATGAACCGTAATAGTTACATAGTTGAAATTTTCACAGATGATGTATTTCTGTTGCCGCTACAACAACAAATACTAAAAAACAAAATAAAATAAATATTTAAGTGGGCGCCCACACTTAGGTACTTGCGACCGCGCCTCAGCGATAGTTAGTTACCTTTCGGTTCAAGAGATGGCGATGTGCGTAATATGTGGCTACAATAAAACAATTAAAATTTTTAAGTGAGGCTTTCATACAACAGACCAGATTTTTTGTCGTTTTTATACATAATGGTACGGACGAACCCTTCGTGCGCGAGGCCGACTCGCACTTGGCCGATTTTTTTTATGGAATTAAGATAGCAAATGAGCATGCACCACCCTTCCGCTGCCGCCCATAACAACTGTGACCGACCTAGAACTAGACTCAAAGGGACTAGGATGGTTAGTCCGGTTAGTAGAATGGTGTTAGAATATCAGTTGGTTAGTTTTTTAATAAGTGTGAGGACAGGGACTGTTAGTGATAATTAGTCCTGTTAGTTAATGTTAATAATACTTAGTCCAGTTACGAGTAGTTATTGTTAGCATGAGTCTCGTTCTAATTCTGTATAGTCGCCTCTAAAAAAGTGTAACCGGCTCCACACCTTCCTATCCGGAACACAATTGTTCTTAAAACAATTATGACACGGTAGGAATGGTACCTACTAGGTACCGTGGCGGGCGGTGGTACTTCCCCGGGTAAACTTATTCAAAAGTACCGAAGTTCTCACTGGCGACGTACCTACCTACCAGTAAAGTAGTCCACATGGTAACCGTCACCAATTACGAAGTAGAGGTGATCTAATAGGGGCAGTTTACGCTGTCCTGACCTGGACCTGTAAGAACGTTACTTACGTTAAAAAAACTCAATCAGAAATTCAAGTTCCTTGCCCCTCCCTGGTTCAGTAGCTGGGTATACTTACCTACTTCATGAATTTACTACATGAACAAGGTTACAATAAATTACAATGCATAACAAGGTAGGTATGTAGTATACCTAGCTAATTTAATGTCTCTCGATTTTCATGTATTCCTACAAAAACAAATCACCATGAACGTTAAAACGTGAAAAACACAAAGTAATAATAACAAGAACAGGGGTTTTAACAGGTTTGGCTGCACTATGCAAAAGTGTATTACCCAGTTTACTAATAAACTTATTTGGGTTATTCCGGTTTGATACTTGAAAATAGATCCCGAGAGTGGATCGATATACTTTTAATTATTTTTTATTCCGGTTTGATACCTAACGAGTAATACCTACGTGTATCATAATATTTTAAATTATTTTCTATTCCGGTCTGGTCCATTGACTATCTGTTATCACATTTTAGTACAGTCAGCAAGAAATATGCATACAGGTTTTATTATTCATTTATTATTCATTGATACAGTATTATTGTTATTGTTGTCATAATTTGATGTTCTAAAGTAGATGTTTTAATAGGCCACATTTGACAACTGTTTGTCTTTGCTTCATAGTGAGGATAACCTGCTGAAAAATATCGATTAAATTGAATAAATCGATAAGGACTTCAAACATCTGTAAATTGAATGCGATTGTTATTAAAAGTATTAATAATGTGCGCATATTATTCACGTTGTGTGAATTGTCGGCACAGTTCACACAACGACTAAAAAAATTACAAAAATAATGCGTCAAATAATGGCCGAAATGAAATTATGTCTTTTTTGTGAAATTATGTTATTTTGTAATCGTGAAATACTTTTTGACGATTACTTCAACTTCTCGAATTCAACTTATCTACTCATCTGTTTCTTTCGGTACCATCCCTGATATTTAAAAAGAAAAAGAGTTCACTGACGTAACTTTGTAACGACGTCAGTTCCTTACTTTTAAGTGTAAAAAGTTTAACAATATCTAGTATGGAATGTATTAGATACTATGGGGTGCCTCCCTTACAAGGTTACTTTGGAAAATTTTGACGAACTGTCAAATGTGACCTATTAAAATGGCCCAACTATATTTTAAGGTTTATTTTTATAATAATATCTGTGGTTAAATATCTAAATATTTTTTTTATTATTTATTAATCTAAGGACCAAGCATAAATCAGTATGATTGTTTTACTGTGATAATTTGACATTGTAATTTTAGTTTTTTTTGTTATTTGAATAATTATCTTCAGTCACTTATTTACAATTTATTCAGTCACTTATTTAATTGTTTCTTTCATACTTAATTAAGATTTTTCCAAATCCAAGGAGCAAATATAACTCAATGTAATTGTGAATACTATGACAATTTTAAAATTGTGTTTTAAATTTTATTTTCATAATTTTATTAATCTTTAGTCTCTTACAAATTGTTGTTTTTATTATTTAGATTTATCCAAATCCAAGGACTAAATATAATTTAACATAACTATGAAAAGATGATTTCAAATGACTTAGGTATCGTAACTTATGTTACGCTACCTAAGTCATTTGATAAACTTAAGTCATACTTATGTCATACCTAAGTCATACTTATGTATGTGATGATTCTTATACGAATAAAAAGTACATATTTTTATTTCATCAACTGTTTTTTGTTTGACTGTACTTACCCATTATAAACAGGAAATGGATCGATCCGGAATGGTCAAATTACAATGGATCTAACCGGACAAAATACCTATCATGGATCTTGTAGTGTGGATCATACCGGAATAACTCACTTATTTTATGGCAATGTAAACAGGAAGCTAAAACCTTTTCAGTGATTTATAGTGGTCTGCTCAAGCTTTTTAATTCATACGACAAAAGCTATTTCAACAGCCATAAAGATTAGTTTGAGTAGTTTGAGTGCTTTCGGCCATTTTGAGCACAGCTGTTTTAACCGTTCTGGAATTCATGAGTAGGTATGTAGGTACGTATTTCTAGTATGTAGGTACGTATTTCTATTGATATAAGAAGTGATCATCTTATAAATACCTCATATAAATGATTACATATGCGTGACTAAATGAAATAAAAATAAGTTCCGAAATTTCCAAAGCACTTTACAATTACATTATGAAGGATACAAAATTAATTAAACATTGCAAACTTATGGATCTTGTGATTCAGTAAATAGTAGGTAAATACCATTTAGTACCTACCTAATAAATTTGTTCCATATTCACGGCAACTCAGGGTGGAGGTAGCAGTTTATTGTCTTTCATTGTTGATGTTGAGATGAATTCATTAAGGGTGAAATCACACCGAGACGAGACGCGACGCGACGCTGCGCGCAGTCTTTCAAAGAGCGGCTCAAAATAGAACTTTATTTTCTACACGAAAAGATACACATTTCATTGTGAGAATTCAGAATACGTTGCTTCATGCAGCGCTGCGTCTCGTGACGCCTCGCGGCGTAGCGCGGTGCATCGCTACGCAGCCGTGCATCGTCGGTACGCGCGGCGTGCAAGATTGCCTACTTTTACGATGCACCTCGCGCCATTGAGATGCATCTCGCGGCGACGCCGACGCGCGGCGCAGCGCAGCGCGAAATCACGCGCGTTGCGTCGCGTCGCGTCTCGGTGTGAGCTGACCCTAAGGCTCAATTTACATTGCCGCGGAATGGAACGGAACGGAAGCGTCAATTTCGCCTCATTGCGCGAGAAAGCGCGCGAATTCGCGAGAATGCTCGAGAATTCTCGCGTTTGCGCCTTGATGGACGTTCAGTTGTTAGTCTAGATCTTTTACTTGATGAGAATGGTTGACTTGGATCTTATTTTTATATCGCTTATTTGTGAGGCAGAAGAAGAAGAAAATGACGAGGAAAGAAAGACTATCAGAAAAAGGAAAAGAAATATTTGGGTCCATGATTTATGGAAGAAACGAAAACTCCCCCTTCGCGCCACTTCCCGTGGATTCCACAGACGGCACCGACGGTAGCTACGGGAATTCTCGAGAATGCGCGGGGATTCCCCGGAAGACGCGCGACCTCTTTTTCGGCTCGTCTTTAGTTTGTACCTTACACAATTGATATAAAGTTCATTATGCTATGTAGAATTTCGTTGCAAAAATTCGCTTCCATTCCATTCCGCGGCAATGTAAATTGAGCCTAAGGGTCGATTTACATTGCCGCGGAAGGGAACGGAAGCGAACTTTTGCAACGAAATTCTACATAGCATAATGAACTTTATATCAATTGTGTAAGGTACAAACTAAAGACGAGCCGAAAAAGAGGGAATTCTCGAGAATGCGCGGGGATTCCCCGGAAGATGCGCGACCTCTTTTTCGGCTCGTCTTTAGTTTGTACTTACCTTACACAATTGATATAAAGTTCATTATGCTATGTAGAATTTCGTTGCAAAAGTTCGCTTCCGTTCCCTTCCGCGGCAATGTAAATCGACCCTAAGACGCGCGCCTCGCAGCATTCAACGCGAATCTCTTTGCTAAGGTAATTGCATCTTTATGGCCGGCTGGACTATGCGCGCTATGCGCTTAATACACTCGGTTCATGCTATAAACAACATTTGGGTATTTCTAGAGCTATCTATTCGAACTATGCGTTGTACTGAAATGGTCCAGCATTTTGTTTTTGGCCCCAAACGAAACATCGTCTGTTTCGTCAATTTCCACGTAAATAATTAAAATAAGTAGTATATTCTACGATAAGAAAGTCGAAAGTCTGTCTTTAGTGCCTTAATTTATCCACATAATATGCAAATGTAAGTTTGTAGTCTTTAGCAGGAAATTGCAACATTTTGAATACTAAATATTAATTTGTAAGTAATAATATCTATAGCAACTTGTTATCTTCATCGCGTTGTTTTAGCACGACTTTTTTTCGCTTATTATTAATAGACTACCAAAGACTACGAGTAACTTCAGCACAACACAGACTTTTATGTTTTAAATATCTAGATTGAGCGTCGCTCTATAATAAAAACAAAAAAAACAAGGCAACATTATCAAGCATGCATGCGTGCAGGCGATGTTTTACACGTTCATTTATTGTCTATGTGTGCGTAATGTGTGCGTAATGATATAAAAATTGTGGCCACAATTTTTTGACACGTTTTCGCGGATTCGATGTTCCATCTAGACATTTAAAACATCAAAGACCACAGGCTAGGTATGTACGTATTACGAGTATAATCAATATTACAGTACCCGGAAAGAAAAAATGCACATCGGTATTCAGAAAGAGATAATCGGTAAGTTTCGCCTTTGTAGAGCGTTGTCCTTACTACACAGTCCTTACCGCTGACTCTTCACTGTACTTTCGAATTCGGTAGAAGATAGTCGCGTTCACACATAAATAAAATTATAAAGAGTTGTTAAAACCTCCAATGGAACATCAATAATATTATTATTTTTTCTGTACTTGATAGGGTGCTTTATCAGCTCTTAATAGATATTGCACTTTTAGTGCAATGTGCGAAAGAGACAACGCTCTACATAGCCGTAATTAACCGATTATCTCTTTTCGGTACCGATGTGCATTATTTCTTGCCTGGTACTGTAGGTACATCTTAGTTAATGTTCATTTTATAAAAGGTTTTCACTAAAGAAAGTTATTAATGAGGCGCTTCTTTTATTTTAGGTGGGTTTATTAATTAGAACTTGAATATCCGAATAAACAAAAATTAAATAAACCTGTTACACATAGCACATACACACAATCTTAAACGTAAACACAAGCATAACATACGAAGACAACATTGTTTATTAAATCAAGGAGAAGTATTAATTTATTTCTAGACAACTCCATTGCTCAATTCTGGACCTATTATAGGCAATAAATAACATGTCTTTTAGTTTATTTCGATCTTAATGTTTCGATGGAGATCAGTCATCCTTAATAGGGCTGCCAACTTCTTCTATTTAAAAATCTTATATTTATAAAATTCAAAATTCATTAAATTGATTATGATTATGATTCTCGTGTCACAATATTAGTTACCATACTCCTCCGAAACGGCTTTACCGATTTTTACCAAATTTTATATGCATATTCAGTAGGTCTGAGAATCGGCTACTACCTATCTATTTTTCATACCCCTAAGTGATAAGGGTTGTTCACCCTTAACATTTTTTGACAAAACAACGTTTGCCGGGTCAGCTAGTAATTTATATTTTTACATCCTTATAATGACAATCGAAGTTATTTTGAGACTTGGGTTTTCATCAGGAAGGTGGTTAATTTCCGTCTCGTTTTAACGTGACACGAATTTGGTAAATAGGAAAACGCAACTGCCGAATTAATCAAGAATTCAGCTGCACGCATCGATCTTGATTCTTGATCAATGGCTGTGTGTTAAAATTAATTATGAAGCCTTAATAACTCTTTTCTTGAAGACTCCTACTTCAAAGGCAGAACCCCTATCCTAGATATGCCTTCTTTATACATATATTGAATATAGAACAACATAAAATAAAATATTGAAAAGAAATGCATAATTATTATTGAGAAAGCGTAGTCTTTGTTTGTCTTTATACCTCTCCCTTCTTCTTTGGTTAGCATCATGTCATAAACGCCTATAATATATTATTACTGATGTTCGTGGCCAGTTACGAACACTAACCACCACACTCGTTAGCTCGTTTATCGCAATCGTCGTTTATACAAAAACCTTGCCAAGTGTGAAGTGTCAACCCTAGGCGGTGCGTGTGGACGCGTGCCGTGGCGCAGTGTGCGTGACCCACAAAACTATGAATAGCCAAGAGTTCATTAACTAGTGGCGACGCGTCCACTGACTCATCAGACTATAGGTATGTGGTCGACCATCATGATTAGACAAACAAGTAAACATCCACTTAGCTGCTATAATGTATGTTGCAGTTTGGTTTTGTATGTAGGCAGCCGCCAATAAGGAGCAGGCGTGCATCTATGTTATCACCGTAGACGTCAGTAACACAGAAAAGATGATAAAGCTTATCATCACAAGCTATTCAAAACATCAGTAGAAATACTTATATTTCCCAGTGGTAATAGTTTTGCAGACAGTCAAAATGCCTCACTTCAAAGCAGTGATCTTCACCAAGATGAACCTGGCACCGCAGCTTCGTTTGTAGATCAGCAAGGTGCGCCTTCAGAATAGAAGGTTGTCTTCTCAAGATGAATGGAGCAATTTACCTATAGCACGTAATATTGAATAGCAAAGTTTGTCAATGCCTTGAGCATAGCTGGGCACAAGGCATCCTTAGGATAGAAAAATTAAACTATCGAATACAAATGGTTTTTTTATATTATATTAAGCGAATATTTCAAAATGTAGCTACTGTTGACTTTGGTCTCCACGGCAGACAGAGTTCCAATCCTACTCAAATTTCTACTTCGACTTTGTTTGCGTACAATAATTACCTACACAATGAAGTAGTTCCTTAAAATATGTACTTATATTGGACACCAGCACAAACAAAGTTCTGCAGAACGTTGTCAAATGATAGATGAAAGGAGACCCGACTCCCAACAGCGTAAGTTATTGATGATTAATTGATTAAGCTAGCCTCTCCTTCATATCAACTTGCAGGTACTTATAAGAATAAACATGTTAGTTCGCTAAAAATTTTCTACCTGAGTAACGACACAATTTTCAGCTTATCAGTGTCCCGCATGATGCTTTGTGGTGTAGGTATACGTGTGTATCAAATTGGTTCACCAGCGTCACGTCTTATCATAGTTTCCTGTATCGTAGTGCCAATTTTCGTAACAACCTAATCTCTGATAGCACAACCGCTAATTACTTACCTACTTAGTTCTCATTACTAATGTATTTTCGAATGTTACTATATAGATTTACTTTATTTTTTTTTCGTGAAGACTGACTTATAACACCCCCTTGTTAGGGCGGACCATTAAACGACTTATTCTATTCCACCTTAGGGTTTAAAGGGCACTTTCTTCTCCCTTCTTTCTTCTCTCTTCTTACCACTCTTTTCCGTCTTCTCTTTTCTTTCTTCGAAGATAATTTTTATAAAAGCTTTAGTGTCACTGATATTCATTAACAACGCTGACCACTTACCATAAATAATCTTGTATTTGTATGCTCTTGTGTGGGCGAATCTAAGAGACGCAATGGTTACCATGCCAGACTGCCGTTCTGAGTTGGATTCGATTCCCTCTGCCCGACTAGGCAGACAATGATGTGCAATTTTGTTCTGGGTGTAGGTATGTCGTAAGACGCATAGATATGACCGCTTCATTAATGTAACCAGAAAAACGTTTTCTTATTCGCTAGTAGGTACCTATTAGCAACGAAGTAATTCAAGTAATTAATCTTAAGCCTTATAAATTAGATGAGTATGACAGGCTCACTCATTTGTTTTCAACGTAATACTTATTTACTAGCGTACACATGGCTAATTGCGATAACATAAATCATTATATTTTTAGTGGATAATGATAATGGCCTCGTTATTACCTAATTACCTACGTTTGGGAATAATGTCTTCTGTAAGTTCTTCCGGTGTTCAGCAGGTTGATCTGGAATTCTGGACTCAGAAAATATGTTGTCTGCTTAATTTCATCAATCCAACTCCCAGCCTTTGATGATCTAATTCTAATGTCTAGATGGAACATCGAATCCGCGCAAACGTATCAAAAAATTGTGGCCAACTGTTGGCCACAATTTTTATGTCATTGTATCATTGATCACGCACACATAGAAAATAGACGAACGTGTAAACGTGTTTGTAGGGCGACGCTCAATCTAGACATAAGATCATCAAAGCTCCCAGCCTCCAGAATACTTCTGTTGTATTTCTTCTGTTAAACATGTCGTCGTGTAACGACATGCAGAAGACTGAATGAATGTTTTTTGCGGCGAGTTCGTAATAATTTGGACCAGACCTCAAAAAGGAGTTAAGTAGGTATGTTATCTCTTATCTTTTCACTGGTTGAACAGATTGATAACTCTATTGTAACTCTATTTATAACTCTATTTATATTCGACATTCGTAAGCTATTGCTTTTCGTATCGTCCCATTTAAATGTGAGCGAGATCTGTCGAGTAGTTTTGGAGATTTCCCTAATAAAGAATTGACTAAGATCACTTTGACGATGTTCTTATTTTACTGTCGATGTTGAATCGGTTTTTTGTTTTTAAACATTCTATTACAATTTGTAATTGTTATCTGTGGTCGGCCCACCAAAATTTGATATCTGTCATCCGTTTCCCGCTCTCTATTACAATGTTGAAATGTTCATTTGTTGTATTTAACGTAATCTTTACGTCCTTGTCTCCTTGTATTTCAATTGGTAGTCAGACCCGTTGCGAGCGGGTCTGAAAGGCGAGCAGCGCACGCGAGCAGAATGCATGGAGGGGAGGCTAATAATCCACGAAGGGGCGGCAAAAACGGGAACCGGAAAAAGGGGAGTTGTTGCAACAATAAAAAAAACTATACTTTTTTTAGCAGAACAAGCACAAAGTTCATTCGCAGATAATAGATTGTTTCCAGTAGTTACTTAGGTGTGCTAAACATAGACATATATACCTAGACCGGCCTTGCACGTTCGAATGTGCGTCAAGTTGGAACAATCCAATTTTGAATCGAATCGGTTTGTGCGTGAAGTTGGCGCGATGGAATTTTGTTACTATATTTGAAAACGAACAGATTACATAGTGATATCTCGCTTCCGCGTTTCGAAGTTTTAGTCGTGTTGTCTTTGTTACTCTTACATATGTCACGCGCCATTTTACTAAAGTTATTATTTTAGAAATAGTGAAGTTAATTTACAATTCAATGTTTACTTAATAAAATGTGATTCCTTTGGACTTTATTTGTGTTTCTTGAATTGTTAGAATATTTTTGAAGGCACAGGAAGCCATATTTTCTACATTTGCGGACGTAATTACTGAAATAAATTTTGCGTAAGGAAGATGTGTACCTCGCTGCTGTCTACAACAGACTGACTTGATCAATCACTCAATCACACAACCTAATGTTGACCACTCGTCGTGCGCCTTATGTATGTTACGGGCCCATCTTGACTTCTACATCCATGGTGCTAAAACGATAAAAATTCAATTGTACGATTCAGACCAACCGGCTCGCATCGGGCCGCCACCTTTCCCATTTCGCCATTTCCTCCACACACTGTAAGCATGGATGTAAAGTCTAGATGGGCCCGTAACATACATAAGGCGCACGGCGAGTGGTCAACATTGGGTTGTGTGATTGAGTGATTGATCAAGTCAGTCTGTTGTAGACAGCAGCGAGGTACACATCTTCCTTACGCAAAATTGATTTCAGTAATTACGTCCGCAAATGTAGAAAATATGGCTTCCTGTGCCTTCAAAAATATTCTAACAATTCAAGAAACACAAATAAAGTCCAAAGGAATCACATTTCATTATGTAAACATTGAATTGTAAATTATTTTCACTATTTCTAAAATAATAACTAAAGTAAAATGGCGCGTGACATATGTAAGAGTGACAAAGACAGCACGACTAAAACTTCGAAACGCGGAAGCGAGATATCACTATGTAATCTGTTCGTTTTCAAATATAGTAACAAAATTCCATCGCGCCAACTTCACGCACAAACCGATTCGATTCAAAATTGGATTGTTCCAACTTGACGCACATTCGAACGTGCAAGGCCCGTCTAGGTATATATGTCTATGACTGTAAGCTATACAATGTAGAGGAATCAGACATTGACCCCTTATTGCAATTGCACATTCAAATTCATTATTCTTTGAAACAAGCAACTCATTTACATCTGGCATAGGGTGCCTATTCACTACAGCTGCAAGGTGTAATGAAGACGAGCGAGAACGAACAAAAAGGTGGATACTTAAGCTTTCCCACCAGAGATGTGCATGCAGCTATGATGCGAGGATTTGAAACCTAAGCTATGAAACAAGTTTGTTCACCCTTTCCACTGACGGTAAAGCATGCTTACTCATATACCTAGTTAACGAGCGGAAAATAAGTACTTATTATATTTTAATCCATTAGGTCACAATTGTAAAGGGCAGCAGTGGAAGGGTAGTGCTGCAGTCTTGTTTGCTATTATATCCATAAAAATGATATTGCAACTTCCACAGAGTTCTTAGTCGTGCAACTCATCGTTCAGCTACAAATGCTACAATTGAGAAGCACCCTTAATCAACGTATACGCAATTAGTCATAATTTGTCGCGAAGTATGTATATGCCCAGACTACCCACGTCATTAGTCATAAGATACGTAAATTACATTGGTCATGCACAATCGTTACTCGACACCAATAACCTTCCCATTTGATTTTAATAAGGTTAATAATTAATTCTTTCCAGTTTACGTTCATTAATGTCATTCGCGACACTTGTGTGCGGTTATATACTGGTTCGCGTTAGATGTGGCTTTTTTCAATGGCAACACACATAAATGCCAGTTTTCCGACCCCGTAATTAAGGTTCATTGTAGCTTAACGGCGAGAATTTAAAATGTCTTAAGTATATTTTTTTGTTACTCAAATTTTTATTATTTTATTATATGTAAGTACACCCAGCCTTTCTTGAAAATCCTTTGTAAAACTCCATAAGCCTCTGGTTGTCTGGAAGAGATCGCTCTAAGCGATAAGACCGCCTATTGCCTAAACTAAACCTTTTCTGTTTTTGTAGTATTACAACTAGTATAGTGATATATGAATATTGTTACTGTTTAATTTGTGTGCAATAATGTGTTATTGTATTGTAATTGTATTGTATATTTTGCTTACAAGCTAAATTGACCTGTAAGCACACGTACCTAATGAATTTACTTCGGCGGGGAATGGAAACGGGGGAATTTCATATTTTCGGCAACGCTATATACATATGTACATTGCTGTTTACCTTAATCAAATTCCTGTAAAGAACTCAATGATGGAACGCCAGTTCAATTTCCCAAAAATTCTAAAAACCCCCAAAAATCTTGTATCTTTTACCATAATAAAAATTCCTGTTCAAATACTTACATGCAGTCTCTACTGTTTTTTGAAGTCAGTTAAAATACCTAAATAACAGTAGGTACCTACCTATTACGTAGGTACCATAAAAGAGTCAAGCGTACCTAGATTTTAGAATAAAATAATTTATCTCGAACAGAGAATGGGACTAATGTTGCGTGTTGCATTTGATTAGTGTTAATCTGTTAATCTGTTTATATCGTCTGGTCCAGCCCGATTCAACACCAGATGCGGCCATCAATATTAAATTAACAATCCTAATACAATAGATATCTATATACCTACATAATGCCATGCTATACAATACTTATAATCTTTATTGTTCACTCTGGTGATTTATACTTGCAGTTTAATTATTTATCTACAGTCTTAGCGCTTAACAGATGCCTATCAGACAACCTTTAAACCGAAAACAAAACATTAAGTAAAGTAAATAAGTAAGTAATTAAGTAAATTAAAAGATAAAGTTCAAATTTTTCTAAAATTTTATATGAAGGTAGGTAAATACTTTAATTAAGAAAGATTATCTAAACAAAGATATTGTAGGTGAAAGGTGTAAGGACAATGGGACATCAATAACACCCATGACCCGAACAAACAATCATCTGCGACATAATTATCTGCTTTGGTAAGAAATCGAACTCGGGGCCTTGCTACAGATGCAGGCAGGGCCACTACCAACTAGCTACGAGCTTATGCTACGGGCCTCACCAATACTTCGTCGAACGAAAACAAAGCTCCCCGCATCGATTAAGAATCTTAACAAGATTATAAAGTAGGTAGTCCTCGTATCATGTCATTTGATACGCAGTGCGTCTCGATGTCGGACATTGGTCACGCTCAGCCGGAGCACCGGTATGTGTTCTCGGCCTCAGCTTCAAGTGGTGCGGAAACTGCTAAAGGGTCACTATATCTACCTACACTAATACCTACCTATATAGTTTGTTTAGGTGTTTGTTTGCAGGGCCTAATCTCTGGAACTACTGGTTTGAACTGACATTATTTTTTTCGTAGATATCGGATAGTTCAGTTATCGAAGAAGGCTATGCGCCTATAGAAAGGAGCGGAGTATCAATAAAAAATGTTGTGAAAATGGGAAATAATTTAATATTTTAAACGTGAAGAAGAAGTAACAACAAACTAACCAACTAACATTCTAACACCATCTACTAATTGGACTAACCACCCTAGTCCCTAAATTGGGTCTTGCTCTAAGTCGGTCACAATGAGGGTAACCGCGTGTGAATTTTCCGCTAGAGGCGCTAGTGAGAAGGGAGGTCTGTCTGTCACTTTCGCTTGTCTGAATGGTCTGAATTTCATTTGTCACTGTTTATGTATGGGCGGGCTTTGACGCCTTTGACAGCAAGACCTCACCTCGACGGTGGCGCCAGCTGGTGAGCACAAAAACGGCGACCCTCATTGCCATGGGCGGCAGCGGAAGGGTGGTGCTGCATGCTCGTTTGCTACCTTAATTCAATAAAAAAAAAAGCGAAGCAAGGGCGGCTTGACTAGTCTAAACCATATAAGCAGATACTATGACAAACAGATTAAATCTATGCACTAATAGCCCCACAGTACCTGCGTCGTTGGTGCCATGGACAACGCAAACGCACAAAACAAGGGCCGCCGTAAGCGAGCGTGTAAGCTGTGGTGTAAGGCACTTCTCACATTACGCTATTTATTTATTAGCTACGCGACTGCGAACTGCGACGCAATCCCAAAATTCTATGTACAGTGCGCCCAACTTATCTCTGAAATGGCAAAAATTGGAACTAACGCCGCCATGTTAAAAAGTCATTCATAAGTACGGTCGGCCAAAGAATTGGTTTACCACCCTAAGGTTGAATGCTGTTTGCAGATTCATAGGTGATAAAGGTTATTTTCGCTTGCAGATCGATCTGACAACTTTTATTGCCATCCGATTATAATTATGTGACATTTGTTTTGTTCTTAGTTTATACTTGATAGAACCATTGACGTCGGAAACTTGGTAAGTAGGTATATTTTGTGAACCTTTAAGATTTTCACACAAAAATAATAAACCGTGGGGGTTCCCCATACTTAGAACCGAAACCCTAAAATTTTTTTTTCATCAAACCCATACGTGTGGAATATCTATGAATAGGTCGTCAAAAATGATATTGAGGTTTCTAAAACAATTTTTTTTTTAACTGAATACTTTGCGCGAGAGGCACTCCCAAAACGGTAAAATATGTGCCCCCCTCTCTGTAACTTCCAAAATAAGAGAATGATAAAATTAAAAAACATATATGATGTGCATTGCCATGTAAACTTCCACCGAAAATTGGTTTGAATGAGATCTAGTAAGCTGTTTTTTTAATACGTCATAAATCGTAAACCGCAACTTACCTTTCATTCAATCTACTTACTCGAATATTTTTTTATATTATGTTACTTGCTGCTAAGGAACCCTTCATGGGCGAGTCCGACTCGCACTTAGCCAATTTCTATTACATTACTTGCATTGACAGGGACAAAGGTGGCTGACGTGAGGGTGACAGAGACAGCGCCATACAGGTAAGGCAAACTGTAAGGCACTGTCTCTGTCACCCACACGTAATTCACGTCCAAAAGATCGTTGTAGGACTTAAATGTCAAATGTCAATTTTCTTTTTAAAAATAATTATTTCGTCAATTGAAATAGTTCTTATATGCTTTTGTTCAGAATATTTAAATCTTCTTTGCACAAATTAATGCATTATCCGTTTCTAATAAAGATTAAAATGTCTTGCACCTATAATGTGACCTATGATGTATGTATTCTTAAAAATTAGGCTTTTGACTGACAGGAGTCGCATCGTAGACGCGTCTCCTGTCAGTGAAAAGTGTCAGATACATACAAATTTTGGATTGCGTTGCAGTCGCGTAGCTCATAACGTAGCGTCACGTGCAGGCGGGCGGCATAGCCGGCAAATTGGCCACGGAAGGGTGGCACGAAATAAAATTTCAATAAAATATACCGGTATCTGTAGTCCAGTAATCCAGTACCTACCGCGGTATCTTGGTACCTAGTTGAAGCATCGACGGGGCGGGGGGATGCTAATAGGTATTGTATGCGGGCCTCATGTAGCTAGCGGCGGCCCAGCAAACAACACGTTTGACTATCTGAGGTCCCATTTCCTACTTACTGTCTTACTTGCAGCAAACCGCCGTGTAAACAACACCGTGCAGCGGCGCAGGCCGTGGCTCGGTTGCGGTTTCGCGGCAAGGTCGCTGTCGACGCTTCCGAGGAAACCAGCTACCGTGTTAATAGGTCGTTTATTTAAAACTTTAATCCTTACAACCGATGGTACAACCGGTGGATTTTAAACAATCATAAATCTTTATTTAAGATACAACGTGCTAATGTAAGTAGTAGGTACATGTATGTACATAGTTTCGCGTAGTAAAAAGATACGTTGAGTTATTAAAAAAGCCGAAACATTTTTCAATTTTAAATCGATAAAAACCATCTCTGGTTGTTCGAGATACCTACAAACATAATAAGCTCTAAAATAGCTCTCAATTAGGTTAACTATCGAATGATAACTTGATATCTGTTCGAAAAATACCTATCGTATAAAAAAAAACAAATTTTCATACTTTTAAGTTAGCTCAATTCTCTTCGCTGCGCTTCGACTCTGCGCTAATAAACCCTACAAGGTAAGTTAAACAAAAGCCAGTAAAAACAGGAATGGCGGTAAACGTTAAGTTTAACATGCGACGCGTGAATTATTGTAATTTGCTGTGACCTTTACCGCAACGCGTACGAAATTCAATTACTTGGTGACATCAGGCATTCCGGACGACCACTTACATTCAATTTAATCCTTAGATGTGGCCTTTGCTTGTATACTTATTTACTCTGCGCATTAGGGCTTGATACCAATCTATCAATGTGTGGAACTCTTGTTTAACACGTTCGCTGCGTTACGAGATCTATCAGATCTCTTACAGGTTTTCGGAACTGTGCGTCGACAAAAATCGTGTTCTTTCACTCCGTGCGGGTGGCTCTAACTTGTAAAGTTCTTTAAGTATGAGAAAGACAAATATACATATTTGCTTCCTACTTAATGGTGAATTCCAGGACATAAAAAAAAGAATAAGAGATGGTTTAGGTCCCTAACGCACAGTATTATAATTATTTTAATTCCTTGCGTTACGAGGCATGTTGATACTCGTAAAATCGTAAGCCTCGTAGACGCAAGAGAGGGAAGGTGGGCGGCGCGGGCGCTGCGTGACTCGATTTAGTGTTGTCCTAGTATCGATGTGAGCATAGAGAGAGATAGAGAAAAATTATATTGTCTTTCGCCATAGAAAATACCTACAGTAGCCCAATCACTGAATTTACAATTCTTGTTTTTATTTATGTACCTACACTTAAATATTCGATTAAATTCGTCATTGATATTTTTATGTAATTTATTATAAAGATTAATAGGATCATTATGTTCAATAGTAGCCGGTTTAGTCATTTTAGAGTAAATGTTATCTTTAAAAATTGACAATTTATGTTTTGTTATAGGCCTACATTTAATTAAATGCTTTTTGTTTGCGACCATAGTTTATAAATAAACTTTAATAAAACTTTTTCAATCGACAACTGAGATATTATTTTATTCCCATCACTATTTACTACACATATTGAACTATCTTCGGTTGCGGTACGAGATACAATCGATACCTAATTTTATTTTATTATTTGTAGTTTATTCGTATGTCATAACTGCGTCCGCAGCTAGCAAAATATACAGCAATAGGTTATTTTTGACCCATAAAAATTTCAAAAATATATCATTGGTTTTTTGGAAGATATAAATTATTTTCAAAACTGTATTTTTAGGAGACTGATTAGGTCTCTAACGCACCACAGGCCAGGTTAGTTAGGAGATCTTTTAGGTCTCCAAAGCTACTAGCGGAAAGTTCTTTGAAAATGAAGACGCAGCGAACGTGTTAAAGTTATCAAAAACCCTTCGGAAATTATTATGTAGGTATCTAATACAATTTACTTAAATTATGTCTTGCATGTATGCGTGTAATAAGTTAAGAGAGTATCCATCTATTGAGCATTTCTTTAAACAAAACTACCCAATACCTACATAAAAGAAATCTAGGTACTTCTCGCAAAAATATAATTACAGAAATATCTCAGTGAGTGATGTTCTCTTAGAAGCCAATAATATTAACCGTACAATAACCTTTTTTATATTAATTACATTAATGCATTAATGCTTAAGTGAATTTTACCACAAAATATCCGGGAAGCCTTGAAACACAATATATTTGGAAGGGAACAACGCATTGAGCAATGAGATCGTAAACAAATCAAAAATATAAGAATCGAGAATGAATAACCTCTTCTTAGAAAATAACATAAAAAAACAAAGGTATGTTACGTATGTTAATTAGGTATGTTACGTACATATGATGCGACCTGCGATTACGGCCTGCGTTAGCGGCTGCTGCAGCTTGTTGAATAAAATGCCTTTCTCGATGTCTGTCCACGGTGTGCTTCGAAACTAAAGCGAACTTAAGAAATCGGCAGTTTTTATCTCGATCACTTTTTTGTTTTTCTAAACATTTATGGACAAACACAAAGGATTGTTAGACTAAAGATACCTACTTACTACTCGTAAAATACAGTTAATTTACAGGCAAAAGACAAAGCAAAAATAAATGATTACAGTAAGTTAGATGAAGTACCTAATGCTTTACTGAAAATGGCATGGCGGTAAGGTTATTACGTAGGTACAATCCTTTTTTTAGTTTTTCTTTTGTACACGAGTTAAAATAAAAGTAAATTATCCTAACTGCTGAAAACTGTGAGAAGGATAAATCGCCTTTGGAGATTCTTTCCGCTTTTATTGGTCGATGCGATTCCCAAATTCTATTAAACTTTCTTACATGTGTACCACAGCCGCAGTTGCCTACCGCAGCCGCAGCCGCAGCCGCAGCCGCAGCCACAGTCGCAGCCACAGTCGCAGCCACAGTCGCAGCCGCGAGCCGCAAGCCGTCGCGATGCTAATCAATCCTACATAAATCACCTTATAATAATGAACCCGCCCTCGGGCCTCGCGACCATGGGAATTATTATGGTAAAAACAGGACTTAATCATAGGGCTGACACTAAATTGTGCGTTATCATAAGTATTTTGGATTAACTTTTTATTTTACGATCTTATTACACGAACGATTAATTATTAAGCTATTGCATAGCTTTTATCGCGGGCCTTGGGCGCGGGGACCGAATGCAAAAATTTCGTAACGAAAATTTATTACACCCTACACACAGACATAGTTACTATGTCTATGCACCCACACATCGATAAATACCAGAACTTTTAACTGAGTTAACTAACTTTTACTTTATAACGGCTAAACCGATTTGGCTAATTTTAGTCTTGAAATATTCGTGGAAGTTCAGGGAAGGTTGCAGCGATGAGAAAATATGAAAAATTGCGAGCAAAATACTAAAAATGAAAATTTTAATTTCCCATACAAATCTTACCTGTCAAACGTTTGATGTTCGCCCCGTCGGTTCGGTGTTTTAAGAATAATTACATGTAGATCTGGATTAAATAAGGCGTTGGAATCGACAACATGTATTCATAATAGTCGAATTATCGCGTATTTAGATTTAAAACATACAAAATAATAACATGACATAAAATAATGACACTATATTAATGACTTGAGGGTGATAGAGACAGTGCCATACAGGCAAGGCAAACTGTAAGGCACTGTCTCTGTCACCCACACGTCATTCACGCGCCAAAAGATCGTTGTAGGACTTAAATGTCAAATGTCAATTTTCTTTTTAAAAAGAATTATTTTGTCAACTGAAATAGTTCTTATGCTTTTGTTCAGAATATTTAAATCTCCTTTGCACAAATTTATGCATTATCCGTTTCTAATAAAGATTAAAATGTCTTGCACCTATAATGTGACGTTATGATGTACGTATTCTTAACAATTAGGCTTACGTCATTATTATGCGTCTCTTTCAAGTGATATTGCCTATGAACTTTGATGTAACTTTTGATAACTAGGCAACTAAATGAAAACTGGTACACCACTTTCTTGGCCCACTGCTGTAAAACAGTGAATATCTGTACTCGTATAATTTGTGTACAAAGTGTTTTAAATATGAATAAACAAAGTGCATTTATTAATGAAGAAAGTCACGAAAAAATTGTGAAAGAAAATGAGTTATTACTCTATATACATTCATTTTATTATTATTATCACAAATGCAGTATTATTTTTTGTTTTGTTAATTTATATAAATCGGGTCCAGTAGTAGAGTGGGCGGTCATTCGTACTATTTACATTCCAGTATTCTTGACTAAATAAGCAATGTGGGCTTCTTTCATATGTCAGGACGTGAGCTCAGGATGTCAAATGAAACACAGGGTTAGAGCCAATCACACGTACAACTGCTTTATTCAATGATCTCTTTGGCTCAGTATAAATACTCGGTTTAGGGTTTATTTTAGTATTGAGACATGTTTGATATACTTCACGGCATTACGATATTGATTTATCGATCGATCCACTCGCACTCGCGACTCACGCGTTACTTATCAGTTACTATTAGATATTCACGGCATTTCAACATAGAAGGAGCTTTTACAAGATATCACACCCGTAGACATTCATTTCCTTATTTTATTATTTTCCAATTCTATTGACAGCCAGTGATCGGAAAACCCATTTAAAAGGATAACCGATATAAACGGTTAACCTATTAATCTGTTAACCTGTTAAAACGGTTAACCTGTTAATCTGTTAACCTATTAAAACGGTAATATAATGATTCTGTTAACAGGTTTAAAATGTTACTGAAACGTATGGGTTAACCTTTACTAGTATTTACTGTTAACCGCGGATTTTCGGTTATTAATCAGAATGAATATGTCATGTAACTAAGTTCTTTATTTGACATAATTTTTAACCAACTTCAAAAAAGGGGTTCTCAGTTCGACCGTATACATATATGCTTTTTATGTTTGTTCATAAATTTTTTCGTCGTTTATGGGCTGATTTTGATAATTCTTTTTGGTTGTAAAGTAGATATGCGCAGTAGGGTACGCTGATAAGGACACCAGGATCTGACGTTGGCATCTCAGAGAAATCGAGAGGAACTTTCGAAAATTGTATGGACGACTAGTGTGTTTCTTAATGTTTTCATAAGTACTGTGACAACCTTGGCGTATCTACCTCGCTAAACAATAAACAATAGGGGCCATAAACATGTCAAGAGAACAATAGAATAATAGAGCGCGGCCGTCTCGACAGTACGCGCACGACGCTTCGACCTTACGACAATAGTCATAAGGTCGAAAGTCGATTGTAAGGAACATACTAGAACTTTATTCCAACAACTGCCTGAACATTCTAGAATGACATGAATTGTGGGCGAGTGGTATAAAAGGGACACTCGGTTGACTGCGTGGCATTTTACTTTCGGAAGCAAAACCGGGAAGAAAATAAAAAGCGATACCTACGAGCGATACCAGCGAGAAGTGAAGTGATTTCTACGGGCGATACAGTGATCGACGACTGTGTTTACGAATACGTGCATAGTGTTTTGGTGTGTTCGTAGTGTAATTGTGTATCGGTGATTACAATAAAGTATTTGTGGTACATTTTGGCATTTTCTCGAAACCAGTACTCATGACACGTAACATAATTTTTGATGACTAGAAAACTACACACATCAAAAGTGTCTAGGGATCAACATATATTTTTGCAATAACTTTTCTCCTGATTGATATTAATTAAAATTTTCTTTAAGGATTCATCAAATAAAGTGTTTTCGTTTGTCACAGTAACGATAAACCAAGTCACCTTTGCATTAATAAAGAAATTTGCCATTTTCCTAATAAAGGGATTTTTGACATTTGAACCACTAACATTAAAGTTCGAAAAAAAGACTGAAATAACAGTTTTCTTTAAAATTTTATTGGGTAACTTAAACAATTAATAATCCGTGTTTCTACCGCGAACACTAACAACACAAGAACATCGGTTTGGCATACTCAAAATGAGTTCATCCAAATCACGCTGTGGAATGGCCGCCCATGTTCGTTGCAACAACAAAAAAAGGTCTTCTTGCCACTGGATACCCTCCATATTCGGCAGAGCTCTTCTCTGTAGCATATCCCATGCATGCTCAATCGGGTTCAAGTCTGGCGACTGAGCAGGCCAGGGCAGGACATTGATGTTAGCTGCGGCGAGAGTCTGTCTTACAACTCTTGCGGTGTGCGGTCGTGCATTATCATGCATTAACTGAAATAAGGGACCGATTTGCACTTGTAGAGGAACGATGACGTCTGATACAATCGTCTCAGCATAAATTTGAGGGTTGAGGTTGCCTCTGATCCAAATCAACTCAGTTCTTCCGCCGATCCAAATACCCGCCCATACCATGATGGTTCCACCACTATAAGGATGGACTTCCTGGCAGGATTTTAATCGCTGTTGGCGTCCAGGGGTTCTCCAGTGTCGTATACGTCTTGTATCCGGTCTCATACCAAAACGAGACTCATCAGAAAAGCCACGAAAGCCACATCTCAATCTCAAGAAATCCGCATAAAAATGCTTGATCCCTAGACACTTTTGATGTGTGTAAATGGAAACTGGGACAGAACTTTCTTGGCCCACCGTACTAAAATATCCCTTTGCCTGTTTTTAGATACCCACATCAATAAAAAGAAGACTATCATGTTATCGACACGGAGTAAACCTAAATTTATAAGACAACAGAAGAATATTTTGGCAAATACATGCCCCAAATACACTGTATTTTTATTGAAAATATTTTTATTTATATCCTTATTTAAATTGAATTTCGAAAAAGCACCCTAATTTTCAACAGAAAATTCTTACGTCAAAATATTTGCTTTTTCAAAAACCTCGGTGTGCGTTTTCACCAAATTTCGTGAAAATACATGTTTTGTAGAAGATAAATATGAAAAACCAAAAACTCAGTTATTTGAATTTTTCGCATAAATTTGAGGTTGTGTGAAAAAAATGTCAATACTAAAGTTGTAGGTCTTTTTATTACCTACAACCTACAACTTTGCCATTATAACTTTTTTCATGGCACTTGTAGTTTTTCCGAAAATTGCGATAAACCAATTTTTACCTTTAAAACCCACCCTCACCCTTTCCCGACCTCAAATCACTCGTAAATTATTTTTCCTTGTATTTTTGGCATATCCTCTTTTCCAATGGGTTTCATCCTGTTACTTTTTTTTCGTTTAAAAACCTAAAAGCTAAAGCTAAAACTTATGTTTGTATGTATGTTACGGTCAAATCTTGAGTTTCTATATCCATGTTTAACAATAATAACTGAAGAAATATTGTTTGCCACCAAATAATCTTTCATTTCTTTTTATCCAATACGTAGCTCTTAATTATAATTGCTTTTTTTAAAAAAATAACCGACTTCAACCTCGACAAGTAGAGATAACTCAAAAACTACTCGCCAGATGGCGCTCAATTCAACAAGTAGGTGTAAAGTTCTCGTCACTACAAATTGATCAAGCCCAAACACTAGATAACTGCAGTAAGTCGTTGAGGAGTTCCCTTGACTGTCTTTCGGCTTCATCAGATCGACTCCAGACCTTCATGAAATTGTTGCGCTTTCATGTACTTATGAAAACATTAACAAACACACTAGTCGTCCCTACAATTTTCGAAAGTTGCCCTCGATTTCTCCGAGATGCCATCATCAGATCCTGGTGATCCTTTTAAAAAGACCCCACTGCGCATATCTACTTTACAACAAAAAAAGAATTATCAAAATCGGCCCATAAACGACGAAAAAATCGCTGAACAAACATAAAAAAAGCATATATACGGTCGAATTGAGAACCTTCTTTTTTGAAGTCAGTTAAAAATGAAAGACACAGTTGCATCAGGCATGGCTCGCGCGATCGGACGAATGTCGGTAACCGTCGTCGTTGCTCGGACGACCGCTCGACTCCCGCCTTGTCAGTTCTTGTCATCGAGAGAAGATACGCGCAAATTTGAACCGTATATGCAGAAACCCTTTTTAATTTACTTAAGGTTAACCGAAAGGAGTATCGTAACATATTGTTTCTGTTAACATATTTTATTCTGTTAAAGGTTATTTAGGTTAACCGATTGATGAAAAAACAGAATTATTCGGTAACCCTTTTAAACTGTTAACCCTTTTTAAGGGGGGTTAATAACCGATAGATTTCGGTTATTAACCTAACCGAATAGAACACTGTTGACAGCTATCCGATTGACTATTCATCATCGCGTACAGATTAATCGCATCAAACCAGTATCATAGGTTTACTACCTACCTCCGTCACGGCCATCACTGACTCATCGCCCGTCCTCGGGTGATGCTCCGCCCCGTAAATATTACCATCTCAATTACTCGACCCGTAATTTTCAATTAGTTCAATCCAAAACAAAACTCAAAATCTGTAACATCAAAAATTACTACTGCTGCTACTGCTGCGAGTGGATTTCAAAAACTTTATGTTGCATTTTTTAACCCTGACTACCGTAAGCTACCACTCGCTTCGCTAGTGTCGCTATGGAGAAGAAGCGAGTGAGAAGAAACTCCATAACATAACAACACTTGTTTAGAATAAAATTATCAATTCATTATTTGCGCGATTTGTTTTAACTTTTACTCGGTACGTCGTCACCGTATATAACTCTAATCGGTACGTCGCCGTCCTAAAACCGTTATGCGTTTCGGCATCTTCCCGTGATCAGTGGCGATTTCTCTAAGTTGGCGCGTATGGCGCCGCCATACCATAATTTTTAAGCATTAAATAAAATGTAAAAAATCATATATTTACAACCTAATTATTTAGACCTAAGTACAATAATTACATTTTACGAGCGCTGCGGTCTTCTATCACGAACGCGACTCGCGGCGGTTGTCTTCGCGTTCGGTCGGCGCCGAGCGCGGCCGAGGCATGCGCTTCTGCTAGCGCATGCATAGTCCATACAAAGTCGTTGGCCCGCGGCCGCCTGCGCCTCTTCGATCGCTTAGTATCACCATAGTAAAATTATACTGTGGTATCAGCGTATCACTGAGTTTGAAACGCGGGTCTGGCGCTGGGAATGGCGCATTACCTAACGAGTTTTCGCATGTTTTTCGTGATAGTGTAGATTTGTGATTACGGTTTCTATCTTTCTATTGATTTAATTTACTTTTTATTTAGTAGGTAATTAGTTTATAATGAAATGACATGAAATTATGAGTGATTCAACAAAATCTGTGGTACAAGAACTTTTAGAAAGACCTTTCACGACGAGATCGTTTGCCGAAAAACGGTTGATAGTGGAAAATGGACTTTCACTATGGGACAAACCCTAAAATCGCGAAAAAACATTAGCTATTTCATACAAAAATAAAAATGTCAAATTGTATGAAATTTCTTTTTAACCGACTTCAAAAAAGAAGGAGGTTCTCAATTCGACCGTATAATATATGCTTTTTTTATGTACGTTCAGCGATTATTTCGTCGTTTATGGACCGATTTTGATAATTCTTTTTTTATTCTAAAGTAGACATGCGCAGTGGGGTCCCGTGATAAGGACATCAGGATCTGATGATGGCATCTCAGGGAAATCGAGGGGAACTTTTGAAAATTGTATGGACAACTAGTGTGTTTGTTCATGTTATCATAAGTACATTAAAGCGCTACTATTTCATGAAGATCTGGAGTCGATCTGATGAAGCTGAAAGACAGTCGAGGGAACTCCTCAACGATTTACTGCAGTTATCTAGTGTTTGGGCTTGATTAATTTGTAGCGACGAGAACTTTACACTTACATGTTGAATTGAGCGCCATCTGGCGAGAGTTTTTGAGTTATCTCTACTTATCAAGATTGAAGTCGGTTATTTTTTTTTTGTAAAAAGCAATTATTATTTGCGATTTCAAATTAGGTTTCTTAATGAAAGACTGCAAGTTTGTTAGATTGTCCGTCTGAAGAAATGGTTTTCCGGTTATGCGCACTTAACACTACACCCTATATAACAAAAGCTGGAGCCACCCCAAAAATAAACACCAGGAATCGCCACTGCCCGTGATCCATCCTCGAGCACGCTCTACCAGCGGCAACACGCATGAGGCATTGAAGATTACCTGTAACAACAAAACACATACGCGAGTATCTCTCCACGCTCGGTCCTTCCTGACCTACTAAATAATCAACGTTCACAGTTACGGCTGTCCTACATCCACACACGACCTCATGTGTTTCAACTTCTGCATCAGTATGGGTATAACACGCAGGCATTCGTGTTCAGTTATGCCACAGAGGCGTTTGAACAGCTAAGCCCCGAAAACGTCTTTAAAAAGGTAACACATGGATCCTAAATAGATATGCCACACGGACCTCTCAAAGATTTGACACTCAGGCCTATCAACAGAATTGCCACAGAGGCCTGTCAATAGATTTGCCACACAGTCCTATCAATAGAATTACCATACGGGCATACCAATTTAGCATTTTCTACACAGACTTTCTAATTATTCAGATCAATAACCAACTTCATTAACACGTTCACTGCGTCTGCACAAAAATAAAACTTACTGCCCATGCGTTACGAGTCATAATCTTGCCGTATCAGTATTGCCTGCTGTGCGTTACGGCTTGTATTTTGCTGTACCAGGACCTGACTTTGAAGGCTCTTACAGACATGGAAACCCATGTTTTACTTTAAAAAAATAAACGAATCGATAGATTGTATATCTATTGACACATGGCTAACGTCGCCAGGGTCTCGACCTGATATTTTAGAAGTTATGCATAATTTTGAAAATCAACGATTTCACGGCAATATACATGCCGTGCCGCATGTAGATCGATAGACCGAATTTAAAACTAGTGTTGGGAAACATTTTTAAGATAGTTGAAGATTGTTATTTTATTAACATTTATTAAAGTCATGCAAAATTAAACAAAAATATAAGTAATTAGGAACATAAGCATTAAAATTATTTGATACCAAATGTATCGGATCAATTTCTTATCGTATAGTTAAGATTTAATTGTGAAAAAATTGCAAAATAGGTTGAAAACTGCTATTTTATTATCATTGATTTGTCATGCAAAATTAAATATATTTAAATAAGTAACAAGAAACATAATCATTGCAATTTGAGATCAAAGATATGGGATCAATTCTTAATCGTCTGGTTAAGTTTTGATTGGGAAAAATGTAAAATAGATAAAGACTATTATTTTAATAACATTTATACCTCACCACCTTCCGTCTTAATTACCTTATTTATATCAAGTTTCTTACGAGAACGCTTCATATTAATTTTCGAGCGCTGATAAAGCGCAATCCAGTGTCGATACGTGCAAACGATGATCCTTGCGCACATCACTACGGCACACTGAAGCTGCGCGCGAGTTCCCTACAGTGCGGTACGGCGTCTAAGTTACGGCAACATACATGCCGCATCGCACCATAGATAAATAATTAAGTTCTGGTGCGTTACGGCACCATTATATGCCGTACTTATTTTTTCGAAAAATGGAATACATTTGAAGAAAGAAACTTGGATATATATTTATCTCTTTTCTGCGTGCACGGGAACATATAAAACCCACCCCCGCACCGGGCGTAAGACACAGACAATTGACCGCCGCACAGTTCGGAAGTCAAATACGGCAAAACTCTGCCCGTAACGCAGCGAACGTGTTAAAGGTCCTCAATTACCCAATGAATAAAACAAAACAGAAATCACCTGATATCCAGAAGCGTAGTATAACAACACTTAAAGCAGTGCAATTCCAAGTACAACTCTCTCTGAATGGATTTGTGTTAAGTATTGTTGCAGATTCCTTTTTCCTCACATAGAATGCTCATAAACAAAAATTATTGTATTCCACAATATTCAAAAACATTTCAATAGATTGGTTGATATTTCCACATTTCATTTTGATACCTTGTGATGTACATGACTAGAAAATTGTCATGTCAACTTGTAAATTCCTCTTTTAAATTTCTATCGCTTTTTATCAAAATATTTCTCATTCAATGTTTCGTAAACATAAGCCTCATTTCCATGGACCAGTGATGAGAATTGCTGACATGACAGATGGCAATCTTGCCTTATCCACAAAAAATTTCAGGATTCTTTATCCCACTATCTGAAATCGGGTCCAGTAGTAGAGTGGGCGGTCATTCGTACTATTTACATTCCAGTATTCTTGACTAAATAAGCAATGTGGGCTTCTTTCATATGTCAGGACGTGAGCTCAGGATGTCAAATGAAACACAGGGTTAGAGCCAATCACACGTACAACTGCTTTATTCAATGATCTCTTTGGCTCAGTATAAATACTCGGTTTAGGGTTTATTTTAGTATTGAGACATGTTTGATATACTTCACGGCATTACGATATTGATTTATCGATCGATCCACTCGCACTCGCGACTCACGCGTTACTTATCAGTTACTATTAGATATTCACGGCATTTCAACATAGAAGGAGCTTTTACAAGATATCACACCCGTAGACATTCATTTCCTTATTTTATTATTTTCCAATTCTATTGACAGCTATCCGATTGACTATTCATCATCGCGTACAGATTAATCGCATCAAACCAGTATCATAGGTTTACTACCTACCTCCGTCATATATAATGATATGCAATAGCTTTACCGCGGCAGTCTCCGAGTGCCACACGTCTTTTTATTTGTATCCTTATATTTTTTGTTTCCTATAAAGGAACGTTGTCTGATAGAACTATCTGAAAACTTAATTGTTATTTATAGGCACTTAAATTTTATGATTCTATTAGAATGCGACTACTTATATTCTACTTATATTATATTTATAGATTATATGAAGAATTTGTGAATATTTAATTTGACTATCTGATTCTTATGTGACATAATTCTGTATTTAAATCTACTTAGCAAACATTATAGTTTTAGTAGACGCCCATTAAAAACTGATTTCGTCGCGGGCAACTGTTAGTATTTAAATAAAATAATATTAAAATCAACTTTTGTTTCACCTGTCTTTTCAATGGATTGCATACGAAAATGTAGCACCATCTGCTGTATACCTTGAGAACTGCGACAAACAAGATTCAAAAAGAACTGGACGGGACTTTCCGCTCAATCATTATACGTATCTATCTTAATTAGGCATATTCAAATTTCAAACCTTTGGTGTAAGTTAAAAACAGTAAAAAATAAAGAAAATCGAAGGTAGATTGGCAACCCTAAGCATTCAGCAACGTATTCCCGTCACGCGCGCCACTGGATGGTACATTACCATCGCCAGCCAACTGCAATAGGTACGCCATGCAGATGGCAGGCCAGTTGAGTTATAAATAAATTTGCCAGTAACCGTCTCCGCTGACATCTACGATCTTTAAAGGTTTTTATAACACTGTTGAGTGACACCATCCGTTCGCCAAGAGTGCAAAAAACAAGGGGAAACAAGAATTATTACCTATAGGTATTTAAATTGAAGCGCTCATAGCCCGGCGGCTTGCGTCGATCCTAAGCGATCGACAAAGTTAAGCAACAGCGGGCGCGGTCGGTAGTCGGATGGGTGACCGCTAGTGGCAAATTATCTTGAGCGCTTCCGTGCTTCGGAGGGCACGTAAAGCCGTCGGTCCCGGTTGTTATCGATTGATAGCAGTCGTTAAGCCATGTCGGAGGCCTTCGGGCGGCTTGAAAACTTTCGACACTGGGTTGGCCACTAACCCCTCCACCAACCCGCATTGGAGCAGCGTGGTGGAGTATCCTCTAGGCCTCCTCAGTAATGAGGAGAGACCCGTGCTCAGTAGTGGGCCATTAGTGGATTGTAGCTTTTTAGCTTTTTAAATTCAGCACACTTGTTCTATCACAGAGTTTTTTTGGATATGTTTTGAATATAGTTTAGCTTCATGCATGAGCTTCAATGTAGTGCATTTCGATGTGGCGGTGTAATGTTTGAATTTGATGATAGGTATGAACGAAAATAAAATGGGCAGTAGGTACCTATTTAAAACCAAAATATTCCTGTCTACAGATAATGTAAAATACATAAGATCTAGGCTGTATAACTTCAGCGAGACGTGGGCGTAAGAGCGAGCAGTAACGGCAAGTAATACCTAAGCACGATGACAAAGGAGATTTTATGAATGTAAGATGATTCATGATTAAGTTACTTATAGCTTTATCGTCATTCATTAGGTACATCCGATAGAGGCGGAAACGGAATGTGATAATTTTTGGCTGCGGAGCCGGATTGCTTGCACCTAATTAATGACTACGTATGCACATAATTATTTTTTCATCACACCTATTCGAAAAAGACAACTTGGTTCGGACTTACGGGGTTCCAAAGTTGCTGTTTTCTATTCAGCGGGCGGGAATGAATTTTCATACAACTTTTCCTGCCGGCTAGATCTTTTCCGTCCTATTTTGAATTTAGAACATTTTAGTATTTTGGGCTAAAGAAATCGAACGCAAATATTGTTTGAATAAAGAATGTCTGGTACGACGCGAGGGCCCCGCCAGCTGAATAATAAAAAAAGAAATCAAATTAAGATTTCGTTTTCAAATTAAAATTAAGTTTTCGTGCATTTTTACGTATTATTTTCTATTATATATATATCGGAGACACTTGTCAGGATGGTGGTACAATGCTCCGATCATCAGGTTGTAAGGTGTAAAATAAAACACAGTGGGCGTTCAATACGTTTCTTCATGATTTAAATTGGGTTTCAGGTTACACAGCTTAACTTAATTTGATTAAAGCTTTTAGGTTATGTTAACCCTTTCAGGACCATAAGATATCCAAAACTATTTATGAGTGTGCGACTATTTTTTTTTAGTTGTTTTGGACGTAAATTAACGATATATTCCCGTAAAAACGTAACAAGACATACAGTTTTTCTGATATTTTATGGTAAATATTTTTCCCTGTGGGCCATAAAGGTAACCAATATATTATTATATAGGTTTATTTTATAAGTCTTTTAGTTATTGCTTTTTAACATAAAAATATGAATAATAATTATAAGAAATTATAATTAACTAAGGTATTCTGCGCAACAATATATATATTTTATATGCGTCGCTTACATAATATATCTTTTCATTTTCTCTGCTTTTGCATATTCAGAGCTGGCTAGTTGCATTTGTTGCCGATGCGCCGGTTTTCGGAGGAGACTAGAGATGGCCTTGATGGTACAGGTATAATAATTTTTTTAGAGCTCGTGCTAAGTGTTGGTGATACTCTAAGAGTCTAGACTGCTCAAAAGTAACCTTTCCATGCGGTGCGCTTCATGCAACTGTGCGTATACTAAATACGCGATATTCATGGCTATATCGACAATAATATATGTATAAAAAATAGCCGGAAGTAATATTTTCTTTTGGCTTTGCTATCAATCTCATGATTTGCAGTGGTCCGTGAGGGTCATACCACCTACATAAACTTATATTCATAATACCATATAATCGGTGCCGGACAGTTTATGTTTATTTTTTGAGTTATGCGTCTTGAATGTCCTGATCCGATTACACTGAAACAGTATCTGCCATAAAAACAACAGTGGTCCAATTTTATACATTTTGACCAATGAACTGATGATCCTCTTCATCTAATTCAGGTTATCTTCTCCATTACTATTATCTGCCTCATGGCAACTGGACTATTTCTTTACCTCGAAGAAATTTTCTGAAGGTTTTAGCCGTTTCCGAAAAATATATAAAAGTAAATGTAAATAAAATGCAAGAAAACAATAAATTATAAGCGCGACTACATATTACACTAATACTACAAAAACAAACCTTTATGGACCACAGGGAAAAATATTTACCCTAAGATGAATCAGTATTTTTAGGTATTTATGCTTATTATCTGCAGTTCAATTCATTATAACATTAAACTGAACTTACCAAAAAACATAAAAACACGCAAGAAAATACAGTAATTTTATTTACACAAGTCCAAAAACTTAAAAATGATACCAAGTTCAGCCCTCGAATGTTTTAGTGTTAGCGCAAAGGAAATTTGATAGTTATTTTCTTTCTACGTGCTCAAGAACGCTTTTACTATATTGAACACTAGAGAACCGCCCGCGCTTCGCTTCGGGACATAGTAGGTAACAGTCGCGTAGGTCCCGCTCCCGTAGGAATTTAGGCTAAAAAGTAGCCTACTACTCGCTCTCTTCACTCCACCCTGTCTGAGGTGTGTGGAGCCCTCGGGACAGTTAGTTCCCCTTTGGGGGTGTCTCTCGCGGCCCGTTAAAACGGGCCGGTTCTTGGGCTGGGCCCTAAGGCCCTTGGTTGTCCATCTGTGGTTAACCAATAGGTCAAGTCCGGAGAGTGGTGGTCTTTTTACAGGCCACAGAGTCTTAAACGGGATGGGGTTCATCTTCGCGCCGCCCAGGCGATCGAGGCCCTACCGGGTGAATCCCGCTGGTGGGAAGCCCAGCAGGAGCCGATCAGCGCCGGGCGACGACTTACGAAGCCCCAGTATCAGTCAGTGCTAGGCCCGTCCCGCGCAACCAGCAAGTCGCGCGGGAAGGCCCAGCGGTCCGGTGGACGGGCGTGGAGCGGCGCCAGGTCCTGCAGATGCGGGAACCGCGACGCGTCGACACGCCCGAACATGTTGCGTGCCAATCTCTCGATGAAGTCGTCCAGGCTCTCGACTCGAAGATCCCTCTGGTCCGCTGGCACTATCCTGTTGGCTGAGCAACTTGCGGACATCAGTCAACAGGATAGTGCCAGCGGGCGGGCGGTACACTGAATACAGCCGGAGCGGGGAGTTCTCGAGGCAGAGCTAAAGTAGCCTATTACATTTGCCTATGACTTAAGTAAATTACATGTAGTATTTGATAGCGTAATTCAGAACTTGCAAATGAATTTTATTACCGCCATCTATTAACAACTCCGAAAATAAATATCTAGCAACTAACAAAACATCGATCTTCCCATGGGAATGGGATGTTTTTCCGCGGTAAAAAGTAGCCTACGTCACTCTCCACCCTCCTAACTATCCCCACACACATAAACCTTACCATATAATAGCTTTGTTGCGACGTGAAAGCGTCACAAACAAACAAACAAACAAACAAACAAACAAACAAACAAACAAACACACTTTCACATTTATAATATTAGTAAGGATACCTTCTATTATGACATTCATTAAAAAAACATATAGATTAAGTTATATTTAACTGTAGATTACGAATTTTAAAAAAGGGAAAAATATTTCCCTTGGTCCTGAAAGGGTTAAAACGTGATACAACTGAAATACACTTAGAGAAACGTTATGCCGTCGGGCATAGGTACGACGCAGTACGCAGTATAGGATTTTATTACAAAGTACACTAGTTAACTTAATGCGACCGTTCAGCTCGACGTCTGCTCGAGAAGTTCCCGCTGTTCGCAAGTGGCTGCAGAGGTGCCCTCTGTTGGGTTCCCCCTCTCCGATATCCCATCGAGACACGTTTACAATTCGTACAGAGTTGCCATTTAAATCACAGTTTCCGGATTTACGTTTTATTCTAAGTTTAATGATTTATTTAGTTTGATTTTAATCTAATTTTATTTCCGTCTCCGACATAATAATATACATATATATATTATTTTCTCATAGTGGGTGATGAAAAGTAGAGTGTATCACTCGGGTGCAAGTATATTTTTGGCTCGGGCGACGTACTTTGAATCCCTCGCTACGTTCGGGATTCTACTAAAGAATCCCTCGCTACGCTCGGGATTCTACTCTAGAATCCCTCACTTCGCTCTGGATTCAAAAAACGCCCTCGCCGAAAAAATATTACTTTGCACCCTTGTCATACAATCTACTATTTTCTTGTGGGTGTTTACTAACGCAAAACATTTCATACTTGACAGTATGTAAAATCAGTTGACAGTATCTGTTGTAGATATGTCTGTTTTTTCCCCGCTCGTCTGAAAAACTTACCTATGCGGAAACGTCATTTGGAGCGATTTTATTTTTAAGCTGCAATACAACAGTTCACAAGCAAACAAATTATATCAATTACAAAAATTCTGACCAAAGTACCTATTCCAATGTTAAAAGACAAAGGCTTCCTAAACGAAGAATTTATTATACTTAGTCCTTATTTACGCCCTATTCTCAAACAGAAGCTTCTGTCGACATGAGGCTGAGCTCTATGCGTCAGCATTCTAAGCCCTAAAATACAGCGTCCAAGCAATATCAAATATGTCCACGATAAATTGAAAATTACAAGTGACATCAAGGCCCGAGAGAGCAACACAAAGTCGTTGGCAACGGTAATTTGTCATCCATCACGCGCTCATTACCGTCAGTCCGTCACCGATACCGGCCCATCATGACGACGATGTGATGGGGCCGATGGGCGGACAGCTGCAACTATGCTAATCCACTCGGTTATACCGTTATGGCAATAAATAATAAATAATTATCTCATAGCGGCCTGATGAGCTGTTCTCGAGTTAACTTGACGCAAGTCGCGATTTCTTTTGACAGTTAGGTTTTATGCAAATGTAATTAATGCTAGGTATTATTATTAATAGCTTTTGTTTCATTCAAATGTAATTAATGCTATTATTATTAAAAATCTTTTGTATAATTTATCAGAAGCAATGTAGTAAAAGTTTAATCAGGAATACAGATTATAATTTCACGCAATGCATTTTGCCCAAAATATGGATTATGGATTAAGATTAGGTACATTATACCTAAAGGCGCTCGTACAAGATCCTTTCAATCGAAAAGGTCATCGCGCTCTTTTTGAAGCCGGTTAAAACCTGTGGTTCATGACAAAAATTATAAGTATTAGCAAAGCAGACGGAAAGTAGTAGGTACGAGCGCATTAAAGTTATAACTAGGTACCTAACTTATTTCCTTAATTTAGAAATAATTGATAATTAATAATTTAGCTATTTTTATGTTAGTGGATAACATTGTGTTTACCTCCAGAATTTTCCAGTCTATTTACTTAATAACTTAAGGGGTAACCTCGTCCTTACATAATTGCGGTAATGTTAATAAAATAATTAGGCACGTAATTAATATCTTAATTCCACGGGGTCACATACCGACATTTTTATTGAGCAGAACGACCGTAAAAAGCTAACATCGCCTTATTCACATTAAATTACATTAAATTACATTAATTATAACAAACTGACCAACTAATGTTTTAGCCTTTGATGTTTTAAATATCTAGATTGAGCGTCGCCCTACAATGAAAACAAGAAAAAAACAAGGCAACATTATCAAGCATGTGTGCGTGCAGGCGATGTTTTTCGGGTTACCCTTGTTTCGTAAAAAACTTTTGATATAATTTTAATAAATAGAACAACGTTTAAGATAATAATCATTTTGCATAATATCATTTCACATAATTTTCATTTGATCGAATATTCATTTTGTGTAATATTGATTGACATAATATTCATTTGATCGAATATTATTTTATACAATGTTCATTTCATGAAATGTTCAGGTTATAAACGCCCTAAAGTCGGTTCTGGCACTCGCCGGCCGCTGCCGCGGCACGCTCGCTTCGCTCGCTCGGCTCGTGCGATGGTTCCTGTTAACCTAATACGCTCGTCGCTTCGCTCCTCGCTAACCTAATTACTTTAATTAAAATTAGCGCATTTGAACATTCGATAAAAAGATATTATTCGAAACAAATGATGATAAGAAATAAAATTATGGCAATCAAATATTCGATCAAATGAATAATTATGTGAAATGACTTTATTCCAACTAAAATTAGTCGAAGCGATTTTCGACGAAAAGTTATACCAAACAAGAGGCACCCATGTTTTTCACCTTCGTCTATTTTCTATGTGTGCGTAATGATATAAAAAATGTGGCTAACAGTTAGCCACAATTTTTTGACACGTTTGCGCGGATTCGATGTTTCATCTAGATATTTAAAACATCTTTGGTTTTAGCACCGTCTGCTAATCAAACTAAGAGCTAATCTAGTCCCTATTTGAGTCTTGGTCTATGTCGCTCAGAGACCCTTTGAGACCCGCGCGCTCGAAACACTCTTTGGACGCATGAGCATGAATTCATGCTACGGGTCTTGGGGCCTCGCGCGGATGAGCATGAATTCATGCTCGCGGGTCTCAAGGGGTCTGACTTGCTACCTTAATTCCATAAAAGAAACTAGGTACTAACAACGCAAAAGGCATTACCAATGTAATAAATAAATAAAAATGTGAGCCGTCATGGGACGCCTGGCAGATGTGAAACACACACACACACACATATATATATATACATATATATATACACATCTGCCAGGCGTCCCATGACGGCTCACATTTTTTTTATTAATTGTATTTCATATAAACTTGGCTTGAACACTGACGTGCACCCTATTAACCAACGACCAAATAAATAATAAACGAAATAAAACTTTATTTAAAATTTCGAACTTGGCGAGGTGCACTGCCGTGCACCAAGTATTATAAGAAATAGGAAACGAAAAAATAATTTTAATGAACAAAACAAATGGGGTATTTTTGTGGAACTTGGCGAGGTGCACTGCCGTGCACCAAGTATTATAAGAAATAGGAAAGAAAAAATAATTTTAATGAACAAAACAAAAGGGGTATATTTTGTGGAACTTGGCTTAGACACTACCGTGTCTCTAATGAAGCTAATATTCGAATTTGAAATATGTATATAAAAACCAAACGGAGGTCGACCGATCGAGTGAGTGAGATAAAAGATGAGGCATTGTGAGATAGAATGAGCGTCGCGTCGCCACGGGCGAAGCGTAGGCCACGCCAAAATTCAGTTTACAAGTGAGCCATAAGATGTTTCACATCAATAATTCTTGGTGACCAAAAAAATAATCGAAGTACTTAGGTACTGCCAATAAATTTCAGACACCGGCTATAAATTTTTTTAAGAAAAAAAAAAACAAAATGCCGGCTGTTTCGCGCCATTTTGAAATTAATAAATTTTATCTTATCCTTTTATATTACGGATGGGTAGTAAATTATTGTACATCAAAGGGCACATTACATAATTTATAACAATGTTTTTCTTTTGTTTTTCGCAACAGTCGCGTTTTAATTTGAACTTGTCGGTAGTAAGTATAATATTTATATAGTAGTATCGAACACAGATTAGGTAAGAGCATTGTAGTATTATTAGGTAAGGGAAAGTAGGGTAATTGAGAACGGCGGGTAATTAGGAATAGCTAGATAAGTCATGTTTCCCCCACTCTATACTGGCTTGTAATTGTTCAACGGGTGCATCCAGCACCCAACAGCCCATACGCAATAGTGGGAATCAAAAGCCGCATGGGTGCTGTCAAGGTGAGTCGAACTTCTTTTTTTGCATATTTGTTGTAATTTTTATTGTTCGTTAGAATTGATATTACTGTAATATTTTTAAGTTAAAATATACCATATTTTGTTGCTATTATATACGTACTATCTGTTTTCGAACCTTATGTGATTTGAAGGTTACTAAATAAACTGTTGAAGGTGGCTGCTATTTTTATTTATATTGACTATTTCGGGAAAATGTGAACAGCGGCTGGCAGGGCAATTGGGAACGTCCAATTTACTCTTTACGTTCTTTACTATCCCTAATAACTTTAGTTAGTTGTGTAAAAATGCTTTAACGTTTGAAATTCCTTTAGATGCCTCGAAACTACGTGCGAAAGACTGAAACAAACTACAAAGTCTTCGGCGTGCAATTGAAGATGCCAAAAATTATAAGCTCACGTTAGGCCAGCCTGCTACCAAATACTTTATACCGAAATAGCTGTGGCTACATCGCACATACGTCACGCGAAGATTTCTACGTCGCCCGCATATACATACAATGTCTCAAGAGCAATAGTTTGTGACATGAACAATGTGAGCAGTTACATGAAAAATGTACTGCTGTCGAGATTAGCAGAAGTTACGTGTGTTATTTGTGCCAACCAAAAAACTGTAGGCTATTACGGAGACTTCATTTTGTCGTCCAAATCACTCCAAATCTATTCCCATTTCCCCCATGGGTCGTTCTCAATTACCCCATCCATAGGGGTTCGGGTAAAAAGGAACGACAATGTTTTGGATTTTCATCTATATTTCTAATAATTAGTTTATTTTTTGATATTTTATTATCAGTGATAAGTAGATAGATAAGTAAAGTTTGTGTTACAATAAAAGTTAGAAGTTAAGTGTTCCCATATACCCCACTTTCCCCTATGTTGTTCAGAGTGCACAGTGTAATGGTAGGTATTATTTATAACCTGGTCTAACCGCAAGGTTCACGGCCCCGCGGTACGAGAGGAAATTAACATGTTCTGGTATTTGTGCCAAAGACCTTTACAAAGTTTACACTCGACTGGCAATGCCACAGCTTTCTTCTTGTATTATAGCCTAGGTCGTCAACGTCATCTCACAATGATTTCCTAAGGTTTCTTTATAATCAGCCTTTGACAGTTGGCTCTGCATAGATGACACCAATTTATTAAAGAACTAGGTATGTACTTAGTAAACCGCCCTCGCTTCGCTTTGGAAAACATGTCACTTAGTATCTACAAGTTAACAAGTTTAGTTTTATAAAGGTTAGCCAGTTAGTATTCTTATTTAATCTCTAGGCTATTATAAGTATTGTCAATTGATAAATAATTGGCGGGTATACCGGACGTCATGGTACAATACTAATTGCTAGTTAAACGCTGCTCATGTAGTTAGAACATTTTATTGTAAACAATGATGATGATATAATTTACCTACTTATAATGTCATTGGTTATAAATGTAGGCAATAAAAAAATGTATACTTAATTAGCACAGAGCTAAGCATAATGTAGGTACCTATCTATCAATGGATTTAAAGTAAACCTCCCATTTTGCCCCTTCAAAGGAGAAACAATCGGAAACTGCAAAAAGATTTCATCCTTCTACGTCTACTAATTTAGATAAGACTAGGTAGGTATTTGTTGTCTTTCACTTTGACACACTTAGCGTTTTATTATGAGGCGTCTATTATTTATTTATCTGAGTTATTTAGAGGAGGGAGGGGGATAAGATGAATCTCACATAACATTACGTGAGGGAGAGGAGGGGCTCAAAAAATATCGGGTGTGTTCGACAAACCGAGGGACTGGTGGTAAAGGTTTCTTCATTTCCAGGCAACCATAAAAGATGAGAAAATTGCAATATGTACACACGTGTGCCATTTTAATGACAGCGTTCTGCGGAAGCATTGGTTCTTTTGTATCTTCTTTAACTCACGTTCACTGGCTTTTTGTATGACACAACATTCACGACAAGCGTTACACAAAGGAAGTTTATTAATTTTGTATTTAACATAATAATTACACGAGTCACAAGTGTCACAACTCGCAATGTAGGTGTATGGCAGTGTTCTCGATATGCGGTCATACAGTCATAGTACGTCGTTCCTACCTCAATATCGCGAGCGTTTGACGGTGGTTATGTCGTATCCACATCGTAGATTTGCTTAGGTACATCATGAAATGGTCGCTTTTCATGATAATTATGTATACATGATAATAGTATACGAGAAGTAATACACTAGTACTGTCCTCATTTAACGGTCAAAGACATTATAATGGTAGAACAAGCGTGGACGTAGGGTAACCATCTCAAAATTGTGAAATGTCTCCATTAAAATAGAATCTTTGAAATAAAAAATCGAAGTCTATTAATTACATATTAAAAATTAGGTATAATTAAAAAGACTATTGTCAGACTGATGTCGCTTAAAATTAATTTTAAATGGGGCCATACGACAAGCAACAGTTTCCGAATATAAAAATAAAATATAAAAATCTTTGCGACTAAGACAAAAGTTAGGTACCACTTGATGGTAACACCAGATTTATGTTATAAACCGGTTATATGTTACCGGTTATATGTTACCGGAAGGCATTGTTTGAATTAGAAGCTAAGTACAATTAAAATTTTTGCAGAGTGTAAAATTGTACCTTTTTTTACTTCAGGAAATGCAGTTACGCATACCGTCCGCTCCGGAGGAAACGAACGGTGATGTGGGACTCTCACTGCCGTAAGCACGGCGGTGACCTACCCACTAAAACCTGAAGGTGCCGACGCTGCCGCATAGTGCCGGGACTGTGTGCTACTCTCGCTCCACGGTCCCGGCGCGGCGGCCGCTGCCTTGGCGGCGGCCTCAGCACGGGGCGCTCAATAAATTGAGCGTTCCGCCCCCTCCGTGATTTTTTAACGAGGTTGTTTTCCTCCTCAATTTTTTAACGAGGTTTTCTTCCTCAAGGCGAAATCGCCTCCACCACGGGGGCATAAAGCCCCCATGATCCATCCACAGTGCCCTCTGCAATCAGAGGGACACGTGGAGGATCACGCCGCCTGCTGGCAGCTGGGCCGTCGCCGGCCCCCCCACCCCTACATGAGCGGAGGCCCAAACTGGACCCCCGCTCCCCCATTTGGGAGTCTCTTGGCTTCACCGTGCACTGGCTTGTGCACGGCTACTAAGCCCCGCCACCACGACAAGGTGGACTCCCCCGGCGGGGATGTAAAATTGTACCTAACCTAACAGTTGTAAGAGTTTTGTCGCGGCTTCACCCGCGTAGCATTTTTTTACAAAATCTTCTCTTACTTCTACCCTACACTCTCCAATGAAGATACATATTCAGTTTCTTGCGTTCAGTAATTTTGGCTGCGCGTTGTCTGTCAGTCAATCCCTCGGTAATGGAAGAGTTTTATATTCCTAACAGAATACATAAATTATTCTATTGGAATATAATACGTATATACCTATTTTGTACTTTATACATTATACATGTATTTTACTTAAAGTAAATAAAATGAAACCGAATCCGGAAATAAAATAAAATTGGATAAAATCTGTAAGACCAAAAGTCCGGATATGTCCGGGACTGATACCAACAGTTGGTATCCCTACACAAAGGGATGTAGGCTGGCCAGGACAGGTTTTAGACCGGTTAGGTCATCACAGATTCTTCCAGTTCTTAGAAACTAGTAACCCTGTATGTTGCGTCTAGATAATTATAATATTTTACAGGTATATGATTTCATCACAAAACTTGTGAAGATAATTTTAATCCGGATATGTGACCACTAAAAGTGGTCCTGTTTGTTATCGTTAGATAGATGCAGTACCTAAATTAAGTCTTGTTTTAGGTAGGTCACAGTAGTTTTGGGTGGCAGCGGAAAGGTGGTGCTACATGCTCGTTTGCTACCTTAACTCCATAAAAAGGTGCAGGTCCTGCAGAGGGTGGTGATATGAGATGTGGTACGGTGAGGTGTGGAGTGGAGTGGTAGTATAGAGAGGAGAAGTGCTCTCAGAAAGGAGAGATAAGATGTGATGAGGAGGATGTTTTTAGGTTTTCTATCAAAATGTATCTACTCGGGAGCAGGCCATATTTTAAAATAGACAGAACAGACATGGAACAGACGGTTATTAAAAGCAAAGGAAGAGGGTTTGATATTGTCAATTTGGTCATTAAATTAAATGGACCGGAAATCGTAACACGAATACTTATTTTATTTTACCATATAGTATAGGTATAATAGGTAGGTAGTCAAACCAAGCTGTTTCTCAGATTAGCACCGCGTACAAAAACAGACAAACAGACGTTGTTTTCGGTTATAATATACCTACTAGTATAAAGGCCAATAATATTTTTCCTCTGTCTACATACTACAGCTTGGCATTTTTGTTATAAGTACAGATTCTATGTATGCTGTAGTGTCTCCAAGGATTTCGCAAGGCCCTGCAGCCAAATGGGTCGTGCTCGTGATGTACCGGTCTCGCCACCGTTAACTACGATATTATGGCACATCGCCAGCGAATTATACGCTAGTAGTGTTGAAATAATTATATATTCTGTACGCTTGTTTAAATAGCTGACCAACAGTCGAGTTATATACTTGATTTGATGATAGGTAATGAAGACTAGGTTAATAATAAAAGCTCGATAAGTTGTTGCCACTCAACAACTGAAAAACTGAAGATAGATAAAGGTAATTAAGTGGTCGAGTTTCGCGCAAAGACGATAATTATGAAATTGGTAGATATTAATCGCAACTCACATGAGTGCCAGCTTTCCGCCCCTGTGATGAAGGGTCATTGTAGACTGAATGACGATAATTAAAAATGGCTCAAGTAAATTTTGCTTAGGTACAGTCTGTGAGCATCATATCATAAAGTTTTTAGCAGGGGGTGGCAATAAGTCTATATTTGCGGCGACTCAAGTACAGGGGGCACGTTTCCTGCTCCAAGTGAGGGCGGGTTTACTTGTTATAAGTTACTAGCTGACCTGGCAGACGTCGTCCTGCAAAATATATTATTAAGTAGACGTCCTCGCTTCGCTTCGGGAAACTTGTTACTCCACTCCTTTTGGTCTTAGCGTGATGGCATATATCGATATAAAATCTCAATAAAAGCGACTATTCCACAAAAAATATTTTTTCAATTCAAACCGCTTCTTCTTGAGATCAGCGCGTTAAAACAAACAGACAAACTCTTGCGCTTTATATTGTTAGTATAGATATAGCTTCGAAGTTGTAGCTTCGCGATTGAATTAACTATAGGTAGGTAGATACGGCCACTTCAGACAATATTCGCGATGCGTAACTCAAGTGCACTTGATGCAATGAGTATGCTGGGCAGGTGGCATTATGTCACGGCGTGTCCGAGGAACGATCACGGCATAAATGCGTTCCCAGGATGCACTGGTAGCAGTCAGGTACATTCTTAGTAGTCAGGGTAAAGCTACTTGATTAGACGGCCCATCTGTGTGCGATATATTTTACCTTGTCTCCCGTATAAAAATCCGGTCCGGTTAAAAAAAGGAAGTTTTCAATTAGATTGAATTTTTTGTGGTAGGTAGGTACTTACCTCTTATTAAACTGGGTGGATCTATTTGGAAAATTCTTTTTATATTGGAAAGCTACTGCTTCACGTCTAGTCCCATTTAAGTTTGACGTTTTGAGTTATAGTAAACCCAACTTACTTAAGATTGAAATGAAGAGAGGCGCTGTCGGACGCATTTCACCAATCGTTGCACACTAGTAACTGACAGATGAATGACCACAACGTACTTATGAATGACTTTTTAACATGGCGGCGTTAGTTCCAATTTTTGCCATTTCAGAGATAAGTTGGGCGCACTGTACTGCCCCCGATCGTAAAAAAGACGCATCTAACATTTTTTCGCAAAATGAGTTATAATTATGGTTAGAATTAGGAATAAAAGACGCATCTAACTGTCTCATCCATTTTTTAATATCTTTCTTTGTTTAGGTTTTAACATAAGCAAACAGGGCGCATCTACTAAGATTATCCGCGATAAACTAAGACAAAGGGACGCATTTTACTTGACCTTAAATAAAAAGACGTATTTTAGCAGATGTGCCTAATTTTTTTATGTTATAGTAGTTCAATAAATAAATAGAAAGACGCATTTTACACACCAGAGATGTTATGGATATCCGTAACCGTAACCGAAACTATCGGATATCCGAAATAAAAATATATCCGTAACCGTAACCGTATCCGCTAAAAAAGTTTCGGATAATTTCGGATAATTGCAGAGTATAAATAAAAGACCTAACGACAGGTTTTTGTTTCACCCACTCACGCGCCATGTAAATATTGCATATTTGTTTGTTATTTTTAGTCGTAATGAGTGAGTTAGATCAATTTATCTAAAACGTAGGCAATTCCTGGTAAAAGACTCTTTTTACTTTTTCCTATCATCAAAAATGACTGAGATATTAAACTTTAAAATTAGGCTTTCGCGCCAAAGAGCATGACGTCATAGCGCAAAACAATAAACTTGTATATTTTGGTGGAAAATCTGATAGCTAGGGAGCCCAAGAGGGGATTTTTGGATTTACTCGAGCGCGTCAGATTAAGGTACAGGGGGTACCTGGTACCCAGTTAAGTACCTCCACCAAATATGAGCCCCATATATAAGTTCGAATTTTTTTTGCACATTATAATAATGGTAGCGAGTTTGCGTCACATCGAAATCGTCAAGATTATTGAATGAGAGCTTTTTTTAGGTTCACTTAATACCCCCTTAGAAAATCTGCTCTGAAATCGTGCTCGATTCGATTTTTTCTCTCTTATTTTCAACCCTTACCCCCATCAAACAAACGATCAGATTGACATAGTACATTATTAAAAATACGTAGAACATTGATGCTATCAATATCTGAAGCGCTCGAGTATGTCCACATGGACATTATTTTTTTACATATTTAAAAGTCTATAGCCGCTTCCCCCACCGATGAAAAGATATACATTATATAACATTTTTTTCTTCTTTTCATGTAAGCTTTGCAACCCAATAGGTCTCTATTACGCTCGAGTAAATCCACATTTAGCATCGTCGGCTCCCGTACCATGACTTTGGCTCGTTGCACTCTAACGATTTCGCTTTAAATTCATTTGTTTTTCTGCAATCAACATTACCGATGACGTCATAGTGCAAATGGCGAAAGAACGAAAATTAAAAAACGATGAAACTTTACAACGCTGTATGGACATTTTTTGATCATGATAAACTTCGGTAACTCTATGTATATATCACAATTATTTTTATAAAAAGCATTGCAATTTGAAGTGACCCATTAATTCTCATTTTCTCCTATCTGACTTATTGCACCAAATGATAACCTAGACTTGATAGTAAATATAATCAAATTATTACATACCTACTATTTTTATTTTACTTTAATGTAGGGTAAACTGGGTACGGTTAAAACACAGGACGGTTGAAACAAGTCGAATATCTCGCGAATGGTTGAGCCGACAGGTAAGGGTTCAAGGGGAAAAAGAAGCAGGTGACAAGTCCAAACCTAAATCAAAGTGTTACATTGGTCACCGGGTGCTGTATATTTTTATAAATAGGCCTATTGTATTTTAGCACCCAAAAGTAAGTATTTTTCTTTTGAGTTTCAAGCTATTATTATGTTAATCTATTCAAGTATAAATATTGAGTGTTCATTTATGATTTAGGTGAAGTTTTTAGAATACCGAATGATGACTAGTTTTAATAAGTTATTATTACTACCATTACTATAAACTTTCTTTTACCAAAATTCGAGTTGGGGACGGTTGAATATATGTGGGTACAGGTAAAAAAAACCATATAATTTTGTTTTGTTTTCTCGATGCCGAATTCGCATAGTAAAGACTTTCATAGGGCAGATTGAGTTTATTGAGACAAATATACATACATATACGGAGGTAAAAGTTGGAGATAAAACTATGCACTATCAACAAATTATTCATCAAAGCCTGGACACGTACACTGTAGGACTATTAAAACATTGAAGACCGGTTAATATTGTCATACGATGCCATGATTATTATAATACAATTATAACTAATGCTAAATAAAGCATGTTGCTATATATTTTTTGTATATTTCGCGTGCGTTTCAACTGACCCTAGTCACTGTTTCAACCGCCCCTGGCATGGGGACGATAGAAACACATCGGAATTTATTTTCAAATCTAAATATCTCTAAAAATAGCACCCACCAGAACTAAATAGTATAGCCCTATTGTAGGTAAAGATCCACTCTTCAATTTAATATGTCATCATCATCGTTCTTTTTATAAACAACAAAATTACGAACAATTAAAGCCAAATCGTTTCAACCGTACCCAGTCTACCCTAATATCCGTAACCAAAACTATCCGAAACTTACGGATAATCCGAAATAATTAGATATCCGTAACCGAATCCGAAACCGATATAATTTTATTCCTATATCCGTATCCGTATCCAGATCCGAAACTCCATATCCGTAACATCCCTATTACACACCCTAAGAATAAAGAACGTAAGGGTCGATTTACATTGCCGCGGAATGGAATGGAAGCGAATTTTTGTAACGAAATTCTACATAGCATAATGAACTTTATATCAATTGTGTAAGGTACAAACTAAAGACGAGCCGAAAAAGAGGTCGCGCGTCTTCCGGGGAATCCCCGCGCATTCTCGAGAATTCCCTCTTTTTCGGCTCGTCTTTAGTTTGTACCTTACACAATTGATATAAAGTTCATTATGCTATGTAAAATTTCGTTACAAAAATTCGCTTCCATTCCATTCCGCGGCAATGTAAATCGACCCTAAATGACAATTTACGTCTATCATTGTTATGAATTTTGTAAATTATGCTTAGTGAAAAGGCACACATCTACTATATGCGTCCTTTTTACTTAGCACAGGTTTGTTGAAGTAAGGCGCATCTGGTAGATCCGTATTATTTTCATAAGCACGCATAGGTACTACAATAAGAAACGCATCTAAATAAGAAAGACGCATATGAGTAGAAGCGTCTTTCTTATCAAGTGTAAAGGGCGCTCCACATTCCTGGCAAAACTACACGAGACTTACCGAATACGAGAGTGTAGAGAGAATATTCGTCTATATTCGTATTATCTCGTGTATATTTGCCTTCTATCCATTCGATGTCGGTACATCAAAGGGTTCTCGGGTAGTTTCGTTAAGTTTTGTGTTTATGCGAAACTATCTCTCCAGATTCCCGCTGTCGCTCGGTAACGCTCGTAGTGTTGCCACCTTAGCCCTTTTGGGGCTAGATCTAGCCCTTTCTATGGTTTGATTTCTCCAAATTTTAATATTTAGCCCTAAAAGGGCAATCTAGCCCTTTTCCAAAATCCTCTCGTACCTACATTTTCATAGAGTTGTTATGTAAAATTCAAAATTAAATCGCAACAATAGGTAAAGAATTAGCCAGTTACATTAATTCAGCATATTTTTAGTTTTGTCTGAGGTAACCTAACTATTACTTTAGTAGAATACCCAAAATTGTACACTCCGCCATGTTAGTATAAACCGAGCTATTTGAAAATGCAATCATAATTATTTAAAGCGGCAATGTAGTCTTCAATCTTTAGAATATATTTAGAAATGAAAACAGCATTTTGATACATACTAAAAATATAAACGAAATAAAAATACTAAAACAAAACAAAAATAAGTGAAATAAACTAGGGCCCTGTGGATGATATTTCTTCTTAACAATTTAAATTGTAAATACTTAATTGTAGTATTTTTATTTTTGTTATATGACTTTGTTATTACGATTTGTTAAATAACATATTATTTTTTATTAAATAACATATGTTCCAATTGAGATAAAAATTAAAATTGCATTTCAAACAAATGTCTAACTTTTTAGCCCCTTTCTAGTCCCATTTTTAAAGACTCAATTTATTAAATCTAGCCCTTTTTGGGTGCCCGTCTAGCTCTTTTTAAAAAATCAAGGTGGCAACACTGAACGCTCGGGCCAGTCGGCCGACATTCACCATATTGAACGCACGTAATTTTTTAATTTGCGTCTAAAATAAAAAATAAAAACAATCAGTAGGTAACTGTATAATGCCACCAACTTATCTGTTCAGTAGAAAAAAATGGAACTAAAAAAAGACAACGTCAATTTTGAAATGTCATGTCCGCTGTCAATTCTTTGAAGTGCGAGTGCTCTATGTGTTTTAATTCGATTTTAATTGCAAAAAGTGATTAAAAATGCCTGAGCCTCTTAGAAGTTATTGCACAATTAGTTATTTTAAAAGTTTTAGATTTTATGAGGGAAGAAAATCACCTGCTAACTCCGAAAATAACGTTTGAAAAAGTGGCAGTACGCGTCGCTTTTGCAACAGGTTAGTGTTGCTATTGCAAGTTAATTAATAGTCCCGCTTAAATATTTCAGTTATTTTATGTTCCTCGCTTATTTTTGCATAATCGATTAAGGTGTCACTGAATATATTTGGTATCAAATTTTTTTTATACTTCATATAATATTATATCTTTGTTACAGGAGTTAGTGAACGATTTGTTTACAAGCTAATGAGTGAAAAGAAAAAAGCTGAATAAATTTCTCTGGCGCATTGGCATCATTTTCCACAGGGATTTCTTGTGTGGAACCCCTCAAACCTAGAGATCACGATGACAATTATTTTTATAAAATATATAAAAATATAAACAATTATAGTCAATAACAATGGATCTTTTATTTCTCTTGTCCTGAAATTTTAATTTTACATGAAAATTGGATGTTTACGATTTTTTTAATATAATTATTATAGATAATTATTGAGAAACTTTTCAACTTTTGAATATTTAAATTTATAATTCTATTCACATAATTATATTGATAGATTAAAATAAAGATTAAAATTGTAGCGGTGATAGCCTAGTGGTTAAGAACTCCGCCTCCTATTCGGAGGGTCCGTGTTCGAATCCCAGAGCACCTACCTCTGACTTGTCTAAGTTATGTGCGTTTTAAACATTTATATGTCACTTTGCTATAACGGTAAGGAAAACATTGCCAAACCGCACTTGTTCAGCATGGTGAACTATGGTCATAACCTTCTCATTATGAGATGACACCTATGCTTAATAGTGGGCCCCGATGGATTGAGATAATGATAATGTTACTGCTGTCATTGCATGGTAGTTTAAGTTAGCAGCCACAGCCCAAGTTCTGTAAAGCCAAGTTCGTCGGAAAGGCTTTGTCATCATTTGCCATCGAATTATGTGCAACATCTGGAAAAAATCATAGGTCTCAAAGTTGTTAAGCTCCCTTGACAGTCGCCAAATTTTATTATATGGTAACATTGAAGCTGCACTAGCGACATCCGTTTACTGAACAGATAAGTTGGTGGCACTATACGTTATGATTTGATAACTTAATCTAGATGAGCAAATTAGACACTAAGGAGGTAAATAAAATAAAATATAACTCGAAACATTTTATTTAACGCAAATTTAAAATCACTAACGAAATACAAAAAGATCAAACGCAATATTTTAAGCTGAATCCAAGAGATACATTAGAATATTACAAAATCAATTTTATTATGTTAATTGATTTAAATATTTAAAAAAGTTCACTTTAAATTTATTTATGTCACATAATCACTCGTTATCAAAATAAGGAATTTGTTAGAATGAAGGAAGGAGTCAGACTCTGTTAGTGTTTTGTTTTCGTAACGATATTTTGTATAGAATTTTGTATTTACTAAATATTATCAACATAGAAATTAAACGAAATTTCAATATTTAATTCCACATACAGATGGTGTGTTGATAATAATTATTACCTCTTCGTTTGTAAAATTATGATTATTACGGCGCAAATTCCTATCTCTCTTAAGGCTTAGGTGTTCCAATTTGTTAGTATCTCATGGGTTGTTGACTATTCGAAGTGCGCGCCTTTGTAGGTACGGCGTCGAATGGACTAAGGTGGTATTGAAGCGCTCCTGCTCAGAGATGAGGACAGTACAGTACTCCATGCGAGACTTAATCTGAGCTTTATAAAACATCAGTAGGTCCCTTCCAGTGAAGTACTGCTGCACAAGTTTCACATTAGCTTTTAAGAGGCTAACTTGGCCTCAGTTTCCAAATGACGTATGACACCGATACTGCACGTCGCTCCAAATCACAACATTTTTACTAACGGTAAGCACAGTACCCTGGAAATGACACAATTAATTTGAGTCGACCCCATTCCAAGACTTGCTCCAGAGAGTTCTAGACTTCAAACACAAGGTCGATGCTCCTATACTCCACTAATGACTGAGGAGTTTGCAGGGCCTGTATAACATGCGTCATCCGTGCTGCAATCTGCAGAGCAATGAATACCGTTTGCACGCTCCAGCATGTCATTGATATTCAGAATAAACAGAACAGGAGACAGCACAGATCCTTGAGGAACAACTTTCACCTTCGCAAGCAAAGAAGTTATCGCTATGGGCTTGTAATTGGCTTGTTCACTAAGATCGCTCTTTTTGAGGATACTATTACAGTGGTGTAGGATAGTAAGAATAAGCATGTTAAGATAGGTCAACTCGTGAGCAGACGTCTTTAGAACCACTGTAGAATTACCATCTCCGGCCCTCTCGATTTCTCAGCACAGCTCGTCTGACAGCCTTTTGAGTAAAAAGTATATCGTTCAGTGAGCTCCCACACCTCAGGATGTTAGGCGGTATGGTCCCTCTATCGTCAAGAATCGAATTGTTGGCAGAGAAGGTACCAATAATTTCGCATAGTATAGTAGAAAGGGGTTAAAAAACAATTATATAAAACGAATCAAAAAAAATTGTTTCCGTTGTACCCGTTTATCTTCATAATGGCTGAATGGATTTTTATGGGACTTTCACTGGGAGATTGGAGAGGCTATGGAGCAACATATAGCCCACTTTTGGTCCCGGTATTCCCATGGGATCGGGATTTACGCGGAAAAACTCATATGCGAATGAAGTCGCAGGTTCAGCTTGTATCAAAGCAATGTTATTTAAATCGATATTATCCCAATTTAAATCGTTATTCATCAAATTTATTCGTTACAAACGATTTTTGAGCATCTACATCATTAAAATGGTGAAAAGTCCTTTTTTAGATACAGATTTATTCTCAAATTTATTAAATTATATATTTACACCATAAACACTAGTCATCGACTTTTATTTCAATAACTTTCAATGCTTGAATCCGATAAATAAACAAATTTTGCAACAATATAATTTATGACCAGATAAATTCCCGAGGTAAGAAATTTATGGGCATCTATTGGGAATTTATCCAATGTGCCCGGCATTTTGGGAAGATTGCCCATCTCTATTTGTAAGCCATGCAAGATATTGTTTTTTTTTTTTCAATAAATGCTGATATGTCTAACCAATTTTTGACTTTGCTTCTTTCACGGTGGAAGTTTTATGCGAAATAATATTTTCATGAAGTAAAACTTAACTTTCTATATGCAGATAACCACTTTGTAATAAGAACATTTAGGTGTAAAACCTTCCTCTCATCATAAGTAAAAAAGCCGTAAATGTGTATATGCGCCCCTTTTAAGTAGGGAATTAAGATAATGACACATAAAGAAAATAGTTAAAAGGTCTTATGTTTTTATCCTTCGTAAAAGAGTCGTATATGGCTACTTACGTCTTTTTTACTTAGTTATTCAAAAATATAAATATTTTAAATGCTAAGAAAAAACGCTTTTTTGTAAATTAAAAGAAAAATGAATCAGTAATGAAAATTTTTACACATGGAAATAAAAAAAACAAATCATGGTACTCCACAATTTACTTACACAAATACGAAAAATTTTCAAATTTGATCGCAGCATTCATTTTCCCGTTTTTTTTATTCAAACTCGATTTTCTCAGTTTTTACTTTATGGTAGATGCGTCTTTTTAACGATCAGGGGCAGCTGTAGTTATGTACTTAGTTATTACTTAAGAAGTCAGTCATATTTTTGGTATCTTGAACCGTAGGCGAAGCATTTCATAGTACTGCAGTCTACGGATGATAGTTACCACTCCGCTCCGCTCGAATGCTCATCCTTTCAGTAAAAAGAGCATTTTTATCTCATAATTATGTTGCATTTACGCTTTTTGCTAGGTACCTACCCTACCTAACAACGGTCTGATATTGAAAATTACTGGTTACTGGTGCGTACGGACAGACGATTGACAACTTGACCAGGTCTTTATTCTATCATCTGGCTATTAATAAAGTCGTACATTTATTTTTTGTAAGTTATTTAAATTTACCGTATAATCGAAGTGTTAATTTATCGTCAATCGAAGATCTTTTGATGACCAGTATGGTATGGCGCATATAACCGCATACAATAAAAATATGACTGTGGTCATGGTAACTTTATAAATGAATATTGTAGGTACAGTAAACTAGCTGTTGCCCGGGGATTGGGCCGCGTATAATCGTATACTTATCTACTTCTGATTTCTCAATATTGCCTTCAGTCGTTAAATATGTTCTCATTTTGTTACCTGTCGATGTTGAACTTGTTTTTTATATTTAGATAAAAATAATAACTATATAGCACTAAAGTCATTGAAATATGCTATATATAAGTTCCTAAGCTAACCAAACATTATGACCTACAGCCTGCATGCCGCAAGTAAATGCCGGGTCACCGCGTCTCCTTGAACACTGTCATATGAAACTCGTGTGCAAATATCAAATCGTATACTTATTAATGCTAACTATGCACCTTATAATAATAGCTCATTACCTAGACTGACAGTTTTGAATGTTTATGTGTCCCTGCAATAGTCCCTAATGATATAAATGCCAAAGTAATGCTTGTCTATCTAAGATTTGGTAATCTTGAGGTCCGGGAAAGGACATACTCGTGGGATAGTCGATAGTGTTTTATCTTGATAATAGGTACTTTCCCTTGGTATACTTTTAACAGTATTTTGCTATTTGTGACTTCACTTCACTTCACTTTGTGGCAAAGCTGTCAACAAAAAACTTAAATTCTTTAAATCACTCTTGAATCTTGACAGAAGCATGAGATCTGTAGGATATGTGTAGGTACTACATTTGTTACGGCCGGCCCCTTGTTGTAAGAGACTGGCTCTGTGGTGGTGTATTGCAGTTTTTGTGAAGTCTCCAAAGACTACTTGCCTCTCATTTCCAGAGAAAAAATCACAATTTCTAATAGGTATTACAGGTCCCAACGCCTCAGACAAGGCATCATACGTTGCGTCGTCGCGACGTCGTTATGCAACGTGTCTAATTGCCCATTTACAACTCCTTACAATTCTTTACTGCCAAATGACCACTATTGTTATAATTGTATGCCGTTGTAGCGCGCACCTGATTGTGTCCCATTATGCCCAGTGCAGATGTTCTTCCATTTACCGTTAATATGTGCCATCGAGAGATTGTGAAACTGGGACCTGCCTTATTAAGTTGGACCAGTTTTATAACATGCGGATGTGCTAGTTCACATAAAAGTTGGTGAAGAATTTTTGTCTTGGTGCATCTAGTTCTATGTTTTACAGAAGAATATTCCAGTAATATTTTAGATATGTAGGTAGTGTTGTAGAAGAAATAGCAGTAGACCTGTTCTCAGATGCTTCTCAAATTACACCATATCATGAAGAATTTTTATTTGACATCTTGAGACCATACTAACTTGACATTTAAAGGTATGGAAAGGTATTTAAGGATGCATACTGTTTCTAAAGGTATAGTAATGCAAATAACTGTTCCATAACTGTACGATCCGTTCCGTACAGTACATTTCTGCAGCTTTCAACCAAAGTGAATCGATTAGAACACAACATCATATCAGCAATTGAGCCAGTGCCACAGCTAAAGATCTTTTTGCGGAGGGGCGGAGTGACATCGACAATGGTAGGTATGTCACGCCGCGCGTTTTTGCGCGAATCTTCTGTTTGTGCGCGTGGGAAACTGCGTTTGCTTTCGCGCTTTGTTAGCGTCACCGCGTTACGTCATCCGGGTTAGCGTTGCTAAGGTTACGGGACTTGGGATTGTGCTAGAAATTCTTTATTGGCATGATTGACACTCGAAGGGTGCCACCAACTTATCTGTTCAGTAAACGGATGTCGCTAGTGCAGCGTTCAATGTTACCATACAATAAAATTTGGCGACTGTCAAGGGAGCTCAACAACTTTGAGACCTATGATTTTTACCAGATGTTGCACATAATTCGATGGTAAATGATGACAAAGCCTTTCCGACGAATATAGATACACAACTTGGGCTGTGGCTACTAACTTAAACTACCATGCAATGACAGCAGTAACATAGGATGTTAACATTAATTTATCTCAATCCATCAGGGCCCACTATTAAGCATAGGTCTCTTCTCATATTGAGAAGGTTAAGACCATGCTTACATTGCATGCATGCTTTAAGTTCACCATGCTGAATAAGTGCGGTTTGGCAATGTTTTCCTTTAGCGTTATTTTTATTTCAAGTGACATTTAAATGCTTTTTTTTTTTTTAATTTATTTATAAACAATATTAAAATATACATTTCATGCACAAACTCCAAAAAACCCAGCTAGGTTTGTCTTGGATATGATGAGACATGCACGAGCTGTGCAGTAAGTACTGTACTTACTTATAAAAACTATTTAAAAATAAACTAGAAAGGTAGGTAGGCAAGTATAACATCTAAAACTATTAATTATTACAGTAGGTTATGATTCGTACAACTTAATTCCACAATAATACAGAGTGAGGATCACCGATACGAACTGCATAAAAAACTGGTTTGGTTTTGTTGTTTGTCGATGCAGTTGTCCAATACAGGGTGGTGTAAAATTTTATCGCAAATTTTATAAATTAAATATTTCTAGTTATGTTGAGAAATTTAAAATAATATATTCTCATTTTGGTACGGTTGAGTGTTCAAAAATTTTATTAATACATTTATTAATTATCTATTCGTTTTCTTTCAGGAGACTAAGGAATATATTTTTATATTTCTGTTTATAATTTTTTTCATTGATTGTTTTCATAAAATTATGATCTATTTTATTCATAAGATGAGGTATAATATATTGGTTTGTTCGTTTTCCATAGTAGTTATGCATTAAAGGTACTTCTAATTTATTTTGTAATATTTTTCTTGTGATTGTTTTATGTGAAATTTTTATTTGTACATTTTTATTATTATACTGCTCAATTAGAAGTAGCATGTCCACTTTCATGTGTACAGGTAAAACTCTACAGTAATTAAATATACGAAGTGGGTTATCATTATAGTTTATTGAAGTTTTAATTTTATAAGGTAGTATATTTTTTAAAAGTCTCAATTGTAATTTATATATCCTGTCTAAGTAAGATTTAAACGTCCTGCCATAACTTGTGATACCATATGATATGATAGACTCAGCTAAGGCGTTGTAAAGATTTAGAAGCACTTTAAAAGGTACTTTATATTTTAATATAGAAAATTTAGCAAGCATTGCCCTCAGTTTATCACATATGTAATCTATGTGATGGCTCCAGCAAAATCTTTCATCTACTAATAACCCCAAATATTTATGTTTGGATACTTGTTCCAATAAATCGCATGCGCATTGGGATGAAGTACTCTTGTGCAAACAATCATGATCATGAGCTGTTATCTTTATTGGCATATTATAGGTCTTCAAGTGTGACGAGTGGACATGAATGATTTTTGTTTTTTTGGTATTGATTACAAGACCAACATCATGTGCCCACTGGCAAAGCCGCGTAAAATCCTCTTGTATGTACCGAGTTGCATTTGTTGCATCTATGTCGGCTGCGACGAGGCATGTGTCATCAGCATATTGATATACGGAGCAATTAGTGACTAAATTACCCATATCATTCACGTACGTCAAATAGTGCAATGGTCCTATAACCGATCCCTGCGCTGTGCCATGCGATACATTAATTTCATCGCTTAGCTCGTTTTCTATCTTTACGCGGAATTTCCTATCTCTTAAGTAGTCCTCACACCAGTTCAGTATTGGTCCGCGGACTCCAGAGTCTTCAAGTTTTTTAATTAGAATGTCATGTCTGAGTGTATCGAAAGCCTTGGAAAAATCAATAAACAGTAAAATAACATGTTTCTTGTCATTTAGATATGTATTTACCTCATTTGTAAACTTTGAGAGTAAGATTGATGTTGATTTATTGGGTTGAAAGCCATATTGGATACTTGATAATACCTCATGTCTATAATAAAATTCTTGAATTTGCTTGCATACAAACTTTTCTACAATTTTATCTATTATAGGGAGTATTGTAATAGGTCTGTAATTATCATATTCACTGTGTGACCCTTTTTTGTGTATAGGCCTCACCATGCCAATTTTTAATTCTTGAGGATAAACGCCCGATTTTAAACTTGTGTTTATAAGTTTTACTATAGCATGCACTATTTTATCACTAAAATTCTTTATATCTATACATCGTATACCGTCCATGCCAGCAGATTTATGTGTATTTATATTATTTATTATTCCCATAATATTATCTTTCGTAGCTTTTTTAAAAATCATCGATTTATTTTCTGGAAATACGTACTTTGATTCGTCAATCATACGCCGATTACAATTGGGTAAGATTTTTTTAACATTATCATTGAAGCTTGTAGCAAAATTATCTGCTAAATTTTTAACCGTTATTCTATTTTTCTTAAATGCTTTCACTACAGCTTCGTCTATAGATTTGGAAACGCGACCACAAAGTGAATTTAAAATTCTCCACAATTCTTTTGGGTTGTTTTTATTTTCTATGATTGACGTGTTGTAGTGTTTATTCCTGGAAGCCTCTATTGTTTTGCGAGTCTTGTTTCTATGCTTATTAAATTCTAATCTTAGTATTTTATTATTCATATCATTTTTCCATTTTATAAATAATTGGTCTCTTTTTTTACACATATAGTTAATTTTACTGTTTATCCATGCATCTTTATTTCTTTTGCTATTAATGTTGATTTTTTTTGATGATCCGCCATAACTGTTCCGAGCGCCCCGGAGTACAGGTCTAGCGAGCGCGATCTTGCAAAAATGTGATCTATGCAACTACGCGTAATAATGTCGTTTCTTTTTTCGATTCTAGTGAAGTCTGATATCGCGCTCGTTAAACCGCACTCCGCTAAACTGTTTAAGTATGACTCACTAGTGTTATCAAGGCATTTTAAATCTATATTTACATCTCCTAATACATATAAGTCGTGATTCGTAAATAAGTTATTACACAACAGTTTTTTAAGTTCCTTGATAAATAAATATTTGCTTTCTTTAGGAGGTCTATATAATGCGCAGATATATGCTGTGTAGTGATGTGATGTAGTTAAACTTCCCACCAAAAACTCGCTATGTGTCATTGAAAGGTTGTTCATTACATGAAAATCGTGTGAATCTTTTACATAGATTAAAATGCCACCGCCTCTTCTATTTTGCCTAAGCAAACTGCACATTTTATAGCCATTTATACAGAACATATGCTCAATATTATTAGTTATTCCTACCTCCGTTAGGATTAAGACATCGATAATAATTTGGGATGAATTAATTAATTGTACAACTGAACAAAAGTTTTTAATTAGAGATCTTATGTTTATATGCACTAAATTGAGGTTAGACATATTTTTAGGTAAGTATTTGCTGAATTCGTTGATGTTTGGGACATCGAATACTTCAGTAATACCCTGTGAAAATGTAGTATTGACTGTGGTTACTACTGCTATCGATATTTCTTTTTATCCGTGTTGAGCAATTTTTCTGCATCTTCTACGGTCCTAATGATAATCGGCTTATCGTTGTCATCTTTACGAACCAGGACTTTGCCATCTTGAAACCAAATATATTTATAGCTTTCCTTTAGTGTTTGCTTTGTCTGCCATAATAATATTTTATTGGTCTTCGTGAGGGCACGTCGTATTATTACTTTAGACTTCGCTGCTGCTTGATTGATGTTAGGTATTATTTCCTCGCAGACAATTGTAACTTTACGTGATGCATTAAGCCACTGTTGAAATTATTTACTTCTATTAGTTCTAAATAGATCACTCCCTCTTTTCCATTTCGTCCCTTTAGTCTTTTAATACTCTTAACTTGCTTTTTATCTATGTTCAGTTTCGTAGCTATATTCGTTCCAATTGTTTGTAGGTTTTCTTCTTTAGATTCAGGAATCCCGACGATCTCAAGGTAATTATCTATTTGGTTTTGTTCAATTGTTGTAATGTGTTGTTGAAGTGCATCGATTTTTAATTCTAAGTGGGTATTTTGATTTCTCAGTTGAGTGTTTTTATTTTCCAGTTCTTTAATTTTCTGGCTAAAAATATCTAGTGTCATTGTAATTTCTTCCATTTTTTTACAACACGAACTTAATGCTTCATTAACTGAGAACAATTCTGTCTTTACGGCTTTTTTCACCTCCGTAGAAATATCACGTATAAGCTTACTTGTGATTGCGCTGGTTGGATCACCTTTCATTAAACGTTCGATATTATCCTCTTCTTCATCTTCTTCGTCACAATCCGGGATTATGAAAGACTTTCGACGTGGAGACTCTCGATGACACTCTCCGCACATCCACTCGAGGTTTTCAGCGTTGCGTAAAGCTGATAACTGTTTGGATGACAGGCTTGAACACATTTGACTAGCATGTACACACTTGCCACACTTACTGCATTCGAGTCCAGGGGATTTTTTTGTTATACTTTTTTCACAAATATCACACTTAGGCATTTTAGTAAATGTAATATTTATTTTGACGATATTTCTTTTTATCTTACACACTGAGGGTAGCGTACACTGCGACAGCTCGCACACGACTGAAACTTAAAACGCACGCTTAAAACGCACATAACTTAAAAAAATTGAAACATCCAAAAATAAAAGAATTACGTAGGCCAACATAGTCAAATTTTACTTTTTCATATAAAAATTAAAATTTCAGGACAAGAGAAATAAAAAATCCATTGTTATTGACCATAATTATTTATATTTTTATATATTTTATTAAAATAATTGTCATCGTGATTACTAAGTTTGAGTGGTTCAAGACGAGAAATCCCTGTGGAAAATGATGGCGATGCGCCAGAGAAATTTCTTCAGCTTTTTTTCACTCATTAGCTTGTAAACAAATTGTTCACTAACTCCTGTAACAAAGATATAATTAAGATATAATTATAATATAACTGTAATAAAGATGTAATTATATGAAGTATAAAAAAAATCGATACCTAATAAATTCAGTGACACTTTAATTGATTATGCAAACATAAGTGAGGAAAATAAAATAACTGAAATATTTATTTGAATTTTATCAAACAATTAATTAACTAGCAATAGCAACACTAACATGTTGTAACTGCGACGTATTCTGCCACATATTCAAACGTTATTTTCGGAGTTAGCAGGCGATTTTCTTCCCTCGTACAATCTAAAACTTTTAAAAT